>VZSZ01002053.1:757896-803699 GCA_013398815.1 Ibidorhyncha struthersii
AACCCCCCCCCCCCCCCAAGTATTTCTTCCTCTATGTAGCCCTCTAATGTATTTTCAAAATTTGTTTTGTTCATCCTCAAGAAGATAAAGCCAACAAGCCCTTTTCTTGCAGAGGTATTTGAAGACAACGCAACCATCCTCATCCTCACTTTCTCGGTGTCCACCGTGCAGACCAGCCTGAGCACCAGCGAGCAGAGCACACAGGAGCAACCATGCTCATTTAGCTTTGCTCATTTGCATATTTTGGTAGGGATATAGGCCCACATGCAAAAGCTCACCAAAGCAGCTATTTCAGGGATGTTTTCAGAAAAAGAAATGCTGTATGCAACACAAAGCAAAAAGCAGCTGCAATCCTAAAAAAAAAAAAGNCTTTTTTTTTTTTTAATTTCAGTAACTTCTTTCAAGGGGAAGCAAAGTCCTATTGCATTAAACTGTAAACAAATCAGAACAAAATGCTTGTTTCCACATTTTACCACTTTATTTTTGGTAAACACAAGTCAACTGTAACCTCAGGGGAAACAAATTCTAGGCATAGCTCCACGTACCAGGTGAAGAACCCCCAAAATAGGATACTGAGCACAGAAACACATTCTGCTGGTTGCTTTAGGTGATTGCAACAGTTACACAATTTACCCTCTGTTTTCACATGTACAAGGCATCAGGATTCACAGTCAGCGTACGTTGATTTAAGCCCATGTTTTCCCTGGACACAGGTCACAGCCCTCCACACCCAGCCTCCCCACTCCCCTGCAAGCTTGGTGGCCAGCAGGATTGCAGATCCAGCTGATTTTTAATGCAGGCCATGGATCCCTGACCCGAATAACCAGAGAGCCACACAAGCGGCAGTCCTGGAACAAGGGAGGAAGCAACACTAATTAGGTCAGGGCACGGGAAAAGGTGGGAACACCCCTTTTAATCTGCCTACAGATCGGTTTAAAATGATCTCAAAACTACGCCCTGAAACTACATATTTGTAATGAAAGATACCGGTCACTTCAGTATATATGTTAAACTGCTTTCCAGAAGATTACTCATTTTCTCCTCTTATTATTACAAACATCCTGTGAGTGTACTCATAGTAAGTCCTTTTACACTTTCATCATGAATCCAGCAAGATTTCCAGTAATTTGGAAATACTACTGTAGGTACTTAGTTGGTCTCACCACTTCGGAAAACTGTTTCTGAATGGGTACAAATTCATGAGGCTTTTGGTGTGGGTTTTTTTTTTTTTTCCTGTTTTTGTTGCAAGGACCCATACTAACTGTACTGGGTGTAGAGGCAACCTTTCCAATCCACGTGCAGGCAGCTTAGCCATCCCTTGCTCGCTCATCACCTTGACTCCTACCTTCAGCTGTTCACACATGCTCCAGCTCCTGCAGAAGTCCACTGCCAAAGTTTTCTCTTCCACATGCAACTCCAGCCACCCTCTTCCAGCTAAACTTTGAGCTAATGCACACAACCTTTCCAGCAAATTCGTACAGCACTGCTACAAATCAAACATGTAGCTTGATTTGGTTTGCAAGAATTTACACAGCTTCTACCTAAATCCACCTCCAGACACATTTCTCTACCATAGAAACAAATCAAACTTCATTACTTTTGTTTGCAGATATTTCCTGCCTTCCCTCTGTTGCCCATCTGCCTGCAGCACAGTTTTCCCCTCTTCTTCCCAAAGCTTGATTTCTAGCCACTTTCTTGGCTAGATTCAATTCACCACTAAAATTCCTTTCTGCTGTCTCACCCTTAAACATGAAACATGGGCAGCAAAGGCAATGAAAGACAGAAGATGTACATGCGTCTTTCCAACTGTACAGTCAGATCACTGTAGTGCTCCCCCTCCCCATCCCTCCTCCTAATTTTGACTTATTGATACATTTCAACTTCTTTTTTCTCCTGAAAGACCTTTTTTACTCTTCTTGTGTAAGCAAGCAAGGTTCTTTAACACTAAACGTCCATTTTGGTGTAATAGTTATATATGTTTATTACAGAACAGTGGGGAATGTGTCAATACTGAACTGTTTATACATTGTCATTTTTCAAATTCTTGTCTGCAGGAGCACGCTGGCACATATGTATTACCAAATTCATCTCCAGTATAACATCATACAGGATTTAAAGAAATTGTGTCCATTTCCTTACCCACACTGATTTTTAACCGCTCAAAAAGCGTATTGTTTGACTTGTTTTAAAGCATGAACATCAAACACAACAGCTCTTAAGTCTGGCAGAAATCAAGTCTAGCTAAGACTTTCAAGAGAGTATCATAACACCAAGTTCAATTTATTATCTGTCCACCTCTTTAGCCACAATAATTTTAAAATACTTTTGTATTTACTGGAAGACTTATCCTCCAAAAGAAACACATCGAAACGTAATGCAATGACTATACCACCCATCAATCTTACAGATGCTTCTGAGGATCTTAGGATGGAAGAAAATCAACTATAATTTAATCTTCCCCATGCTGCGCCACATCAGTCATAGAGCTTTCCAGGAACTTCTAGCATGAGTGATATCAGAAATAGATTCCTAGATCTTAAACATATGTTAGAAGCACTAAATTTAGGAAACTAATTTCCCACTGTGTGGAATCTGCACTTCACCATTCACTCCCTTAAGAAGGACAAGTATGGTTAAACATATACTTAAAATTTAAAAACTAAAATATATGTGTATATATATCAGAGAATATCTGTCTGTATTGACTTCAGAGAGCATCCTGCAGTTCATTTTTTACTTCATAATTAAGCATCTTAACAGTATAATTATAAATTTAAATACTTTTCAGTCTAAACCTTAAAGTACAACTTCAGTAATGAATTAATGCTAAAGTTCGTTAAGTCATGGAATTAGTCATCAACGCATTTTTGACAACAGGAAGGTCTCCTGTGCACAGAGAATTCTATGCAATTTTCTCTTCCTCCCCATTCCTTCCCCACCCATAAGAAAACAGTTTGCTCAAGAGCAGCCCAGCCCTGGGAACTGACAGAAATGCGGGNTCTGTACGTCCACCCTAACTCGTGAGTAACCGCCTCAGAGCTCTGTGATGCACAGACCACCTCTTTTGCCCTAGCAGTATTTGTGGGATGGGCTTAGGACTAGTCCACCCTAATGCTGAACAGGTTCAAACAGTATAAAGTAAGCTAGATACTCTTCTGGGCGGTGGGGCAGGAGGCCTGCAGACACTTGCAGAATGTGGCTTTGGGGAGAGAAGTTTGTCTCACATAGTTGTAGCATACAGACACCACCAGGTTGTTCGTTCAGATGGAGAACTTAGTTGCTTAGAATTTAAAAAAATATATTAAAAAAAACACCAAACATGCTCCAGAAAACAAGATTCAGCAACCAAGATTTCTCAGTTCTAAGAAAAAGATTCTTGAAGAGCATGGTGACCAGAAACAATTAATTCAGTTCATAAACAGCTGACAATACTTGCTTTGTTTCTACAAAAATCAGTATGCTTTAAACACAAAACAGGCTTGATAAGGAATTTTCATCTATATCTAGCACATTTAACTAATGAAAGAAATTAAATGCTGGTTTTGTTCATTAATTGGATTCCAATTTCCATCCAAATGTAGGCTGATGAAAATCAGAAGTTAAAAATTAATCAAGCAAATAAGAAAAGCACTTTATTTTTTCAGAAAATGGAAAATATTTTTTAACCAAAGCAAATGTTAAACTGCATACTTGTTTAAACAGATAGATATATTCACTATATTAGCAAAGGGTAGCTGTGGTAGTACAGACTACACTAAAGCTTTCAGAAAGGTACCTAAAGTAGAGATGTAAAACTTGACAAGTCAACTTAAATCAGATTTCCTCCTTGCTCATTTAAGTCATGAATGAAAACAGTGATCTAACAGAGAGATGTAAATTGATCTACTCCATTGGATGAAGCTAAGCAACTGCTTCTGCACCTCAGTAGCTCTAATGTTTTAAGACTAGTCCAATTCTTTTTTCCTGTATCAGCTTGGATACACCTCCTTCCATACCTCCTGCAAGTCCCTGAACACCAGCCATCTGTCCCTAGCCTAAAAGCCCATACTGACTCTTTCTTTAAAAAAATATATAATTTTTTTTTAATTACCACCACCACCATCCAAGATCTACCAAAATATGTTCCTAAATCCCGTAACCCCTGGCTGACTGGGCTTGCCTGGAGCCCCTGCACTGCAGGTACCATTCAGGATGGTCCCCTTCATTCCAACCAGACACTGCAGCCCTACAGATGGTTTTCCCAGGACAATCACTTCTCTGCTGCCATCCCTACCATGTTATATTTTACTCTTAGCAAACTGGTCATTTCTTTGTTTCCAGAGCTTCAGCAAGGCTCTTCCCCTCCTTGGGGTATTGCCCCACGCTCTACAGCACAAGGGCTACTTTTTCACACCAGAGCTAGAAGCTGAGGACTCCCAGGCCAAGAAAATTTGCAGGTTCATTCTTCTTTCTGCAACTCTTGCTTGCAGAGTTAGGAAGATTTGTAGAGCCCAACAGGTTGCCCTTGGTATAAGCTTACTGTCACACTTCTTCTGCCAATGCCTAGTGCCTCAGTCCTACAAACTACCCAAAAGCACACACAAGGAGAGCTTTTCCCTTACCTGATAGATCCATCAGAAGGAAAAGCATCCCCCTACATCTCACAGTTGCATAACAGCCAAACTATGGCCAGGCGAGGATGAAAACTCAGAAAAGTAAAGCTATGATTCTTCAGGTAGATGGTGGTAGGTAAAAAAGTATGTCCCAAACCACCTGAGCTTGGGGAATGGTATTAAAAAAAAAAAAAAAACAAAAAAAAACCAAAATAAACCAACAGACACCCGCCCCCAAGAAAAAACAAACAAACAAACAAAAAAAAAACAAAACAAAAAAAAAACCCACACAAGAAAGTTTTGCCTCCTCTATGCTTCCCCAAGATGAACTCCCTTCTCTTGCTTTTGGCTGAGGCCACTGCTAGGTCAGTCCACGGCTCCCTCAGTCAGTATGAGTGTGCAATCCCACCCATTGCAGGACTAGTAAGGGGACATATTTGTTATTTATGTCCCTAGTGTTAACTTGAGCATTCATCTCAGTCTTTTTCTGCAAGCCTGTCAACAGTACAAGGCTTTTTCTAGTGATGTTTTTAAGCATCTCCATAGACCCCTTGCTCCATCAAGTGTATGTGATCAGTAAATCTATGGCAACATTTAGAATAAGGTTGTAAATCTTTAAAAATATTGTAGCCACTGAAGTAAATAGGATTTTGTGCCAGACATCAATGGGAGCAGAATCAGATCTTTGCTGGTTTCTAAGCTCATTATGCATCTCCAGTTTATGCTTTCATTAACTCTAAGTGTGTTGCAAATGAATTACCTTAGGATGAGACCTTTATTTTAAGTCACAAAGTCATGTTATTCATTTCTAGCCATTTTTTTTAGCTGTCAGGGAAATAATTATGAACTATTTTAAAACTGTAACAGTCTCAGCCAATGTTTGGCTACCATCTAGCTTAGTGAGTTATTGATGGGTTTTTATGTTTTTAAATAGTAAACAAATCCACTTTGTCAAGTAAAAAAAAGCAACCAGTAGATGACTGCATTAAAAAGTTCTCTTTTGCCATTTTTCCCCTTCCCAACTGCCATGATCACCATCACCAAGGCAATGCAGATTTACACATGACTCAGTCTTCAGAATACCCTAAGCTTTGTCAGGAAGTGAAGTATCATTTTATTCAAAGCCTCTACTAGACCCAAAGCCAAAATATATACCATGTTCTTGCAATGCACTGTGAAGAATTATACTGGCCTACAGCTATACTAAATGGTCTTATTTATTTAGTAATAAAAACTTGCAGCAAGGGAAAACCAATGTTAAGCCAAGTATTCTTGAAGACATTCCAGTAGGATTCAGTGCATTAATAAAAAGTCAGCTTTTGACACCAGTGAAAGAAATCCTAGTGTATTCGTTTTCCAATACTAACACTAAAAGTTTAAGCCTTTGTTGGAAACGAGAGACTCATTAAGGAAAACTTATTTAAAGTCTTGGTAGATAGGTTTAACGTTATCCACAGTTTTACAATATTCTTGCAAATACCTCTTGGGTCACCATCTTGTACATCAGCTAAAGTGTTGCTGCCAGTGTAGGTTAACAGACTGAAGCCTGAGCTCCCCCCACCCTCCTAGCTTTTCAGGTTTGTTTAGAACAAACTTAAGCCCGTGCTGCAAGTCTAAAACCTTCTGCCATGTTCACTACCTGAAAAGCCAGGACTACACTTAGAAGGTAACAGGACAGTTCTTCACTGCTGAATTCAGTCAGTCAAGAGATAGCAGAACATAATTTAAAAGAAGAAACGCGTATTTTTAACTTCACTCGAGACACCCTGAAGCATCACTCATTTTCCCATACAAAAACTGTACTGCCATCATCCACCCAGGACTTCATCTTCACATGAACCCCAGATAGATGCGAGAAGCAGGAGTGGTGGGAAGGATTTCCAAGTATGACAAGGAACTCCCCCACAGCAGCTTCAACATCGTGCTTGCAGCAACCTTCTCCCAGTGCGGCCAGGAGCTCATCACGCCACCTTCCTCCACCATCCACGTCTCTGGGCTGGCAACCTGCTGCGTTCAGAGCAGAGCTGGCTCCCCTTTACCCTGCAAGCATTACTGCTGCATCATGTAAGAAATACTGGTGTCTCTAGCTGAACCAAGAGCACGACCCTTTCCAGGGCAATCAGCCCACAGCAAGGCCACGCAGCTCCACCTCTCCCCCTTTGTCAGTCCTGGACACCCAGAGAGTACGCCACGTGGGTGGGAGCCCTTTGTCCAGCTAGCACAGCTGGTCCTCTCCTCTTGGTTGAAAACCTAAGCAATAACCCCTGTCTGCATTTCCAGTTTGGGACTACTGCATTTCAACACCTGAAACTCAATCAAACACAGATGGTTATTACACAACAGTCAGTACCTCAAGTGAGATGCTACTAAAGACATCTCACTTAATACTACTCACTCCATTTCTTGGCTCTCAACACTAGTACTTTTCATCACCATCGTCTTCTACCTGGCAAGCCATGGGGATCTCCTCAGACTACTAGAAGTCACTAACAGGACTGCACCTATCAGAAGTGTTTCCAACATGAAAACCTAGCCAGGAATGAGGGGGTAGAAATCACAGAAGCAGAGAAGGAACATTTTCTGGCAGGCTGGTTATAAGGCATTTCACAAGCAGGAACAGGTCTGACATATTTCTGAACATGGCATGAACTTTTTGTTTTTGCAAAATCTGATTGGCCACAATGCCAAAAAAAGCAATCTGTCACCTTTTATTCTGAACAAACAGCCAAAAGCAGAAATCAACATAAGGAACAGATTGTGAAACTACGTAAGCAGGAATTTTGCTGGTCATTCACAAGCAGCAAACATAGGTATTTGGTGTTGCAACACTGCACAACCACCTAAACAAAACACTTCCACTTCAAAAATCCTGGCTGTGACACCAGCCACATGGGTACTGGGTACTCCAGACTCCTAGAAGTTGCTCATGAAATCTGTGGATTTGAAAGATACAAGTACTCATCAGCTCTGGTTTACAAAGACCTCTCAGATTCCTTGGCAGCTGCAAGAAAAACAGGTTGTGAAAACACAGAAAGGTCACTTATTTTTCCATCATGTTTAATGAACAAACAAACCAGAGAGCGCGCCAGCTACACCAGAATGAGGACTTGACCTATTTTTGTTTCTGGCCTGAAGGACCTCAGCACACTCTAGTAACAAAATATTATTTGGCACCTTAAGGAATTAAGCTTCCCATTTAGTTTAACATTCAGAAGATGCTGAGCCTGGTACTTAGAGCTTGGGAGTCTGAAATGTTCAAGGGAACACCAATTAAATCATCTTCCCGTGACAAGAGTCTGGGAACAGGGGACCGACACAAATTCTTATATCTTGCCCCAAGAAACTAAAAATATCACTACAAATATTCAAACCTGCAGTGAGGAAGAAGCCATTTTTATTTTAAAAAGTGCACATTACTAGTTAGTGAGTGACGTTATTCGCATTATGACAACCTCAGAACTGTAAAAAGAGCTATTAAGAGTAACTGGAGGCTTCAACACCTCCGAAAAAATACCAGCTGTCCACTTGCCAGATATTTGTACATCATATGGTGCCAATTGCATTTTTGCTTCCCTCACTGGGGGCCAGTCTATCTCCAGAGGCAGAACAGTTTCTGATTACTCCGGACGTGGGTCCCTGCCAACACAGCCTGGTAGGACCAGGAGGCTTCGAGGTAGTGGCAGGACCAGCCATTTTCTCCATAGAGTGCAACAATCCCACAGTGTTAGGCACCATGGAGCAAGTTTCTTATTTTTCAAAAAGGCATCATTAAAAAATTTAAGAAACTAAGCAGCAGGAAAGGTGTATTCAAGGCACTGAGGTTACAATCTTCAAAAGAAGGCTAATTAGTTGGAAGTGCTTTTTTCAGAGAATGCTGTTGTCCTATAGTGCCCTCCTCAAGACTGAGTGTGCTGCACATGTATGGTTTTTATTTCATCAATATAAAACGATTTTGTAAAAACACTGCCAAATCCTTTTTCATTCCCCAAACCACATCCTCTTTTGGCTGTAGGACAGCTCCTCACAAAATCATCTACTGCTTAACAAGCTAGCCCAATTAGGGCAAAGCCACTTATGACTACACACATTATAGATGTACATACATACTACCCTTGGATGGTTTAGATGTAACAGTTGCACAAGCTAATCCTATCAAACCCAGACATCCAAAGGAGCCCAACTCCACCAAGTAAGAGTCAAAGTACCTGGAAAGATAGGACAGTTTTTCCTCTTCCTTGGCTCTCATCTATGCTCAGGGCATCAAATGAAGGCCCTCAATGAAGCAATTTTTCATTTTAAATTACTTTTCTTTCCTGCCAAAAGCATAATACAGTTATTTCTTCTCTCACATCTATGCAATATAGAAGATCTCTTTTTTACTATTATTAAGAAAATTACTGGAGAATAAAGAAGGAATCTCTCTCTTAAACACTGCATCTTCTAAGGAGAAAGTTTTCCATTGGCATGTTCCTCACCTGCAACAAAAAGCTTCAAGAGATGGCAAAAAGAATAAAGGAAAGCAACCTATCAGCCTAGCTGTACAAGACTTTGTCATCAGAAAAAGGTGGTTTGATTTTGTAGTTTTGTTTACTGTAGGAAAACACCTTTTTTTCCTTCCTAGAAGCCTCTATGTATATCACGTAACCTGAAAATTCACAGTGAGGCTAAAGAAAACGTTAGAAAGAGTGCATTTTGAGGGCAGAACTTCAAGAAGCTACAATGGGTGTGCAAAAAGACCAGTAGAGAAAGCAGTCCTACTGCGAGCAGAGGAGAGTCTCTTCATCTTAGCTACCTTTCCTACAGCAGAAGTTCAGCTGTCTCTTATAGGACCTTACAGATGCAGGAGACCAGCTGGCATGAACGCCTTTTGTGGAGGAAAGCTGCCTACTTCTCACCTTCCTGTATGTTTGGGTACATCTATCACACGACAGGCACAGGGACCTTTCAACAGGAGTATTAATTCTACTGCCCCGGTTCAGGACGCTCAAGGATTAACCCTCCACAGGTTAGCCTTCCTTCTCCCACCCCCTTGGGATGCCAGCTTTCAGATCCAAAGGCTACAAAAGAAATGCAGTCAGATGTACAATTAAACATGTACAGTTTCAATTATAAGAGGAAGGCTGCAACCTGCTTAACCCCAGTAGATGAGCCAAGTGTATTCCAATACATGACTGTACACAGTTGAACTCTAAGACAAGGAATTCTTGTTTGTTTAGAGCTTTAAAAGTCTTCAGCCTTGCAGGAGAACAAACTTTTATTCTTGAGAAAAGCATGTGCATATTCTCCCCAAAGTTCTGAAGACAGAAGCAACAGCTTCATCCAAACAGCTTTGAGCAGTACAACTCTACATCTGAAGCAGTTTGGCTGGGATACATTTTAAAACATTTTTTGTGGTAATGTATCTTGTGGAAAACATAAGCACGGGGCATATTCACTTTTGCAGAATCTTACTGTCCTCGTACAAATTCCAGTTCTTCATGCAGGTGCTCAGCTCATGATATTCATTACGAGTGACAGCGGGCAGACTAATGAAACTATTTGCAGTTGTGTCAGAACTGTACTACACACAAGCATTTAAGTGCAGAGTTAAGGAGAAAGATTTAACAGTAAACAGAAAGTGGTGTTTCTCCACACCCAAAAGCAGCTGGACGAGGCATCAACCACAAACAGGCACAGAAAGGCTACTAGTCCTTAGTATGGTCACACAAGGGCATACATTCCTCAAAAAATAGTTTTATCACCAGTATCATAAGAGTAAAATCATCCCCATTTAACACTAACAAGAATTTTTAACTCCTAATATTCTTAACCCAGACATTCTGTAAGTCTTGCTTTTTCCTCAAACCTTAAAACATTTCAATGATTCCCACATGTTCCAATTTACCTGTCTTTAAGGCAGACAGAGAAAAGTATATAGATCCTGGATTTTCACAAAAACAGACAGGAAAATTCAGGAATCGAAACAAAAAACGCAATTCCATTGCATTCCTTTTAAATGACTACACAAAATGAGTGCTTTAAACAGGCAAACAGAGCTTGGACTTTGCAAATAAATTATACAGTCGCTATATTAAGAATTGTGGCTAGGGACAGGTAAATATAAAAAGTAATAATTGCTATCCTGCGCTAGATGCAGTGCTCAGACACTGTTAGCCACGTGCAGCAGACACACGTGCACATGCATGTTTATATCTGTAAACACACATACCAAGGACAGCCTGTGCCTTCCTGTATGGACTCTACTGCCAGCACAAAGGGCAAAGCAACAACCAGCTTCTTAGTAAGAAAGAAACTGCATCTCATTAGACTAAATTAGATGAGGCTCTATGCAATAAGACTTTGATGTTCTCCATGGTTCACACTATATGGACCATAGAGAATGAGGTGTCTCAGTCACATTGAAATTAGCTCCTTGGACTGGGTCACGTTCAGGAGAGCAAGTGTAAACCAGCGTTTGATGACACCACCATCTCCTAAGTTTGTGACACTGGACTATTCCTGAAGCAGCTGGAGAACAGTGTTTATGCTTTAGTCAAATACACCTTAAAGTTTTGCATGACAAGGGAGAGGGTGAAGCATCACACAGCTCACGTTAACACAGCTAAACCTGTCAAATTACTCAGTCTCAAACTCCTGAATACTTTTTTAGGAATAGGTGGCTATGGCTGTATATATTGGTGTTCAGAGCTTAAAGTGACAGGTCTGGCAATGTAACAAAATCCTAGATCTGTTTACTGTGCAGATTTTTCTCTTTTCACCCACACAGAAACTCAGCATCAGGAATATGACAGACACTTGTTTCAATAATTAAGATGACACCTCAGTTTCCTTGAGACCACGAGGTCACAGCAACACCTTGTCACTAGAAAATAGTACATATGAAGGATCAATTCCATATGGAAACTCTTCTGCAAATGACCAGAGCTTACTCATCTAACTCTTCTGACCCAAGTGAGAGCCATTTGTGAGTCCATCCCCACAACGAAGTGAAGAAAGGGTCCATACAGTCAACGAGATTCAAACAAAAGCTTCATAACCCTCAGGCATATCATAGCAGGGTCCAAAGACTCACTGTATGGTTTGTAAGCACACATTCACAAAAGGTCTTCAATGACATTAGATGCCAAGAGGCCTCTGATGATGACATAGCTGAAGAACACACCTTTGCTCAGTCAAACAAACAGGAGAGACACGGAAGAGCCACCCATGTCCAGTCCTGAGCAGAAGGTAAAATTTGCACTGACAAAAACAAGCAAGACAGCAGCAGGATACACTTCTCGTACCCTGATGCCACCAGCATTTTCAGAAGGGATTTTCAGTTGCCTGAAAGGGATATCCTCAATACCAACTAACCAGTGCTCCCCAGTGTACAAGGACATCCATTCAAAACAAGCTTAAGGGATTTGGATCGCCCCAACACTTTTACCAAAACAAGGAACTTGGTAACAAATAGCTCATAGGTAAATGGACATAAAGTCTCCCTGTGATTTCTTCATTAATGCTTCTTCTACGATCTCCTTTCCCTGAAGTCTCTTTTACTCACACAGATTTTTATTTTATTTTTTAATCCCTTATGAGGTCTCCTAGATCCTCCTCTGTGGTTACCTTTAGCCTTTCAAATTGTTTCCATTTCTTCAAAATACAGCCAGGCCTTTTCTTTCGTTCTTTCTACTTCTACATGCCCCAATACCCTATTTAATCAGTGTCTTAAAAATTGTTCTACTGGAGAAAAAAAATACAGGAGAGGAGTAAAATTCAGAAGTTACAGAAACTAACTTCATACACAAACAAGTTTTTTAAAAAATTAAAAACTGAAACTTTGTTTTCTAGAAAACTGCATCCATTAAAAGATAAAGTTGTACTTTTCCTTGTTTTCCTCTCCCCAGAGAGGGACAGCTACTCCAAGTAATCTGAAGGGCTGACTTGCCTGAAGCCCACAGAACCACCTGCTCTTTTGCAGATAAGGTTACATGAAAGTAAGGAAAGGTGATATAGTTTCAATAGTTCATGTATTTGTTTCAGAAGCCCTCAGCTTCAGGTTCAGGGGCTGTGTTGGTACCACTCCCAACCTCCACAAAAGCCATCAGAGGTTATCCTCTGAATCTGAGTTTATCCCTTCTTTTTGCATGTTAGCTTGTCATGCATCTAGACTGTCTGGAACTAGAGCTTATTCAGAGGACTGAGCAAACAGCATGAACAGGAGCAAGCGAGAGTTTAGACAGTGTGGTCCTTCCAGATGCAAAGTTCCCACGATTTTACACGACACTTGTTTCTTGATGCCTTTTTATCGTATGTTGCCACTGCCCTATTTCAAAAAACCTGGAAACTGCCAGAGATCTAGCAGGGAGAAAGGTGCACTAGCAACAGAGGGTCAGACATGAATAAGATTGAAATCACTAAGTTCAGCATCATTTAGGTGCATATTTAAAGCAAAAGCAAGAAAGAACCCCAACAAAAGGAAAAAGTGGGAAAGAAATGAAAATCAAGAACAGCAAAGTAGTTTGCATATCTGGACTAAAAGAAGAAAAGGCTACATTTTTCATACACTAAAGCAAAGAAAGTTATATACTGTTAACAAATCACTTCTAGTTTCTCCTAAAAAAAAAGAAGAAATAAATTGAGGCAATCCATTGCCATAGATAGCATTTTATACAATACAAGGGAGTAGAAACCTGTATTTTTTTAGTTTAGTCTGCCACTCTAATCAAAGTGCAGAGGGACTGTGGGGGTGGAAAGAATTTGTTTGTCATAAATAGAAGCACTGATATTAGCAGTAAAATAACCGAGTATAAACGTATTTCCATTGCAGTTTTCATTGCAGCACTTTTTCCTGATAAAGCCACAATTATACTTAATATAGTTTATAATACATTCATAACACCCAAGTTGTTCATTCCCACAAACAATGCTAGGAGTGTGGAATTTTTCCTGTTCCTTAGTGACATTTTCTTGGCTTCTTCCTCTGGGAAAAATATTTAGGCAACAACTTCCCTTTAGTGCAATATATATAGACCCACTTGAGTTATTTGATAAAGTTCAGCATGCTGCGCTGCGTTTTCACTTTTCTAGTTCATGAAGAGTCTCATATTCAACATTCTAGATGTTACCATTGAGCAAAGAAGAGGACGCAGTCAACCATGTCAGAGTTTGTAAAGCTCTGTCATCCACTGTTAGAGTTCATTTTAAAAATTCGTCATTCATTGAGTTGCTAACAACCACCACCACCACCACCAGTAACAAGGAACAGAGATGAAAGATCACCTTCTCTGTGTAATGAGTTTGTCTTTTTATGACTATCAGAGCACTGTCTCTTTCCAGAAAGACTCTGGAGCTTTCTGATACAACAAATTATCTTCTGCTCCATAGCAGAAGACCTGATTTATGATTACTAATCAGTACTGGATTTGATTAAGATTCTGTTGAACTTTTTCAAGTATTTCTTAGAGAGCAATGTGGCAAGTAAATCACAGCTTTCTGGAGACTAATCTATGTAATCTAAATCCTATATATTTAACAATACTACATTTCAACAGGGCTTGTACATTTATAAGACTACTACATTCAAACAAACATTTTGGCTTTAGATCCCCGCTTTATGACAAGAGATTGTTTTTCCCCTTCCATATCAACAGGAATACAACTGCAGACTAGTATTATTAATTGCAAATTCCAACAATTTTTGAATTCCATTTTAGATGAGATTTCTTTCTGTAATAATTCAAGTGCTCTAGAAAATGGGATCTAACATTTTTTCCTAAGAAATACCATTTTCTGGTTTCACTGACTATTTCACTAAATAACAATGTCTGTTCCCAACTACAGTCACATGAAATATGTTCAGCATGCAAGCAGGAAGACAGACAACATTGAGAAAACTGACAGAACCCAGCTAATAAAACACTGTTCCCAGATCTTTGAGGTAATTTGGCAAAAATACAGCAAACTGATTAGTTTTGAACAGCAGCATTGTACAGATTAGCATCACCATCCACAAACAGAGACTTCCCTTACCCCAAATGGTGGATATGAAGCAGCAGCAGCAGCGGAGGCAACGCTCACTGCGGGAGGTGGTATTCCTGAAGAAGAAGGTGGGAACAGACCCAAGGCATTCAGATTTAATCCAGGAATTAAATGTGCTTGAAGCTGCAATGGCAGAAGAGTTAGTTAAGACTTACAACCCTGGTTATTAACTTTAATAAAAATCTCAGTTGGCATAGGCTATTAACCTTTTCAGAAGACGTTGGTATGTTATTAAAATAAAAATTCATCTCCGTTACCCCAAAGACTCTGCTTCAAACCTCTTTCCCAGATATCTGCACAGACCAATAACATTAAAATAAAAACATGTAGTAGAGAAGACAGCTGGGAATCACTTGCTACAACTTAATCAGTGAAACATATCACAAACTTTACAGCAAGAAATTCAGACAATACAATTTACTTTCAGTGTGAACAAAATTATCAGAGAAATAATTACTTTTGGCTTTACACTAAAAAGACAGCCCTGTAGAAACAGAGAAAGCCTGTGCGCAAGCCCTGACTTTTCATACACTGGGGGTACACACCACACTATAGCCCCATCTCCCTCCCATATCCTTTCCCTCCCATCCCTTGCCAAAGATGAAGTAGGATACCCCCAGCGTTTACTGGGAAACCATCAACTACAAGGTTGCATGTCCCTTACTTGACCACACCTGAGAAAAGCAGCAGCATCATGGGGTAGGAAGCATTGGTTGTCTGTGATACAAAACAAAACTCGTCAGTACCCTTTTTCTGCTTTTCCAGATTATTGCCCAGCAATATGACTATGCTTTAGAGATACTTCAGCTAGAGAGATACACCACCTCAGGCCATTGAGAAAAGCCAATCATGAGACAACCCCAAAAACTTCACCAACTAAAAAACTACCCTAAATAATCACTACAAACTAAACTGCAAATCCATCCAGTAACAGAGGTAGTTTTCTGCTTACCACACCTTTGCCAAACAGCAAAGCAGCCTCAAACTCACCCCTGTTCCTGCTCACTATACGAAACAAAAAATGTACCACTATAAAATACTTTGTGTCCTTGTGTGTAGTTTGTGTCCTGCAATTTGCTTATAGTATGGGAGAGACCAGAGAGAATATTCTCTCAAGCCAGTAGAGAAACCATGAAGAGGAGCCATTTCTAAAAAATCAGAGACTACCGTAAACTGAAAAAATATTTCCAGTCTGATTCTAGACCATAAGATTTGGATACACACACAAAAAGCTCTTCATAGCTTATCAAAAATCTCAATCATTTCTCAATAGGCATTAGTAATACTTTGGCAAACAAATGAGGTGTGCCGTTTTCATTATATAATCACCAATCTTCTTTGAATAACTAGATGCTGTTATCATCTATATCAAGAAAAACCTTAATGAAGCCTTCTTAAATTAAATAATGGAAAGCAGGAGAGATCCTTCTTCCGTATGTTGTTACGCTTTTAACATGAAGTAGTGATTCCCAGTGTCTTCAAGAAACATGCAAACTGGGGCACATAAACCACAATAGTACATGGACACATATTCCTTTAGGTTTTTGCAACAAAAAGTGAAACGCTCATTCATTTCCTCAATCTAAATCAATTTCTCAGTTCCCCTACTCAAAACAAACCAGAAAAACCCTTCATTAAGCCAGCATACATACATAAATGAATAATAAAAAACCTCGCTCAAGCCCCATGAATTAATACACGAGGCAACAGACAGAGGTTGCAACAGGGAAATTCTGACGCGATATTAGGAAAGAAATTTTCACCACAAGAGCAGTGAGACAGGGCACAGGCCGCCCAGACAGACAGTGGACTTTCTGCCCATGGAGATGTTCAAGAGGGGACAAGTCCCCGAGCACAACTTTAACTTTGAAGTGGGCCCTATATTGAGCAACCCCCCCTGCTGGGCCAGGTGACCTCCATAGGTTCCTCACACCTAAATCTTTCCATGGTTCTAGTTTCAGAAAGCACCCATGCCACCAGACAACTCACATTCATAGCAGCAATATCATTTTCATAGGACTCCCTGATTTTCTTCATAATTTCTTCTTCAGCCTTGGCACAAGTTTCAATACTGCCTTTAACTGTAATGGTCCTTTCTGGATTATAGAGTGTCAAATCCTGCAATCTGCAAATGAAACAGAAGCACAGTTAATTAGCAAACAGCGGATGGTAATCCAGGTTTATCATTCGAGTGTGATGACATCCGAGCGTGTTGAGTTTGCCCTCCAAAGAGCATAGTATCAATTTATAACAGGGCTCAAAACACAGTTCTCAGAATCTGGAGAAACTCTGTCCTCACAGCAAACGCAACAAAAACCACCACAGCGAGGTCTGGCTTCAGGTGGCCGAGATGTGCTTAGGTGCAACACAAGATGGAAACCACCACACTCTGCAGGAACATGAGCTGCAGAGCAGTGCAGCACTGTTCGGCTTCACACTCCACACCAGACCTACCAACAGAGAGGGGGGCTTCAGACATTTTAGACATCCCAGAAACATAAACCATAAGAAACTTTCTTTCCTTGAGAACAATAGTGGATTCCTTAAAGAAGGAGGGGGGAAAAAAGCCCAGTCCTCAGTGAAACTGCAGGAGAACCTCCAAATCCTCATAACAGGAAACCCAAAAGCTGTGTGCAAGTCAACATTTGCTGTGAAACACTAGTAACTCCTCAGGGAAAATGAAAGGGTTACAACATTAAACTAGTGCTTTGTTAGGTAACAAATGCTGACCTATTATGGTAAAATGGAAGAAACTGACTGGGAAACCACGGCATATCTGTGTACTGAGAGAAGGCGAGGTGAAGGGGCAAAGACAAAAAAAAAAAGTCAGAGCAGGATGCAGGAAGGGTGAGTGAGGAAGCCCACAGTAGGAAGGAGTAGGAAGGAGAGAGGAAGAAGCATGCACAGCTTGCTTTCTTGCACAATGGGCAGCGTGGCAACCTGCATATCTCAGTTAAGCAGCGGCAAGCATGAAACGCATCCACAAAGCAATCCTTAAGTTTCCAGTGTGCGAGCACTGAGTTACTGTCTCAGGAAGAAAAGTGGTGGAAAACACCCCGAAGAAAAGAGGAAACACTTTCCCAAACCAGCTGCCTTACTTTAACTTTATGGACAAGCTTACCAAAAAGCCTAAATGAAGAGATCAGGAGAAAGACTAATTAGACAAAGCAGAGTCAAGGGGCATGTATGCTCTCTTTTATGTACCAGTTAAAGCAGAGGCAACTTCACGGGGCTATTTCAGGCATAGCATGACATGTATGATCTTGAGGCCAAGATTTTAATGCAAATAAACCATTAACTTGCTAAATTAAAAATACTCTGCAAGTGTTTACAGACAATGTGTTATATGTGTCATTAGCAATAAAGACAAGTTCATTTCATGGAATGAAGACCATTATCCCATTTACCCTGTCCATTTTTTTTCCCCTTTAAGAAACAGCATTAACAGTCTATGTACTGTTTGCAAACAAAATGTTTATGCCAACTCATTTAAAGAGAGCATGCTGGTCTTACAAAATATATTCTTGAAACAGACTTACTTGGGTGCTTTTTCTCCAGTGGATTCACTTCTCTTCCTCAGACTAATTTCATAAAGCTTTACATACCTTCAGGAAGGTCTCAGGTTCTTTTATACAATTTTGAATTTCCTCTTTTTGAGAAACCTCATTCACTCTTAATTTCCTTTCATTCGAGCTATTTTCTGCAGTACACTTTTTTTTTTATCTCCTGCATCTATTCACACCTTTTCGTCTGTCTTCATGTGTCTTCCAAACTTTCTCCCTTTCCTGCAGCCTATAAGCCTTATTCTCACTCTTTCTGGCTAAAGCTTAAGTCCAGAATGCCCTCAAATGCTTGGAAGTTCACACCAGAGTATTTGTTATCCAGAACAGAAGGTTCTCTGAAGATATTGCTCCAGGGTAAAACTACTACTAACAGCCAAGCTTCTACAGAAATGCTGATCTAATCAGTGATTTGCAGATTTCCAGTGAAGGTGGAAACTCCTGTTTAATCTCAGCTAAATTTGAACAGGTCTCAGTTACCTTCACAAACTCACAGACCAAAAGCTATTACTTTGAAGCAGACTAGTCAACATATCCCAGTTTGGCTGCTAGTGGACAAGAGGGACAGAACTGGTACTAAAAATATTTTTTTCCAGTGTTCATTTGCTTTATTTCCTTCCCTCTCGTCCAAAAACCTAATCTATACCAGAAACTAAAACATCACTCATTTTCACACACAGCTCAGAACTGATCCATGCTTATAGTTTAAAACACTCATCATTACATATGGTATAATATGTTAAAAACAACCAAATCTTAAAATATGGTCTAACATGGGCTCCACATAGCCTATGTTGTTTTAGGCTTGATCTTGACTGACCTTACAATGAATATTCGCTGTTTACATTAAATTTAACTGAACTTAAGTAACAGTTTAATCCACATTATGAAAAGGCCTCCAAAGACTTATCTCAGCCTTCAAAACACATAATATTTTTGTAAGAACTCTGTACCTGAATGTACTGCAGTAGCATTGCTACTATTTGAGACATCTCATCAAAAGATTAGGCCATCAAAAACTTACGGAGATATCGTGATCTTAGTATCTGTGTCCTGTTCAATTTTCTTCAGGTTTCTTCCTTCTTTGCCAATAAGTCGGCCAACAAAGTTGTTATGTGCCAAAATCTTCAAGGGAATTTCTTCTGTACTGTAGTGGAGGTAACAGCCAGTGAGACTTTTGGAGACCAGAGTGCAGGGGTTTTATGCACATTATGGATAAATTTTATTTTCATAGAAATGTCTACAACTCTCCATTTACTTACACATGTTTATACTAGATGCAGAACAAGTCCAAGTGCAATGCACGTTTCAGCACTACCACCTACAGCTTCATTGTAACATACCTGCTAAATAAAACTCAGACTGAAATAGCAAGAGCTGTTGGGAAGGAAGAAATATACCTTTCAGCTTTTAGTGAGAGCTCACAACTTGTTATGCTCACTCTGATTAAAAGCTATTAGTTGCTCAAGAAACTTCAGTATTTGCTCCAGTTCACCTCAAAGTCACAGCCAGACAACGGCTGAAAATGTAGATGTATGCTGGGGCTAATTAAGCAAGTAGACTGTCCTGAAAGGAAAAAAGTCTTAGTTCCTTTGCCTACTTAAATATGAATAATGGCAAAAATTCACTTGTTAACAGTTTTTAAAAGACTGCATCTTTAAATGGAGTCAACAAGATTTCAGAATTTTTAATGCCTCCACAATGAAACGCCTTTTACTCACAATTTAGTATCTTGAGCTTCCTTTTGCATGATCTCCATAATAATTTTACAAGCTGTTGAGCAGCCTTCAGGAGTTGAGTGGATGGTAATTGGTTTCTCAGCAGCACCGGCATTCTCTTTACGATGAATATCAATTCTTGAAAGAAAGAAAAACACTAAATGTAACCATGTACTGTATAGTAAGCCTTGCATATTTCCAACTCTCATAAAACCAGTTTAAGTTTAGTCAATGTTAGCTCAAAATAAGTAGTTTAATTTTGCAAAGTATACCACTACTTAAACATCTCCTAAATACTATTTTTTTCTATGTGTGTTATAAAGAATCTTTCCTATCCTGATTTTACCAGCTAAACCCCATCTTCGTGGACTCTGGGATCTCCTTTCCTCATTAAACTCCCATCAAGATATTCAGGGGAGTTGTTAGATGGACAATCTGTGGTAAACCACTGAAGACAACATTTCATCAAGCTTTCCCAATACTTTATCACCAGCCCAGCTGCTCCACTAATGACGACTGTGCAGGTACAGTACACTCAGGCTTTGTCCCACCTTGTCTTGTTTTGTGACCTCGGCAGCAGAGTTTCCTAGCACTTCTCCGCTAGCAAGTAGCATCATAGTACTTGCTTTCATCCTCAAGATTACTTTTCTGTGCTTTTTAAGCCTAAAATTTGTCCTGATACTACCTTTCCTCTAGCTCCACTGTCTACCACCCTGAAACTCCTAGCCTTAGTCTACACCATGGTTTGTGTAGCTCTAGGAATTTAACAAAAACTAATTATGACAGACATAAACACAATGCTTTGGATATTATTTGTCATCTGCCAATAGCTACTGTTCACATACTCTTTCCACCTCTGCTTTTGCTTCCTCCCCTCTCCCCCAAATTATTGTTGTTTCCAAACTTAACAAACCACCATGCTGCTTTTCAATAAACCCCTTTATTTTTCCTGTTCTTTCTGATACTGGAAATTCATTTTGTTTCATGATGGAACATTTTCTAAGAAGCCCACGGCAATCCTTGGTGCAACTGGAAGTAGATGACATTTCTTTTTTTATCGCCAAAACAACGAAAACATCATTCTTGAAGTCATGTATCTGTAAAGCTAGCAACCTGTGATTATTTCTGCTCTGTCCAGCCTTCTTTTAAGAGATAAAAGCTTTCCTTATGCCAATCTTCCAGGATTTTTATAGTCTGAGAATGAGACATTGTAGATATCACCTGAAAAATTGGTTACCCATAGGCAAACTACAACCAAGTCTTGTCAGGACACCACAAATCTCTTAAATCTGTGTTATTAAACACGGCAAATAGTCTCCTGGGTTACAACATGCTAATGAGAGGTTGAAAGGAGCGTCACAATAATCCTGGGTTGGGGGGGGGGGNCATTAACTATTCTCAAAACTGAAGCCACACACCCTCACACCCCTCACATACAGCTCATTTACAAGTCCTGCCTGCTGTAACTACAGAGCTGGGGGCTCATATCAGCATACTGCTGAAGACAGCATCTTTCACTCTCTGCTCTTAGGGATATCCTGGAAGAATTCTTTGAATACGATCCCTACCCTCCCTCTGCATCTGCACTGAGCTCTTCCTTGTGGGTAGGGATTTATTTAACACGCACTCAAAACAATCTCATCCAGCGTCTCTAGACACTAGTGCCCTAAGCTTCTTAGGCCGCTTAGCAGCTTGCTTTTTGCCTCCTGTGCATTTCCCTAATCTGTGTTTTGGTGTGGCCTGCAACTTGATGGCAAGAAATGTATTCACCAGAAATGCATCGGAGGCTGGAGGAGTAGTGAGAGTAGACAAAGTTTGGTGGTTCTTTTTTTTTTTCCCCTCCCTTTTGAAAACATTTATAAATCCACAGAATGCCCCAAATTAAATTAAAGCTAGAATAAAAACTTAAAGACTTGGATATGTCACCACATTGACTGTATATCCCACAGATCAACATATTACAGATCTTTCAGTTTCACTTTTTGTGCCAGAATCTTACTAGTACATCTGTAAGCAAACTCTCCAGCACCAAGTTCCATCCTACTAGCACTGCCTAATTTCATTTTTTTTAAAGGGCAGAAACAAGTCACCTAGCATTTGAACATGTGTCAAGGACAGAATCCAGTCCTTAAACAAATCTTGCAAAAGATTTCCTGTTCACTGTTATTTTCATTTGCTCTGTTGCCACACAGGTTAATTGTGAAGTTTTACAAGTTTCCCTTTGCATGGGAGATGAGGACATAATATTTAAGCTCACAATTAGTTTTGTAAAATAACTTACTTGGACTGTGTCTGCTTTGTGATGTTTCTGATTGTCGCTCCTTCTTTCCCAATAATGGCTCCTACAAACTGCGTGGGAACCAGCATCCGTAGAGGAACATCCGACTGTGGTTTCTGCCTTGTGGTTGCACCGGGTGACCCTTGCCTTGGGGGACCCCTCTGTCCAAACCCACGTCTTCCCTGGGGATGCTGTTGCGGAGGTTGCTGGGCTGCCATTTCATCAGGGATGTACGCAACTTTCAAGGAATAGTTTTCAAGCTGAAATCCATTCAGTTTTTCTATTGCTCTGTTTATTTGCAAAGGGGAGGAGAGAGGAGGAAAAAAAAAAAAAACACAACACAATCACATATGGGGCCTTATGAAATGACAAGTCATTCTGATATAGTCTTCTGCTCTTTCTAAATCACATGACAAAGCTAAAAACTGGTTCCAAGGTGAAAAGTTACATCCAGAATTCTTCAGTCAAGACTTTGATTACATAAAAGTCGCCATATTAAGGACTACAAGTTAGTTCTTGCTTGCTCTGTGCTTCTGTGCACTTTAAAGGTTTTGCTGGTGCAACCCTATCAGCAAAACCTCACAGGAGACAGAGCTTATACACAAAAGCATTCTTTTGCCTGATTTAATTTAAATCAGTTTCCCAAATAGAATTAAAGCTGCACCAGAGGGAAAACTTTTTAGCTGCTATCACAGCACCTTCATTAGGGTTTTTGCCAGCACAGCTATTTGGCTGGAGTTTTTGCAATAACTGACATAGCTATGACAGGGAGGGGGGGAAGGTATGAAAGGCAGCTCCCGATTCATTCTCAGCAGGAAAGAAAGCGTTCAAAACCAGCCAATGGCATTTGAAACACCACTTAGCAGACCACGACAGCACCTTGCAACTTATCAACTACTCATGCTGTAAGTAGATTTAAAAGTTAACCAGGAAATTAAAGCCAACACATCTGTTAAGCTCTCCATAGATGCAAAGGTGTTAGAAGGCATTTAAATAGTGTTTCAAGTTCCCTTGTTCTTTTAGGCAAAACAGAGCCCTCTTAAATATCACAGGGGGATTTTGCCCAAATGCACACAATGCACTTGTACTGTGGTCCGTCACACTGAATAACCCGTCACTCGGCTCTCCCTCTGCCCAGCCCCTCTTTCTAATCAAGGTGGGGCCAAGTCTGCAAGTCAACCTCTCTGCCGAGCTCAACTCTAAACTTAAAAGTAACAGCTTTCTGGAGGGTAGATGATCTTCCACTTACAAACAGAGTAGAGTCAATATGATTAGTTGATCCAGGAAACAGTAGGAATAACCAAGCAACACAGAGCACACTGGTAAATTAGTGTTATAAAATTAACGTTTACCCAAGAAATACATTTCAAGTTTCACTACAGAAGGCATATTATTCAGATTATCAGCAATGCGATATATTTGTATCACTGAAACATGCATTGATTTGGAGTAGTTTATAAATGCCACACTCAATCTTGGACCAAAGATTACCAATAGATTTTGCTTAAAGACAAAATTTAAAATAAAAACAGTAGTGGGAGGAGGAGGCTTCCATCTCATATTGAGAACCCACCAACATTTTTTGTTAAAAAGCTCCAATAACCATATGCTCTGGAGCAAGGCCTCTGAAATTCAGAAACCTAACCCATTCCCTCCATTCACACACATTTGCAGGTGGTTACTGCCAGTTTACCAAACGCTACCCTCAGCAACACTTTTACTCCTGCCTCTACTGCAGAGATAAAGGACGATGCTAGCCAATAGCCTAAATTTTCAAGGACAGCCAGTGAGAAGTACTGTTCCTCTCCTGGGTGCCCTATTTGACAGTCTGGGTCTCAGGCAGCCGTTGAAGCCAAGCAGCATTTTTGCAGGTAAGAAGTGGTATATGGATACTGAGGCTAGCACACCCCTCATTTCCCAGGGGTTAAACCAGCATCCTCAAATACTCCAGTTAGACAGTAAAGAGCTTATGAGAAAACAACTAATTTGTGTCTTTGGAGCAGTGTTTAAAAAGGGCTGGTAATAAATAAGGCCCAAGGCAATGCCAATGAACAACAAGGAAAGCAAAATATTGAATAACTGATCACTGCTCATTAAATACTTCTGTTCACCAAATGAGATGCAGGTCCTTTGGGAACAGAGCAGGAGTGTAATTGCTCCCGTAACAGAAGAATCTCTTACAGCGTATGGCAAAGAAGAGCTGGATTAAAATTTGCTGAGGCTATTTCAAAGCTGACATTTGTTAGCTTTTACTCCATGGTCTTTGAAGAGCATGGTATCACACAGAAAGCCATGTTTACAAAACATTAAGGGCAGTGAGCAGCCAGACTAGTGAAACTTGTGTTCCTATGGATTTACCTCTCAAGTTTTAGTTTCTGCATAGATTTCCAATGCCTGAAAGGTATTTCGCTGAAGTTTCTTTCCATGGAGAACCTATCTGGGAAAGGGGTATGAAGCCTTTCCTTTTTATGCAACCTGAACATACTAAGTTCTTACTGGCCTTTATTTCTGGGTTGAGTTTTACTGAAATCAGCCAAAAAGCTGAATTGCTACCAGGGAGGGAAATGACACAACCAGAGAGTGCAGTTGCACAAGCCCTGTTTCTTTTGGAATCAAACCTCAAGCTGTTGGAGAGATGAGCACCAATAATTTCACAAACATGCTGGTAGCCTCCAGATTAACATCCATCCCAACTCCTTCCCTACCACGTATTCATTTGACAAGTTCAGACATTGCTTCTTTCCCAACATGCTTCGATCTCCTCTAGCTTTAAAATGCCTTTGACCAGAATCCCAGCACTAATACAAAACCTTACATTAAACCAACGCATGAGATTTCTCACTCTTCCTTAGAAGTGGTAGGGGAGGAAAAGACTAGGTTTTTTGTTTGCAACCAAGCTGCATACCTATCACGTTTTCACAACAAACTTTATACAGCAACAACTGGCATATATATGCACCATACTTGAAAGAAGGTAGTAATTTTTGTTGTGCATACGGGAAAGAAGGTTGTAATTTTTCTACTTAAGAATAATTTATAAATTTCTAAATGGTTCTATATGGCTTTAAGTACCTTAAATTCAAAGCAAACAGAAAATTCATTTGACATTGTGGAAAACTAATTATGTCAGCAGAGAACAATCCCTGGCCACCAAAACCATATGATGACGTGGAAAAGAGACACACTAAAAAAAATATTGGATAGGTTATTTTGGAGTAAGTATTTGAAGGCAAACCTGCTTTAATTTCTCTAGTTAGATACTAGAAATACTACAGTACCTATAGTACTGTATACTAGATTCTCTGGTATACTAGATACTACAGTAGTACCAGCTTGTTTAAATTAGTCTACGTATTTATAAAGAAAACTTTAAAGTAACTAATTTGCCCGAGTCAGAGAGCTCTCCGTATTTTGACTTGTTCAAGTCATGAGAAGTCAGAAGAAGAGTCAGTAATTAAACACTGCTCTCCTAAGCCTTTTGTGGAACTGATGTTTCGTGGGTAGGTGGTCCCACATTCTGCACTGATTTGGGCACACACAGGGGAATGCCAAGATAACTAATTTTCAGTGATGCAGCAAATACACAGTTTTGGTACATTTCTTACAAAAGACACAAGCCCACAGCTTTTGAAAGATCACTTTGGCTGTTGACCCTGGCCTTCACATTTGACAGTTTTCACTAGGTTTTTACGGTAACAAGCCCCCCCATCCCCCCCCAAAAAAAAGCGGGGGGGGGGTGGTGGTGGACAAGAAGAGATATGAGCAATTAAGAACTTTCTTCTAAAGGACACAAAAAATCATGTAAAACAGCATCTAGGACAACACCTACTATCAGGAGAGCCATCCCTGCTCACTGGGAAAACAACTGAGACTGGTTCTTCACAGCACTACTGACACCTGTTTCAGCCAAGGCTATCATCATTGTTGCAGTCCACCAAATGCATGTTAAATCCAGCTCCTTTTGTAAAGCACATACTCACATTGACTGACCACCTCAGAAACTCAAGTCCAAACCACCGCAACACCCCCTCTGCTTTTCTGCAAAGACTTCTGCCTTCCCAAATAGGGCTGGGATCTCCTTCCGCAACCGCAAGTTAATAAAGGCCGTTCAGGTTATGTCTGTTGGGAGGGCACTACTGGTACCTATTGAAACAACCCACAAACCATCTTCTACGCAAGTGCTAAAAGCCTTAGAGTCACTTAATGAGGACAAAGACAGAAAAATTCAGTAAGCTTCCTCATTAAGAAGTGTCTTCCTCCCCCAAATCTTCTTTAAGATTTAATATTTAGTGGAAATGGAAAATGTTTCTGTTTCATGTACCAACAAGAGCTGGTACACAGGAATCTCAGAGTAGTTCAGAATTTTTTTACAAAACGAATTCATTAAGAGATTGCAGTAACTACTGCCTAAGCTCTGCTACGATGTATTGCAGTCTGACTTATATTCACGTGACACCTGCTCAGAAGTGAGAGGATTCCTACATAAAAATGAAACCTTTAAATAAATATTTTGTAAATTAGTCACCTGAGATCTTCCCCATCAAAATGACATCTCACCACTGTCCTCTCATGAGCTCCCTGTGACAGGATGTTTGCCCAGCCTTCTCCCTTCTGATGCTAGTGGAGGTTAAACATCCTAAATAAATGAATACAGTAAAAGCAGCGAGTCTTGTGCTGGAAATCATTCATCCATTGATAGCATGATGACACTAAGCACTAGATGGAGAACATATTTCACTCCTACATGTAGCTTGCACGTACACCACCTTTCTTTTTTCCTCCCTGAACAGATACATTTGCATACTGAGAAGACAGATATACGTGGCAATTTTCCTTTGGCATAATGATGGTTTTTTGCATTAGATAAAAATATAGTTTTCATTAGTACTTCTGAAAATAAAAACAAAGCTAAAAAATAAATCTAAGCTTATAATCATACACCACTGAATTTTCAGTATTATCGTTTCTATGGCAACATTAGCCCTGACCCATAATGGCTTGTAAAAGTACTAGTTATGTGCACTCTTATTCATTCATCAGGGATATGTGTTGTGTGCACACACACAGCTTTGTGCTTTATTGAAAGGGTAAAATAAAAATGTTTCTTTTTGCAAGTGTTCTAGTTAAAAGGTGACCACTAGTGTCTTAACACTCAAAGCAATATACCTACTTATATCTGCAAAGACGCAGATCCTGAGCTCTTCTCGTTGCAGCCCACATTTAAAATACACCATCAGTTACAAGACACAACCAATACACATACCTCATTCCTGAGCTAAAAACAAGATAAAAAATGAACACCTAGCCCCACACTAAAACAATACACATCCACTACATATGTGAGGCCAGCTTTGCACAAAATTTCCCTTCCAAAATCCCGGGTATAGCTAAATGCTGTGGCATGTGCTAGACACCTACACACTGGAACATTCTGGGGAGAGAAAGAGGAGGTGGTGTAACTTTTGAAGGTAACAGCCATAATTTACGTGGCAGCACATTACAAGGACACAGTCAGCATGTCCTTCTGGTTGGAGTCAGGGATCCATACTGGGAGAAGAAGGGATGCCCTTTGGCAAGCAGGTCCCAAGTTGCCTCTGTACCTACAGGCAGCTGGTTGGGTTGTTTAAACTGAACCATGGGCTCCAGGCTCTGCTGCTTGCCTTCTGAACTCCTCTCTTCCAAATATTCCATAACCCACCATGATGTTGAGTAATTGTATGTGCCACAGCAGCATGCACATGCTTTAGAATCATAGAATCATTATAGCTGGAAAAGACCTAAAGTCAAGTCCAACCATTACCTCTACCAGGCCCACTTCTAAACCACGTCCCTGAGCACCACATCTAGATGGCTTTTAAATACATCCAAGGATGGCAATTCCACCACTTCCCTGGGCAGCCTGTTCCAGTCTTTGATAACACTTTCGGTGCCTTTTTTCCTAATGCCTAACCTAAACCTCCCCTGGCGCAACTTGATGCCATTTACTCTTGTCCTATCGCTTGTAACTTGTTAGAAGAGACCAACCCCCACCTCACTGCAGCCTCCTTTCAGATAGCTGTACAGAGCGATAAGGTCTCCCCTCAGCCTCCTTTCCTTCAGACTAAACAACCCCAAGTCCCTCAGCCGCTCCTCATAAGACTTATTCTCAAGACCCTTCACCAGCTTCGTTGCCATTCTCTGGACCCTCTCCAGCACCTCAATGTCCTTCTTATAGTGCAGCGCCCAAAACTGAACACAGTACTCGAGGTGCGGCCTCACCAGTGGTGAGTATAGTGAGACAATCACTTCTCTAGCCCTGCTGGCTACACTATTCCAGATGCAGGCCAGGATGCCATTGACCTTCTTGGCCACCTGGGCACACTGCTGGCTCATGTTCAGCCATCTGTCAGTCAGCACCCCCAGGTCCTTTTCTGCCAGGCAGCTTTTCAGCCACTTGTCCCCAAGCCTGTAGCACTGCATGGGGTTGGTGCGGCCCAAGTGCAGGACTCAGCACTTGGCCATGTTGAAACTCATACTATTGGCCTCAGCCCATCGATACAGCCTGTCCAGGTGTCTCCTAAGAGCCCTCCTACCTTGAAGCAGATCAACACTCCCACCTAACGTGGTGTAATCTGCAAACTTACTGAGGGTGCTCTCAATCCCCTTGTTGAGATCATTAATAAAGATATTAAACAAGAGTGGCTCCAACACTGAGCCTTGTGGAACACCACTTGTGACCAGCCACCAACTGGATTTAATTCCATTTACCACTACTCTCTGGGCCTGGCCATCCAGCCAGTGTTTGATCCAGCTGAGTGTACACCTGTCCAAACCTTGGGTAGCCAGTTTTTTCATGAGAATGCTTTGTAAGGCCCTCTCCAGTTTCTGGGAAAGATGGCAGCAGGGGCAGTTTCCAAGTCAGAACAACTTCCTCCTCCTCCCAAGTAGGTTGTAGGAGAGGAGGTGAGGGATGGGGTCACAGAGATACACTGGCAGTCCCAGCCTTCTCCTCACTACCCACAGTCCTGGAGAGTGAAGGGTGGGGTTTGCTCAGGCCTATGTGTGGCTCTGCGCTTGCTGTACACCTCTTCACAAACCTACCGCGCTTCCCACAAGTACCTGATCATCCACACTGGCTCCTCTGCGCTGGCTACATAAAGATGAGGAGCAGCACCCTGCTTTTTCTGCCAAGACAGCCTCATGCCTGTCCAGCTAGGAAAAGAGGCATTACCACGACAGGTCAAAGCAACAGACCTCCATTCCAACTAGAAGTCAATAACTGTGCACATCTTGGATTTTGGGTGTTGAGTGTTCTGTCTGAGGCTTGTTTCTCTAAAGGACTGCAGCATTCTTCACCAATTTCAGTTTCCAAGTTAATTTTGGCTGCAGCCCTGTATTGAATATGCTGCAACTGCAGTACCAGCCTAGAGAAAAAAAAAAAACTGTGCCACAACAAGTAGACTTGCAAGACAGAAGAAGGCTCAGTTTCCCAGCTGGGTGGAACCAAAGGTTTTACTCAAAAGTAACATCCTCCAAGCAATGCATACCACACTTGTTTAGAAGTGCTTATCAAAAATATCTCCAGCTTGTGTTACAGAACCTTTACTGCACAGCATCGCCGGTACACACTCCAATAGGCACAGCAATGCCATACAGTCTATCCAGTAGGGAAGTAGCCAACTTTGCATGTTTTGTCAGCCAGCACTAACTGTGAGGTTAGTACATGTGTTGCAAGAAGTGCAGAAAAGATGCAATTAGAACTGGGGAGCCACTGTACGCAGCAGCGTAGAAAGCTTCATGTCACAGTGTTTGTTCCAAAAGTCATGGCTAAGAGCATTTACCCTAAACATCTAAATTTCAAAATACAAAGCTTGTTATCAGCTGCTGATTCTCAACAACTCTAAACAGCTTTCGAGAAAATCAGTTCTTGTTACTCCTTGTACTGCTCTGGCTGACCAACACTGCCTTTCATCGGCTATCAGCACTCGTACACCACTCCCCCTCCACAGCCATTGCTGTCCACCACAGTCAGTTCCAAGAAGCAAAGGTAGGTCATGTCTGGGAAAACCATTCAACTGAAACACCAAAGTCACTACAGAAAAGCTACACGTGCACAGGTCCTGTAGTGATCCTTCATTGCAATTTCTCACAGTTTTTTCCTAGAAAAAAAACTTTATCTGGCCACTTCTTCTCTTAGGGGTTTCTAAACAGTTGCAAGGTTGCATCCTGAACCCAGCCAATCTGAGCTAACTTTTTCTATATGGGAAACGGACTCATCCCTTTAGAAAATCCTGTGTCCATATCAAACCATTCACAAAAGAAAATCATGGGTCCTCCAATAGCTCTACCTGTTCAAGGCAACCAAACTTTATGTCATCATTCAACCTGCACCATTTCAGGTCCTCCTCCAACATTCATGCTGGACTCAAATTCACCTCCTGAATGTTTTGATGTTTTCAGTTATTGTCATGTGGTTTCTCATGCAAAACAATTTTTTATCTCAGATGCTTCTTCACAGTCTTGGCTTATCTCAGCACTTCCTCGGGATTGACCTTAAAATTTAACAAGTATAGTTCGAGGGGGGAGAAACCGTATGTTTTCAAATTCAGAAGGGAGCACACAAGTCCAGGAACCCACATTACAGATGACAGACAGCTCAAAAATATGCATCATGCTATTTTCCATGCTATTTTAGGTACTTCCTTCTTCATTTTCAAAGAAGGAACTGGCATACGTAGCATTAATTTTTAACATTTTACCAAAGGTTTCTTCAGTACTAGAAATTCAATATTTTTCTTAATTACTGTCCAACAGGACTAAAAACAGAAGGACCTGAAGAACTTCTTGTTGAATAATTCAGGTTTTGAGAAAAGTTAAATAGTGAATTCAACAAAAGCATTGTTTCCTTCAGCTCCAGTGTACAAAGGAGACACCACTGACACAAGTTTCCCATCACATTTGTTTAGAATACACTAACAAGTAACCTAACACTTTAAAAGATTAAATACATGTGTTGCATTCAAGTTACACAGAAGTCATAATTACTTAATTATATGTACAAATATTATTTCATTTGTAATTTTGAATTAATGCATACCATAAGCATACTCTGCATCTTAACTGCTGATTTTAGTTAGCCACAAGGTGGCAGAAATTTCAAAGTTAAAATAACCAGATCATTGTAGGCTATTCCATGGGCTTGGTTTTGTTTAACCTGCTATGACTAAGAAGAGGGGAATATGTTTATGTCACCAGATCAAAAATTAAGGAACACACAAGTCCTTTTTCTACCTGCATTGGAAAGGCAAAATTAAACCTATAGCACAATATACATAATATATAGATGTTTAAATGAAAAGGAGTGTATACAACTATTGATTAAGAATGCAAGATATTATGGTTATATTTTTTATTTTTAATATCTAGATTAAAAGTTATCAGTTACTGAAGGTATAAGCAAGCAGAAAACATGTGGCCTAAAGTTCAAAAAAACCCAAATAAACTATTTTACATGTTTGGATTACAACCTTGTGTGTTTGGAAGCAGCATTAAATTTTCTAATTAAAATAAATAATTCCTTAAGGGAAAATCATAGCAAAACAACAGAAACAAATAGGAAAAGAATGCAGCTGCTAATCAGAAGACAGACACAGAACAAAACACGAGGACATCACAAATCTTTTTTAAAACATGGCTAAAAAATCATTAAGCAATAACTCCCATCCTCTGTCATTGGCAAATCACTAGCTTTCTGCCCCCCTAGTCAAATAATTTCACCCAAGTTTTCAATTTTCAAAATTCTTAATTTCTTTTTAATCACAGTGCAGGAACAGTTGATGACAAAAAATTAGCAAATTAAGGTAAAGCACACAAGACGTGGTGAGAGGAGGACCAAGCGGCTTTCTTAAAAGTTAATGCTTATATGATCATTTTATTGATTAATTCATCAGAAACGAAGTTGCACATAAAATTGCAACAACATTAATTCCAAAATGCAAGTTAGACAACAGTAACAAGTAAATAAGGTACTTACTGTCTAGCCTGGTCCTTATTGCCATATGTTACATTTACAACTGCAGTCTCCGTGTCAGTGTTCACTAGAGAGGAAAATGCAATGAAAAGAGGTTAAGTTCAGTATGCATGCACTTCCATGCACTTCCCACTACAAATTTAAAGGCAATTTGAAAGTAGAGCCATACCTTGCTCACAGTTCTCCACTGTTCCATACTGAGCTAACAAACTATCCAGCACCTGTCAAGAGGTAAGAGAAATGACAGATTTCAATCTCAAAACAGATTAACAAAACAAAAAAAAGGCCTGTAAAAACCACTAAAATTTGTAATGATTTTATCAGAACATAGAACATTTAAGACATCCACTCCAATAAGGAAGAAACATTAGCTATTTTGGGAAGAACAAGCACACATTGCTTGTTTTCCTTCTCACATCAGAAAAATCTGCATTTAAAACCTCATGAATGTAAAAATTATAGAACATAACTCCAAGAAGTCAGACCACACTAAGTCACAAACTTTGAAAATAAGCCTCCAAGTCACCTGTTCTCAGAGCAGGCTAAAACAGAGGCAGGAAGAATTAGAGAAGAGCGAATCGGGAATAAAATATTTCCATGTATCTCAAGAACATACACATAACTTTGTCACCATTTGGTGGTTGTTTTTTTTTTTTTTTCCTCCCAGTACACTTAGGTCATACATAAAAATGTTATTCTCTTACTCATTGGGGGTTTGTCTGCATAGAGAAGTTAACCAGAATAACCAGCATGTCAAGAGCTGTTCTGCAATTACTTTGACAGTTTTCCCAAAGACCCATTCCAGAGAAATCACTCACAACAGTTTCTTCACAATTATTTGAAAGTCACAATTAATTTGTCGTTTGGTAGAAAGCTAGGGAGGAACAGGTAAAAACATATGACAAGGAACAAAAGAAATCCAAATAAAGTAGTATTGTTTGGCATAATTTGTTTCATTCTAGTCAAATGGACAATGAAGAAGGGGTAAGAAACAATGAGACTTTTAGGAAAACCAAGGTATCAGAATATTCCAGTAAAAACATTACCCACAGTCGTACAACTTCTAAAAATCACTTGGTATATACTTTATTTTCTTCCCAGTGAGGAAATAATGCTCCAGAAAGCAGTGACTGTGGCAGTAACTAGCACAGAACACAAGTACATCATTGTTCATTCTCTCTAAAAACTACTTCTTCCAGCGTGTTTCTGATCAGCCACCAAAAACCTCTCACCACACTAGCCTTGCATCTGCTCCAGGAAGCCTAAGAACCAAAAGGCTCCGCTGCTGTTAATGCTGAGGAATAGCACAGGACAGCACAACTCAGCATCCCACTCCTCTTCACCAGGAGTTCCCCACTTAATGCAGCTCCTTAATCCTCTTCCAAGCCGTCTCAGTCAGAGACTGTGTCCATCTGGGCTTTAATGCAAGTGATTTGAGTTCCTGTGTTCTTAAGAGTTGCTTTACCAAACAGAGTTACGAGATGTTTCCTCAAAGGATTGGAGCTTTCTTTAAATGGAAAGAGAAACAATCCTCTTGGGTCAAAGACACTTGCTCTCCGCAGCACTGTCCTCAGTAGACGCTTGTATTTTCATCACCATCAGTCTCATGCAGCAAGGTTTTAAGTGTGATCAACACTGCAGGGGTAGCCTTTTAACCAGATTGTATTTAAAATGCGCTAGTAAAAAGGTTTCAGCAGCGGATAGGGTATATGTGTGCATGTGAGGAGCAGGATTCATGGGCGAGAATGCTGGACTGAACCAGCTGATGCAGTTGGGATAAGTCATTGCAACTGCATTCAAAGCCAGATCCTCTACCGTAACTCACTTTCAAAACACAGAACTCAACTCCTGCATGTGTTTCTTACTTCACGTGTATTTACTGCAACAGCCAGTTTCTAATCACATCCTTTATTTGTTCAAATTTCTCTTCACACTGTCTTTTCCCTCTCCCCAAATTTTTTTCTCTCTAGCCCAAAGCCTCTAATTCTGCTGCAAAACAAACATGTTTTGTTTAAGCTGCTCTTCCGTAACACTCTTCATGTACAGCCTTGTTGGGCAATCAGAACAAAATTCAAAGCCAAGTTGGTGGTGCAGCAGCAATTCTGATGAACAGCTGAAAAGAAAAGTTTATTTGTACAAATATTTAATCTAAGCTAGAAAAAAAAGTATTTCCTTTTCTTGAGCTCTCCTTCTAGCAGTTGTCTAAATTGGGTCTCCTGCTCTTGTTATAGCACAGATGTCTCTCTCACAAAAAGCTGCAGTCTTATACTGTGGACTTTCATTCATCAGACTCTAAAAGCCAATTCTGACTTCATTATAAACAGCATTACCCTACACCAAGCCCCACAAATCAAGGCTGCTATACATGGAAAAAAGAAACGAGGAAACATTACTCTTCAGTAGAGCCAAGAGCTCAAAGCGCACATTAAAATATCCCGGTTCTCATGCAGATTTCACAGGTTTAGAAGTAGTGCCTTTGAACAAACCAGAGCAGTTGTTTTCTGCACTTTCAGAACAGATTATTTCATACACCTCTTCTTATGGTGCTGTAGGATTTCTACCCTACACCATAAGCAAATCAGTCTCAAGACATCTGGTCCGTAAGCACAGTTATACATATTGTTTCTGTCTCACACATGCACTTATCGATGGGAACTCTGCAGTGGTGCTGTGGAAGCTGAGGTTCTTTTCTCCACTCATGTAGAGCAAATCCACTAGACCACCACCCTTGCGCCTCAATGACACCTGGCGTGTTGATTAGGAGTTCAAATTGGACAACACAACTGAAATCGCAGATAGAAGAAGCAGAAAAAGAGAAAGGAGGATTGGGGTCATTCAGTAAAAGGCCACATGGAAATTTCTGGCTGCAAAGACTTGATTGTTTCAGGTGATTTAACAAAAAAAAAAAAAGGGGGGGGGGGATGAGAAGAGAGACAGGCAACAATATGAGAAAAGAGATGAAGTTAGTGCAAATGGCTTTTTGATTTAGAAGAGGAGAGGTGCAGTGAAAGGTAACAAAAGAGCCAGGTAAAAAAAAAAAAAAAAGGAGAGGGCAAGGGGAGCAAAGCAATGCCGATATCACTCCAGATATCAAGCCTAGCTGAACCACTAACGCCATCATATATTTAAGTGCACAAAAAATTGCAGGTTTTGATCAATTGTAGTAATGTAGCACAGCTAGCCTGATGCGACTCCCACCAGGTCCCTAGTGTGCTTAAATTTGCAGCGCAGCACAAGCAGAGCTGGCATAGTGTGACTGCGACATGTGAAATAGGACCTCAGCAGAGCCACCACTGCTCTCACAGCCCCAGCAGCTGCGAACGACTGACAATGGCAAAAAGGGTCTTCAAAGTGCCTTTCTTCAGTTCGGCTTAATATTTGTGCTGGTAAAAAAAACACATCCCCAACAAAGGGCCTGGCTAGCATGGCTTTACAAGGAAAATGAAATATGAATACGACCTTAATAAAACCCTGAGGAAGCAGTCATTCTTGAAAGATGTAATTGGATAATGCTGCATCACCTGCATAGAGGCTGCGGTGGACAAGTGAGCTTGGCACCAGGTCTCCCGGCACACCTCCCAGCCCAGGCAGCCTGTCTGGACCACTGCCACCAGCCAAAGCCCAAGCACAGCAGCTTCACCGATTTTTACCAAAAAGAAGGTCAGAGCATGTTGGTCCCTCATAAAGGGAGAGCAGCATGGAGCATCCAAACCAGCACGCAGTCTGCCAGGACAAAGTTGTTCTTCCAAAGGCTTATGAAGGCACTTGAATAGGCAATGCCAGTTTGCAATGGCTCAATGCATTGCAACATGTGGCGATGGTGTTTTTCATCTTGTAGGCCCTCCAATACCAAGTTTACTGTCTCATGAAACCATGACCAGAGTCTGGAAGAATCAGAAAAATAAGTCTGGAAGCTGCTGAAGTCATTGTTTGCACACACCAGAAAGGCAGCGCCTGAAAACAATAACTCTGGCTTATTTACCACATCCCATACAAACCCTGGAGTGAATTCTTCTCCTGGGAACTTACAGTTATATCCAAATGTTCAAAACTATTAATAAGTTTACCCTATAATACAACTCTATTTAGGTGGCATTACCAGGGTTTTAAGATTCTAAAGCTGAACCACAGAGAACAAAGCCAAAATTGTCAAAAGGAACTACTAATTGAGTGACCAATTTGGACACCGAGGGCTTGATTTTCCACAGTGCTCAGCACGTCTGCGTGTTCAAAGTGCAGCTTCAAAGCCGCTTTGGGTAGCAAGGAGAACACAGCACTTCTGCGAGAGAGACCTGAGGCTCGTCACATGAGACAAACTGAAGACAAGGCACACTCTTAGCGACTAATGGCAACTTCTGCTTAAATAGTTTGCCCAGCACCACAGACCAGAACATGCAGAATTCAATTTGCCATGGCAGCATTCGATTCCCCTAACCAAATGGGTTTGTCTTCCTGAAAATCCTTGACTTGCTGCAAAATTAAGAGTGTGTGGTGTTACAACTCTTACAGACAAGTCGTCTTCAATGCACATGCTGGACTTGTTGACAGCAGAGCCACACCTCTGCCTGAGTCAACATCCCTCCCTATAGTGCTAAGAGAAAATGCTAGGTGTCTATTTACCTTGCTGTCATTACAGAACACCTGAAATGCTTGATTAAAAAAAATAATGAGGTAAGAGATCATGTGGACTATTTCAACTTCAGTGTTTCAAATTAAGCAAAAGATATAAGCAACTGAAAATAGTTCTCAGGTAGAACATCCCATGCAACCCTGACTACAATCACTGTAACCAGCTCCACATACCACATGTGTTTATAAGTAATCCCAGATAATCCTGCTGGACCATTTAAATTTTTATATATACACACACCCCTATGTATATAAAAATCAAAAGGTAATGGAAAGAGAGCACCAAATGCTTTAAAACCACCATTCAAGAACATTTAAAAGCACATGTCTGAAATCTGCTAAGTCAAAAATGACATAAAGGATAATTAGTATAATCTACAGATGGAAGGTTAGCTTCCAAAGAAAATAATTAAAGAGGAATCCAACAAGTGTAAGCAACATGGCAAACCATTACAGATGAAGATCATCATCAGAAGTCCTCCTCCCTCCTTTTTTTAAATAAAAATTCATCCAATGGAAAAATTAGCTGAGAGAGTATTTTAAAGAAGCTCTGAAAATAGAAGAAATTGTGAAAGAAATTTTTGGGCTACAAAGTTAGCCCAGGTACTGAATGCAGCAGGCAAAAGGTTCTTGTGTGCTTTCATGTTCCCACATTACAACTTAAGCTGGAAATAGTCTCGTGTGTGATATAGAGGAGAGATTAGTGTGCATTACACTAAGGAGGTATGGGATGCAACTAAAAAAAAAAAAAAAAAAAAAACACAAAAAAGATCAAGGCTAACAAATGGCATTAAATAGTCTCCAAGGCTAAAAAAAGTACTTGCGAAATGTTTAGAGAAAGGCAAGTAAACTCTTATTAGATGCATGGGTGGCCTCCTTCACAAAGAGATTAAAGAGAGCAGGATAATTCAGTTTGGAAAGGAGCAAGAGGGAATATGATACAGGTATTATGAAATAACGAATCATGTAGAGATGGCCAAATTGGCAGCTTCTATTCACCCTTCATCTAAATTAAATGAAAACAAGTTTGAAAACAGAGAATTAAGTATTCATGCAACATTATCTGAATGCAATTAAGCACCACACAATATTTGCTACAATACTTCATTAATCTCCCCTCTCCTGCCACTGAAGGTGCTACTCTGAGAGCAGTTTCAGATAACATCAGAGTTTATGAACCACGTCAGCACTAATGCAAACACTCCCAATTCAGTACCCATCCTGATTTCCAAAACATGAAAAAGCACCGTCGTGCAGATCGGTCCTTAAAGGCAGCAACTGTTGTTTTACACAGCTAATCCCCATTCCCAGGATCTCCTTGTGGGCACTGCTGGGGCCCCCTTCTTCTCCTCCTCCTCCTCCTCCCCAGGCAGACGGGCTACCAGGACATTTCTGTGGCTCAGCGTGAGGGATGGATCACATGCCGGGCTGGCAGATGGGTGTTGTGAAACGTAGTGGGAAGCAGCAGCAACACTAGCTCATGTTCATCTGCCTCCTCTCGCATTGAGTCGGCCAGTTTAAGTGGAAACACTCTCCACTACTTCTACAATCTCATTTGTAGTTTGCCAAAGGGAAGGAAAAAAAAAAAAGCTATAAACGCATTACTATCCAGTGAGCATCCCTTGCCCAATTTTGATTAAATGATAGACTACACAAAAGCAAGGGAGCCAGCAAATTTTAAAAGAATGTTTGGAAAATACAGTGGGATAAAGGATGAATTTTCTGCTTTGCTCACTGCACTATATTGAAATACAATTGGTGCTTTATTCGACACCTTCCCATGGAGGCATCCAGCACTGGCCTCTGTCAAAAAGACTGCTGCTCAGCCCCACGCTGCAAGTTGCAATGTCCTGCTCAGAGCCACGAAAACCAGAAAGGAAACAATTACATTTTTCTTTCCTCCCCGTCAACCTTTCAGTCCTCTCAATTTCATTAACTCCATATCATTGTGGAAAATGTGTTCCTTTTAATTGGAAGATTTACCATGGAGAACTGTATTTCTCCTATACACACTTTACTCTTTGTGTGTGCACATGTATGTGTGTGAAAAAGGCACTTTTGAAAGCTATTTTCTGTAGCTATTAAAAAGTCTCGATGCTACTTCATTACTGCTCTACAAGGATAGCACTAGTCTGATATTTTTAGTTTCAGCATAATAATAGTTTCTTCATTTAAAAAAAAAAAAAGCCTTCTGTAAAGTTGGAAACCTGCAACTATACCAGAAATCTGTCAGAAAAAAAAAAAAAATCAATTTTTGAATCATTTTTTGGAGCCGATCAGTTACAAGTTCCCAGAAATCTTGGAAGAGCACAGGGATAATTTCATGAAGAGGCCACACTTACGAAAAATACTCTTTCTGGTACAGGTATGCTGGCACATTGTAGAAACAGAGCCAAGTCAGTGCTTGATACCAGGGCAATCTTTCCTGGTAAGACTGTCCCATATTTTAACATTAAGCATTTCCTCTAGGATCTGCTTATAACTACCTAAAAACAAGAGAGGGAATCATAGAGGAAAATCCTGTAAAATGGATTTGGTTCACAGATTAGCGTAGATAAAAATAAAGTATATTAGAACTCAGATGGAGATCACATCTGAGACGTTCTCTCTATTGTGCATAAGACTCAAGATGACAAGCTTTCAGGAAAAAGATAAGTCCTTAACAACCACTTCATGAATATCTTAAATCTCTTTATAACCAGGAAAAACTATGAAAAGATTGAAGCATTTTACTTGAGTTATATTTACAGGATTCCCCACCCCCCTTTTTAAATTGGTCATCCATGAGGTGCATGCCATACCTTTGGCTTTCCAGCAGTCCTGCTAAAGGACAGCACTGCTCTGGACCAGACATTTAAGAGAAGGTTTGGAGTCTAAGCAATGAGTCTTTGAAATACAGGAGAACTACTGAAGGGAGGGAACTGTTATCTGCATTTACAGAGGTTTACAGACACAGGGGCTGGAGTTGCTGGATATTCTCATACAAAACTTTCCCTCAAGCTGTCAGTGCGTGTCACCTACCTCACCTCCTTCGTTATTTTGCTGGCACAGCAAAACTTGTGTACCTGAATGCAGACCATCAGTAGCAGTCTCATAACACATGGGGCAGCTCAGTCACTTGAGTAGTTGTAACAGCTACACCTGAAATTGCTAAAGTCATCCCAACAGCTGGAGAATAAAAGTTTTTCTTAACCTACCTTTCCTGTTTTGTATGGCTATTTTCAGGGAGAGGGAAGGAAAGAGGACGACTTTATCTAGTCCCTGCTGTGGGGACAAGGCACTGAAAGAAGTACAGGAGGTTGGAGAGGGACTCAAGAATTCAAGCCTATGGTCAGACAAAAATACAAGTTACATACACTTTACAGCAAGAAGGAGAGATCTTTGATAGGACGAGGGGGAATGGCTTCAAACTGGAAGAGGATAGATTTAGATTAGATATTAGGAAGAAATTTTTCACTTTGAGGGTGGTGAGACACTGGAACAGGTTGCCCAGAGAAGGTGTGGAAGCCCCACCCCTGGAGGTGTTCCAGGCCAGGCTGGATGGGGCTTTGAGCAACCTGGTCTAGTGGGAGGTGTCCCTGCCCATGGCAGGGGGATTGGAACTAGATGATCTTCAAGGTCCCTTCCAACCCAAACCATTCTATGCTTCTGTGATCTTGGTAGAGTAAGAAAACCATCTTCAAGTATTTGAATTACTTTGAGCTGCAGAATCAGATTAAAATAAAATCTACAGTGAAGGTCTCTACAGTACTAGCGCAGAGATGAGAGCTTTGCAAACAACAACAATTAAGTACTGTCAAAGCCTTCAAGCTGCAGAAACATGAGCCTTGGAGCAAAGAGGAATCACAGGGGTTTTGAGAGTAGAAAATTTCTGTGGTAAAACACATTATCTAGCAGCTACCTAATAATTCATGGTCATAAAAATAAAAAGTATACATATTTAAAACACTCAAAACCAAGTTATTAAAAAAACCCTAAAGTTTAAAGAGATATTATCATGAAATTCTGTTAAAGACACATTTACCAAGATCTAGGAGATTCCCAAGCCTAGCTTGAAGTATCCCAGCATTGTGGCCAACCCATGCATTTATCTGAAAGGTAAGGTTTAAGAGGATGTTTACAAAAACCCACAAACTTTTGAATGTGATTATCTAAACTAGAAATTGAGATTGCAACAGATGCACTATGCTAATACCATTTGACCTGTATATACCCAAACAAAACAATTCTGAGTGTGAATGCTGAGTGCTAGCTGACAGCTTGCAGACTATAAATTACTTTTAAGAGTCAATTTTGAAGGAGCAATTGAATGACAAGTAACATGACTGGAACAATTCAAGGAGAACGGCCACAGTTAAATGAGTTAACTACGCCTAACGTAGTTTAAGAGCTATCTCTGCTTCCACCTACTTGCATTCGGAGCCCTCTACAGAGAGAGGTGTAAGAGTTTTCCTTTTGCAGCCTTGCAGGATGTACTCAGTCACCAGCAAGCTCTCCAACTCTGAAGTTTATTCTACAGCCTCTTTATTAATAAAATTAGAATATGTTTTCCCTTCTTACAAAGGGAAAACAGAAGAGACGCAATCACAAAGGAGGCAAGTTTACACTGTTCCACTTGCTTTGTAGTAATTAATACTCTATAGTTGCATAGACCTGAAAACTGAAATACCCTTATTCCTCACAAGCACTGCAATTCATAGAGGAAAAAGGTACTATCAATTAACATGGATGATATGTTTTTGAACTGTTTTTTGTTCTCTTATTTGAAGATAATTGCTTGCCTGGAACATGGTTAAATCACCTGCTATTCCTCAGGCCTACTTATGAAAAGCTCAAGAAATCAAATAAAACGCAGCAGTCTTCTCTATTCTTACTGGCTCCAACGGCCCCACAGGAAAGTTTAGACCTAAGTCTCTGCCTTATATTGTACAGCCGAGTTTTCAGTTCAACCAAATAAGCAGTTCTGCCCAAGACATCAGGCTCTAGCAGCTTTAAAAAAAAAACAAAAAAAAACCAAACAAACAAACATTAGAGCCGTCCTTTGCAGAGTTCACCCTTGTGCAAGCATCTGAGCAGTTTGGTAACACCAGGTGCTAGACTGATACACTTTGTGTTAAAAAAAAAAAAAAAAAACACAAAAACAACACAAAAAAAACAAAACACCAAAACCCAACCTGTTATTTTCCAGAAAACTGGACACTTCATTTCAATGCAACTTCTTTCTTATCCTCTGAAATAGGCCCTGTAAGTATTCACATAAGTGGCTCCAGTCCTGTTTCACTGCTGCTCCATAAGCAATCCTCAACTAAAAGTACTTTAACACAAACCAAAAACATCTGTAGTAGTAATAAATTAAGACTAAAGGTGAACAATACAGCAGGGCATCGAGAAGTTGTATGCCCTTTACCAGTTTCACATTTACTATACAATAAACTACCTCCCTCCTGTCAAAACAACTCGTTCTCCTCAAAATGCTTAAAATTTAAATTTTTTGACATTTAAAAAGCCAGCACTGTTTAAAATAAGGGAAGTGGGAGTGTAAATCCCCAGTATACGCCTGTATGAATGTACACTTCATTCTGATTTTTCACTGATTCATAGCAAAATGTTCAGCCCAACAGAAGGGGAACTAGTTTTTTTAGGCGTAGAGGGAAAGAGTACTTCAGTGCTTTGCTATTGACATGAGAAGAAAGAGGAGGCGGTGTAAGAGGAACTAAGAAATCCTGGTTATTCGCCTGCTGAATATTTAGGGAGCCACTGCTCTTAAATCCCTGCTCATGGCATCTGGATGAGAATGCAACGTGCTATTCAGAGCTGAGCATAACAAGGAGGTGCAGACAGCAGTAGTAGAGGACTGCTAGAGCAGTAGAAAAATTCATTTCAAACTATTAGCAGCGTACACCTCTTGCATTAAGCAGCAGCCATGCATAACAAAAGCAGCAACAAACCAGGGTGTCCCCTACCTCAAAGAGCTTGCAAAGCATAGCCAATGGGAGCAACAGCTATCTGGGGAAGGGGAGGGAATGGAAACATCCACCTGATCTTTTTGTTGAAATTCAAGGTTGTCCTCAGCCAGCCTAGCCTGCTCCAGAAGCCTGGAGTGCGCCCTCCTTACTGCCAGGCCATAAAAATGAAGAACATGCAGCCCAAGCACTGAAGAAAATGAAGCCCAGCCAGGCAGCCGGGGAGGTCACAGCTGAGACCCAAGGACCAGTGGCCCAGCTGCTGGAGGTGGCGGTGAAGAGCGAGGCATGAGCATCTAGGAGATATTTCACAGTGAACTGGACCTACCCCCGTGTAGGAAAGAATATGGGGGGATTAACCAGCTACTGTGGAAGTAATATGGACTGGAGGCACTTCTAAAATGTGAGGGGCACCATGAACAAAGCTCTGCAAAAACACAGTTTACGGACAAGCTGCATCACAACCAGGTCAGAGAAGGGAACAGATAAGAAGATCAGGATCCCAGGTCAGTGACCACACAAGAGCAGCTTCTGAGAGTAAGGGAATGGAGAATGAACGTAAGTGAGAGAGATGGAGACAAGCAGTAGCAGAAGCCTCAGAAATCAACTAATACACACTGTGTTAATAATCACATACCGTTACACACACACCCCAATGCTAGGTTTCAGGGGGATGGAAACAGCTCAGCATACATAAGCAGCCACATACAAGAAGCTTGAAGCCAGAAAGCATGAGACAAAACACTGACGACGTGATTTTCTTTGCCCAGATACTCAAAAGGAGAAAAAGAAATTAACAGAAATCCTCTAACAAAGTGTGGCAGAGCTGTGCTCAGCACAGAGATACTCCAAGATGCTCTTCAGACAAGAGTCAACTGAATAAAGATGGGCCTGTAGCACATGTTCTACTATAAAGACAGGTTCTTAAATTATGAATAATGAACACAAGATGCATAGGGCACAGCATCTCAGAGGAGACAAAAAAAATGTTTAAAATGCCAAGAAAACAAACATGAAAACCCAAACCACCCTCTCCCTACGTGAAGCTAGAAGCAAACTTCCCAATAAGCAATAAGAATGTGTCAGTAGCTCTGAATAAGATGCGGACACTGAATGAGAAGAACAAGCATTTGTGCCAGCACAGCTCCTGCAACCACTACAAATAGCACCTTCTGTAGAATTACTGCTCCTTACTGCAAGGTGGGAGTAGAAGCAGAGAACATCCCATTTCCAGATGCCTTTCTTTGCTTTAAAAGAGAAAAAGTCCTACTGTTTTGGGACCTTTTACCAACATTTCTTAAGGTCTTTGACTTTAAATGGACTTCAGAGGTTCAGACTAAGAGGCTGCCATATTGTCCCCTCCAGGACATCACCACGTCCCTGGCAGCAGGGACAACAACACTAGAAGAGCTGCTGCCAGCCCCAGAGGCTGGCTTAGAAACCTGAACACGCTCTGCTATAATTTAAAGTCTAAACACTCTGTACCACCCCAAAAATACATGAGCATTTGGCCATTCTTCCACATAGCAACAGTAAAATCACTTTTCCCTCTGCTTACCCAAGAGCATGTTTAACTTTCAAGTGAGCATAAATAGTAAGCTCAGCNGGCAGCAGATCAAGGGCAGTTGCTTCAGTTGCTTTTCAGATTATATAGCTTTGTGAAATTATTTTGGTAATATTCAGCCTCCTAAAAACCTCCCTATGGAAAGCGGTCTTTTCCAGTCCCTTATTGTTGAGCTCTTACCCACCAGCACACAATGTGCTACTGTCATTGTGCTCGCTACCATGCCAGCAGCACAGTAGTGGCACATGCTGTTGAACCAATGAGACCAGCCCAGAACATGAAGAATGTCTCCCTTTCCAGCCTCCTCTTTAATTTTAGCGCGCACCCAGCTCTGCTGCCAGGGCAGGCCATGCCAGGCCGATATTTGATTTGTAAACAGACACTCCAACATGCTCATCTTAGCTGCAGGCTCCAAGTTATCTGCCGTTACTCCCAACCAGCATGTGGGAAGACTTCTGCGCATAACCTTATACACAACAGTGAGATTTCACAAGAGAGGCAGACAGTTAAATATATTTTGATGATGATATTAGGTTTTTTCCTAGAAGAAGGGGGGAAGAAAAGAAACAGCCCAGACACTGCCTTTGTCACCGTCCAGCCCAGGTTCTGGGGGGTTCAGGAACAAAAGCACAATTAAGGCAGACACACTTTGCCTCTGCACACTACAACATGCACAGGGTGTGTCCTCTATGTTTAATAAAGCCTCTCATGCTTTCCAATATGATAAAGGAATCGCCCCAGGGTCAACGCTCCAAAAATATGAATAGATGGTGACAAGGAGACATTATCAGCTTTGTTCCTTGTATTGTCTTCCACCAATAAAATGCAGGGCATCCCTTGGCCTGGATGAGCAGTGGCTATCACAGAGAAGCTCCTGAAGTACACACCAGACATTATCACAGATAACCTTAACTTTTAAAAATTAGTTTGGAGCCTCCTTTTTCTGTCAGCCATTTGGATACACAGTCTTTGGTATCCAATTTCAGTCAATTGAAGTCTTCTGAGGTTAAGTTTATAAGAAGGGTTCATTTCATGTTCCTTTCTGAGTGCTCAGATTTCACTTTCACAGATTTTACTTTCAGTTTATCTGGGGTGTTTTTCTTGCCCCTTTCAGAGGGATCATCACAGGGATGGACACACACAAAAATGGCAGAAACCTATTTCTAGGTGGGAAAAAGACTAGCCTTCTGGTGACCAGCTGCTCCACACTGGCAATCATTCCCTTGAACTCACCTCAGTGCTAACTTTTTTTGTTTGTTTTTTGTTTATTTTCTTTCTGTGACACTTGCCTAAAACAGACACAAGCTTTTTCCTCTGTATATTTACAAGAAGAAGGGGGGCTAGGACTTGCAGGGATCTAATATGAGCTAACCCAAGCAATAACAAGCAGCTCAAAGGAAGCAATGGGCTTTTGGGATGGCAGGGAGGAGAATCAGAAATCACTCACCTCTCTTCTCCCCCTCCCCCACT
>VZSZ01002053.1:813011-841401 GCA_013398815.1 Ibidorhyncha struthersii
GAGCACGTGGGCAGGGGGAAGAGTAGGGAGATATTTGCATCCCCTTTTTGGCTGCATTAGTAAATAAGCTGCTGAGCAACGTAAATCCCATTAATTTTCCATAGGAACAGATGTTTGCCTAACAACATCTCGGTTTCAACACCTGCTTGTAGAGAATGCGATACACAGAATACACTACTAAAAGAATAAAGGAAAACAGAATAAAACAAAGAACAGTACCAAACTACAAGACATTTCTGTGCCTGTTTAAACTGAGATGTAGGCCTAATCCCCGTACTAGAGCTTCTCTCCAGAGAGACCTAACTGTAGTCGTACTCCTGTGCCATTACTCAGGCCATCCCTACAAAGGTGGGTTACATTTTAACAAACTAGTCTGGCACCGCTGCTGTGTGAGCATCCACGTGGCCATGGTTTGGAGAGTCCAACTCTTAAGCTTTTGGATGTACTACTGCCAAAAAAAACCCACCCAGCTAAAGCCTACAGCCCAGGGGTGAGGGGCACGGGTAATCTGCCCTCCGTGCCCAAGCTGCTACTAATTGCATTGCTGCATGTTGACCTAAAAACCTTGATCTCAAGCGTTGCATGTGGTTACCTTTGACTGTCTCCCCACCCCCCGCCCCTCCCAGTCACGTAAAGCACAAAGCATCTCACCCCAGGCCACCTTTGACCCTCGGTTCCAACCTCACAACTACTCCCTGCCAGCAGCAATGCTCCGGCTCTGCCCCTCTGGGACCACCTTGAGATGGTAGGGTTTGCACATGGGTGCCACGCTGGTCAGTGCTGCACTCTGCTGGGAGGGGGGACCGGGGAGCACAGGTGAGATTCAGGGAAGAGGAGCAGCAACAGAGGGGAAAAGCAGCAGGGAAGTACAAAAGCTATGGGTAAATAGGTATATAGTTGCATAAATTTGAAAGAATCAAGGTTACGCTCACAGATATTTTTCCACTTTGCATCAAACTATTAAGTAATTCAAAAAGCAAATTCTTAACTCTGAATTAATTTGACTAGGAAAAGAAAGCGAATATTGATTGAAAAGGACCACCTGCCTTAATACAAAATGCACCAACTTCCCAGTGGCATCTGTTAAAACTGTGTCAAACAGACCAATTGTCCAACAAGTCAATGGGTTCCTTATAAATCATGGCTCCATGTTTCTAATCTAACAGCAGTAAAATATTGCACAGCGTTATACAAGGCAAGTGTTTTAATTTAAACTTAAGTTAATCCTCCAAATTTTCATTGGAAATGTTCTGAAAAATGTGGTCAGATTTGTTTTTGTTTTGGGGTGGTTTTTTGTTTGTTTTTGGTTTTGGGGTTTTTTGTGGTTTTTTTTTTTTTTTTTTTTTTTTTTTTTTTTTTTAATATGAGCAGAGGGTCTGACAGAAGTTTCACCCAAAACCATTTACATTTTCTAGACAGTGGAAAAGCACTATGGGTTTCAAGACCTGATTATACACATATGAAGAGGCAAGGCTGAGAAAAGCAGACTGGTTTAGAACCTCCCACGAGTCACTGAATTTGGAGTCCCCTTTACTTTAAGCCCAGCCTAAATGCCTGTCTTTAGAATTAAGGTCTGCTAATTGGAAGGTGTGAAGGCAACAATGTTCCTAAGAGACATTTCTTGAGTGCAGAACCCAGACTCTATTAACTGTTTTTCTGCAGCTCCATGCATAGACAAGCCTTTGTAGAAGAATGGACAGGTAGTGACACTTCTGAAATTAAATACTTTTTTTTTAATCAGTGTAACTTAGTTCCTATATTGATGCAAATTTTAGAAGATACACGTACTGCTTTTAAGTCCAATAGTCTCAGTAAATTGCCAAATAAAACAGAATGATTTATATAACTAATCATAAAAAGAAGCCTCACACTGAAGAACTGGTATTACAGCAAATACAAGAAAAGATGCAGAGCTTTAACTTTTCAGGATTAATGACAGCTGAACTTTTTTTTTTTCCTTGTTGAGGAAAAAATACCAATATTCAATGAGAAGAATTTTCCTGTGTATAGTAGAATTGGTCAGCCAAGGATCACTGAAACATAAAAGGGAAGGAAAACTATATGCGTTAAGTCATGCAAGCCAACAACCTCACTCACTGAGATGACATACAAGAATTCAGAATTACACTGGCTTTTAATCATGATTGCAATACAGTAACAGGATATGATCTAGTACTGCAACAAATAACAAAAGTTACCACAACTTTAAGACCAGCTTCATTCTAGCCCCTCCTTCAAGTTGTACATTTGCCCGTACTTTACTTTCGTGACACCAACATTTCCCGGTTTGCTGCTACTTCATTAAAGGCAAAGAGAAAACCAGCGAGGTAAGCAGTAACAGTTACACCATAGGGAATGGTTAGAAGGATTCCACTGAAAGTATCTCTCAAAATAACTTTAAAAAAAAAAATCCCACAAAAATAGCTCTCACAAACAACCAAATTTCATTTTTACTATACTGCTTTTAAACCATTAATGAGTCATCTCTTAAATCACTAGCTATATTTATAAGGAATTATTCACACAGTAAACTAGGCTTCAGTAAAATGAAACTGTATATGTTTCCAATCCAAACTACTTTTCCCCCTTAAAGCAGAGCCACACAGCAATCCACACTGACTTAAGGGGTTTTTTTTTGCTTGTTTGGGTTTTTTTTCGGTTGTTTGGGGTTTTTGTTTTGGTTTGGGGTTTTTTTTTTGAGAGGTGGGGTGGTGGTGGGTGGTCATAGTTTGTTTGGTTTTTGTTTCTGGTTTTTTTTGGGGGGACAGGGTGGAGTTGTTAAAAGATTTGCTCACTAATGATAATTTTAAAGTACATTTACCATAGAGGTCTTGTTTCACCTCACAGCAAAAACTTAATGTCTCCTACTTACTTAGCCTACACAAAATTTTCCTCTTTACCAGAAGGGCTTTCCACCAAAGTAAACGAGACCAAAAGAGATCATGGTGCAGCAGAAGAACATAAAAAGCAATTAGTGGTGGAGTTTTTGTAAGTTGTGTCATTCCATATTCTTTCCGTGCCTTCATGGGGTAGCAAAGACTTCATTAGAACAAACTCCAAGCAAAGACCAACTCCTGCAATCACTGCCCACTTTGATTAGTCTTAATCTTAGTGGAAGCACTGCAATTTTCACTGATTGCTTGTTTGAGGGACACATGATTTGCGCAATGTTTATTTTGGGCCGTCACTAAGGGAGGGAGGGAGGGGTGCAGCCAAATGGGCAGTCACCCAATCCAGATCACACAAAATACAGCATTCGCACTCTAGGAACATCTCAGCCTCAGCCGAACCCGGGGAGCCTGCCCGTGGCAGGGAGGGTTGCACGCCTCAAGACCCACCCAGAGGACTCCTGCAAGACTGAAACTACATCGCTACACCCTGGCAAGCCCCACCAACTGCAGCACAGCCCCGAGAAAGCAGGGGAGGATGGCACGAGCGACCTTTGTGATGACGTATCCCAGGTTACAAGGTGAGGAGCACAGATATCCCTTGAATATTGTAGAAAGAGCTATGAAGAGCTGCAAAACGAAGTGGACTCTTCGTGAGAAACAGGGGACACCACCAAGAATCTCTAAGTGAATCTCTATTCCTGAAGTGTGACTTCAGGAATATTTAAAAGTTTGCATTCCTCACCTAAACCAAACTAGAAAGCTACAACAACAAGACAAATACCTTTACTCGTGGAGAGTCTTGCATCCACACACAACCCCAGATTCCACTAAAAGCACCAAAATATCTCATCACCCTTTTGCAGGACACCCGTTAATAAGCAAATGCCCCACTCTTTCAAATTACTTTTTGATGATGCCAAAATGAAGACTTAATGTGTATCACACCACTTCAGTGCAAGTTGTATGCTCCATAGTATCTGCAGCCTACAAAGCACCAGCTCTGTGGGTCATTTATTTTGGTGATAGCACATGTACTCACAGCACATGCTGATCATTTTGATGAAGTAACCATTAGGACTAAGAAACAAATTTAACATTCATGTGCACTCCAAAGTTACTGTATATATCCTATGTCCCAAGATAACAGTAAGGAGGAAGATACATGTTTTATTTTCCCACAGTTCCTCTCCATTTTTTTTTGGTCTTCTTGCTGCCAGGAATAAAGCTCTTCTCACTGATAAGCTGTGATGGGGTGGGCTGCTTAAAAGATACACAACAGAGGACACAACAGCTACAACAGCACAGGGCAGCAGAAAGGAGCAAATACCACGTTAATGACCCCCTTATAGCTGCAGCTGGAGTCAAGCAGCAGGATTTCCTTAGACAGAATTGCTACATCTGGATGCCTCTCAGAAGGAAATGAAAAGCAACACTTCTGCAAGATATGCTGTTAGATATGCCAAAGCCACAAAAGCATGCAAGAAGCAGCTACGAGATGAATTAAATTGCTAACAGAAAATAAAGGAGAAGTTAATACACATTACCACAACAGTTAACTCTGTTCAAGTGATCAACATACCTTAGCAAAAAAACCCACAAGCATCATATAACATATAACATGGAAATTAGTTATGACCAGCTGATGGGTAGTCACACAGTGGGGTGAGAAAAGCAGTTTTAGGAACATGACAAAGTAAGGTAGACCTTGAAAAGCCTAAACAAGGAAAGCGTTGCTTGTGTTTTTTCTGGACAGGCAATCAGCAAAGCTGCAAGAAATCCTGCTAGAATTTTATTCCAAAAGTGGTTTGTAGAACAGTAACACCACAGTCAGTTCTGTGGGAAGTATTTGTAGTGCTGATGATTCCCATCCTCACCGAATTCAACTGATACCCTTCTAAAACCATAGAACAGCATGACTTGATAGTAATGGATAGGGAATTAGGAGCTTACTTATGGTCACTTCCCTCCTCCACATGCAATTTTGTAGACTTTTCCATTCTTAATGCACCACAAACAGTTGATGTAGGCTGAGTATTATATAGGCTATAGCTTTATTCACAAAAAGAGCCACAACATATTAAGTCTTAATAATTTAGGATCTTGTGTGCAGCTGATATGCATGCTGATATCTATCAAAGGTGCAAAGATTCCTGTTGTGGATTAGCACAGAATAACGCGGCTTTGTATTAAAAATACCTCTGTTGACCAGCGCAATATAAAACTTCCTTGCAATTCTGCTTTTGCGGAAAATATTTTTTTGCACTTTGAAACTTAATTCCAGTTTTCCTTAAAATTAAGTAGAAGCAGGAATTTTAAACTGAATCCATAGAAAGCATCCACAAAGTTGCTAGTGAAGTAGTCTATTAAGTCTAAAGTAATGTTTGCAACTTTGTCCATAAGTATTTCTTATGCCTACAAACTACAGCATTTCCACAACTTTTTAAAGTCATGTTCTTAACAGAACGAGAGACCAAAGGGACCTGAAAAACTACCTATTTTTGTGGAATACGCACAGTTATGTAGTTCCAGCTGCTAATTCCCCATACTAACAAACAAAAATTAGTAGGTTTAAGATCCTGCCCCTGTCCGCCTCCCCCCACTATGTGTGTCTTCAAACCCTCTATCCTCCAGATTTTCTGCTATCAGATGATTTGGAAAGCACTACACCTTTAGCACTGGGGTATCTCAAGAACTAGAAAATCCATGCACGCAGTTCCAAAACTCTTTAGTTTAAGCTCATAAAACATCTTCCCCATACCAATGTGACTGTACACTAGTCCCCAGCAAACAGGGCGAGGATAAGAGATGCCCTCTGCCCCCACCCCTGCCCTGGTCTTTGATAGAAGCAAGAGCCCCAGGAAAGCTGTGTGTCCTACAGATCCCAGGACACTCTCTAGCATCCAGGGAATACAGCATAGGGATGTTTCTATATAGCTGCTGTGATTAGAGAATAGAGGGGGAAAAGAAGAAAGCAGCTTCCTCCAACAGCAAGTTGAAATGAAAGCAACATGGGAATTACAGAGCACTCTTATCTGTGAAAAAGAACAGGACCTTGGTTCACAGACCAAGGGGCAGTAAATCTTCAAGTATGACTCAAACTATCGGATGAGACTTCAGTTTGAAAGTCTAGAAACCATAGTCCAAATTGCCTGCTGAAAAAACAAACTTTTTGCTTTTGTTTGTCTGTGGGTGGGTGGGTTTGGGGTTTGTTTTTAAAGTTTTCTTCTTTGCAGACAAAATTTGGGATTCATCTCATGGTAAAATTTTCTTCTGCTGATTTATGGAAATACCCCTGAACTGTTCAGCTGGCATCAGACTAACAGTCTGGGAAGATCTATTTAAAAGCATTTTTTAAAGTTTAAGTAACTGTGCGTGAGATGTTGGAACTCAACTAGAGACTCTAATTTTCAATCTTTTTATAATCTACATTTTTCTTTTGCCAAGTTTAAGATGTCAAAAAAAAAAGCGGAACTAATATACAGTATCTATAATTAACTTGTTAGTCACAATTTGAATGTGATGGTATCAGTGTCCTGAAACTTATTATTAAAATGATCCCTCACTTGGTTATAAACTTACCATTGCCTGAATGAGAGAAAACTCATGAAGTAAGTTGGTACCTTTATTTGCTCCAATTAGATCACGAAAGAGAAATACTCTCAAGAAGTATTTCTTTTTCAACACTTCCAAAAAATTGAAACTCTTCACTTTTACAGCTAAAGCAATGACCCAGAGAAGAAACAGTGAACCAAGCCAACATGCTGCAGAAGTCAATAGGGTTTTTTTAAGGGGTTTCCCCTTTTACACACTAGCTCTGTCATTACTCATTGAAAATTTCCCATTGACACTGAAGGCAACTTTTTCTATTCCTTGCAAAATGGAAGTTTCCTGTCCCAAACCAAACCACCTGAATTTGGTTGGATGTAAGAAGACTGGAGAGACCATATTTTCTACTACATAGGCACTAGGAAGTAGTAAATGTGCTGCTGGAACAGCTGTTGATCACTTCTGGTTGCCTTTACTTCCACTAAAATGAGAAATCCAAAGAGCAGAAATGTCAAATGCCACTGCAGCTTGAAGATTTGTCACTCCACTAGTTACAGTACAGTCTACAATCTGCTCACTCCCCAAACACAGTACAGAAAAAAGCATATAATTTTACTTCCACTCCAACATTTCACACAACCTGTATCACCTGCTTCTCTGAAAGGGGCAAATTCTGCTGAAAGTCAGAAGCTCTGTGTTTTTTTTCATGTATATATTCAATTCAGTGGCACTCAAGTATTTTTAAGAGGCCTTAAAAATACTTGGAGATACGCATATGCTGCAGAAGTGCACATTTGTGACCACAGTAGCAGGGCAATGCACGTGCAACGTGGCGACCCTGCCTGGCACAGGGCACTGCAAGGGTTGGCTTTCCAGAGCAGTAATCTCTGACAGGAGAGCACATCAGACACTTCCTGTGCTCTGCCATCAGAAACCTGTCACCCCTCAGTCCAGGATAACACCGCCTGCCTTGCAGAAGCCTGGGGTCAGCTCCAAGCAGCTTTGCATCAGCAACCTGGCATCGCCAGGGACAAATTTTCAGGTTTGTCACTATCCCAGCGCAGGAAAACACATATGGCCAGGTAGACCTGGTGAACTTTCTCCCTAATTCTCAAGGCCAGAAGGTATCTTCTGCATTTGTGAAGCTCCCATCAACTGCTAAAACAGCTGGTGTCACTGCAACAAAAATGCAAAAGACAGCATTGTACCTTCTTTGCTGTCAAGCAGCAGACAGACATCCAACAAGCTACTTGTAGTGGGGCAGTGCTTGTTTTTAATCCCACAAAGCTCAGAAGCTAATGACACACAGAAGGATTGGGAGCAACGCAGAGCAGCCAGCACAGTCCAAGGATACTGGAGGCTACGGCTGTAACATCCCTTATGTGTTACAGTCTCAATGACCGGTTGCTTGGCTCACCTCTGTGAAGCTGCATTAATGCACTGTCTGAACAGTGAAGAAATTAATAACAGTTTCACAGTTGGAAACATGAACAATCAAACCGAACGGTGGCCACTAAACAGGTTGATTCTGGCAAGTTAATGGGAACTGTTGACATGCAGGTATACATGATCTCAGAAAATCAAGTATTTTCACTGTAAGAAGAAAATAAGTCATTCCTGTCTTTGCTTTGAAAGAGACAGCAACTTCCCAAAAGGACGGAGAAGATTGTCTGCCAACTTTAAACAGCAAGGCACAAAGGGTAGTTGCCACACAACCCAGGGAAGCTGCAAGACCACAGTTTGGCAAGCCAAAACAAAGCATTGCATAGCTTATATCTATTTTGTAAATAAAGCCACACTTCCATGTTGAAGCAGGTTAACATATTTCACTAGTTTGGTAAGGACACCACTTTGAGAGCTCTCCTGTCTGTTTCATTCCTAACATACAGCCACACAAGACCAACACCAACATGCATTTCTACAGAGTCCAAAGGCATGACTGGACATTGGCTTAGACCACAAGTTGCCGTGTAGCAAAGCAGTGGGAGTCACGAGCGCTTATCTCTAACACTTACCAGCAACACCAGATTTTGTGTTTTTTCCTCCTCTCAACTCCTGAGCTCACAAAAGCACAGGTGCTCTTCTGATACGTTTTGTAGTCTTTCCACCACCCCTCCTAGATCCCACAATGAATTTCACAGTCAATGAGCTGTGGACCACAGAGATCTGAAGGCTGGTTGTAGTGGGTATACACAACATAGCTAAGAGAAGTTCATATCTGCTATACAGCCATCTGCATACATTCCTAAAGGTGTTTGTAGCACGTCACAACCCATTGGAGATCGCACAGTCGGGAAAGTCCTAATCACTAATCTAGCATGAATTCCCTCTGCACGCTCCCACTGCAGTCCCAGACACAAAGGCTCTTCAAGTCTTCAACACCCCACACATACACACTGCAGTCTATCTTCTACATGTTTAAAAAACAGGATGTCACCAGGAACAGATGCCTCCTGGGTATGAAACCCAAACCTACTGATGGATGACAACGCACATTAATTACTGAGCGCTAGTAAGAGGCTGATACAAGGGGGAAATGAGAAAGTTTCCTACAAAGATGCAGTAACTCAAGTACATAAGTCATGCCAGTTCGCAGTACTAACTTGAACCAGCAACCATTTGGGGTGGAACAGCCAATACCCACAAATGGTAAAGTTAGGGGTAATGAGTTGATGCCACACTGCCTGTAAGAGTGCTATAGGCCCACAGAAGTCTCATACTCAAAAAGAAAAAAAAAAAAAAAAAGAAAGAGTCCTGCAGTTCAGATGTAGTGAGCATTGCTGTGGTGTAAAGTCAAGTGAATGGGGACTAGATTGCTACACGTTTGGACAGAAAAAACGTTAGCAAAAAACAACATGCCAAGGAGAAGGAAACTTTCATATGCTGAGAAGGCAGCATATGAAAGTTTCCCAGACCAAAAGCCTGCTGAATCTACACAAGGACACTAGCACACGTTAACATCAACAGTAGATTTGCAACTCAGACCACATCCCAAAGGGCGACAGCTGCTATACACCCTCAGATGAAGGCCTACAGGTTTGTTTGTATGTCCAATGCAACAAAGGACTGAGGAACACCTACCTAGAAGCCACTGGCACATCATTATAACCCTCCCCTTCAGAGTACATAGGTGAGGTTGGCCTCCTGATTGCTGCTCACACTGGGTAACTACGAGTTCAATAAGGGAACTACGTGAGCAAATAAGTTAAAATGTTGCACGAATAGCTATCTACTACTCACATAGCAACCTGACTCTATTACTAAGAGCAACAAAAGAAACCAACACCCAATAAAATGTGATCCAAGAAATGTTGATTTGGATCAATCTCTTACACATGCATTCAGTCCCTTATTAGGCTTTATAACAAGGTGGCTGTTTGCAAGGATAGTTTTAATATATCTTCCCTCCCCCCCAAGTTAATGGTGGGCTACAGTTTGAGCGATTTCCTGTTTGCATTATATTCTAAAAATCCTGCTTATTTGCTCCACTAAAAGGCATGTGCTTGGAAGTGGTTTTGAGGCCTTTTAGTCACATCCCCCCCTTTGATTGCCACAACATCCAAAGCGTCTGAAAATAAGGGAGCTATTTCAAGTTACATTCCCTTCCTTCCCTGCCCACATGTACTTGGCTACCAATTCGAGACACAGGATCAGAAGGAGCTTCAGAATAACACAAAAACTTAGAAAAGGAAATACATTAACACAACTTCATCTCCTCTCCCCCTGCTCAGCAGCTTTTGGCTCACTTGGTGTTCACCTAGATCTTTAAGATCTCCTACTTATCCCTCATGTCCTCACTGCCGCTCTCCAAGGCCTCAACCCAGCAGCCAGGACCTGACCCACACCACGGCATCCAAACTCTTGGAATGAGTGCTAGCTCCTGGATGAAGTGGCAGTACGCAGGTGCAGATTGTGTTGTCACCTCTTGCCTTCCCATAAGTGTGTGGTATTTCCCCTTGCTTCGTGCAACAGCTTCATTGCTTGCCTCGGTCATGTGTCTCCCTCTTTCTGCAGTAGACTCTGCAGCTGAACCCATGTTACTTCTTGGATGTGTGGGGAAAATGAACAACCCAAGACTTTTCTGTAACAGGAGATGAAAGCAAGAGCTGCAAGAAGAGGCATGGGTAGGGCCTCAGTCTTGAATGGCCGAGTTCAAGACCGCAACCGAAACAGTCACTGTGGAAGGGGATCGCTGAGGCAGTGAAGAAGTGTGTTTGTACAGGTAGCAACAAAGAAGGTGGCTGGTAGCAGCACCACAGCCTTTGCAACAGGCTCAGCAGAGTTGCTCATCAGAGAGGTAGCCTGAAAGCTACTTGGCTAGTGAACAAGACAAGAATGCCCCACACACCTAAGCACAAGTGTGAAGAGATGCGCTGACTACCATTGCTTTATAGAAGCCACTGGGCTGGAACTAGCCAGCCCCTCGGAAATAAGCATGTTTTGTTTCTATCCCTCCACCCCAGGGCCAGTTGCATAAAGTTAGGTCAACATGTGGTACGCATATGATTCAAATGTAACATTTCCTGCCAACCAGCAGCAAGCCCAGAGGAGGATCTGCACTACTGATAATGTCAATTTTTCCCATGGATGTCATAAAAACAAGTAGTCTGCCGATCTCTTGAGACATAAGGAGAAAACCCAATTCCACTGATTAGCTTTCCACCAGTTTCACTGCATCTTTTTTTTTTTTTTAAAAAAAGAGCAAAACCCAAGACACACAGAGGTCTCAGAGCAACTACCTTCATAAAGTGAAATAACCTAAAATGAATGACATAACTGCGTGCAGATTTAGTCCCTCAACTCCAAATCACTTAATAGAATTTCCAAGACTGGGACACAGTTAATCAAAGGATGGGGAACAACTTCCCCACAAAAAAAGCTAGCAGGCTATGGCTCTTCAGTCTGGAAAAGAAGAGGCTGAGGCATAAAGGTCCTTAAAATAATAAGGGAAAGAGAGGAAGAAAAAGGTCATTGAGCAACTACTATTCACTGTTGTCTCCAACACAGGAGCTGGGAGGCAGGTGGAAGTTCAAAGCATGGGAGATGAGACGGTTCTTCTTGCAACATGCTCTAAGACCATGCAACTCTTCACTGCAGTATATTGTGGATGCTGGGAGTTTGCAATGGCTCGAGAACACGTTTGCAGAAATTCTAGATGAATTTCTCAAATACAAAGCCACCATTTCTGGGTCAGTAGGTTACAGGGCTGCAAAACACTGAAAGCCAGGAAACTGCGCTGGTGAGCTATCACTAAATCTTTGCTCTTATTCTTGTACCCCTCCCAAGGCACAGCAAAGGTGGGATATGGGACTATACATAAATCTGTCTTCTGACCCAGTGTTGCTGGATTTATGTTCTTTATGCACAAACCAAATAAGTGGATTAAGAAAAGAATCATTGAGGCCACTTGAAGTTAACATTTTCCTATTCCTTTGACTACCATGAGCAAGAGCTCATAACATTTCTCCTATTATTGCCTGAGGAACAACTCATTTATGCATTTCCTTCAATTCTTTTCAAATTATACAGCTGGTAAGTCCAAAGAGACAATCCCTGCTAACAACATCTTCTTTTGAGGCAGGTAACTGAGATTAGCTCAGAACTCCTTCAAGAGCAGGACAGAAGTAACTAGTTTCTTAATCACACCAATTTTACAACACTAGAAGGGCATCTTTGTTTATAAAACCACGTAGCTTTACCAGCAGCTTCATACACGCCAAGAAAAAAGGTACTGACATCTAATTTCATCAGGATTTTTTGGGCTGCACTCCCAGCATCTAAAATCAGCACTCCCACAGAAGAACCAACACCAGTAAGAATGACTGGTTCCTCGTTTCGCAGATAAAAACTAAAGTGAGCAAGATTTAACAAATCAGGCAGTATGAATAATTAGGAGAGACTAAGTTTACATGCAAAAGACACAGAAAAGCTATGTCAATAGCTTTGAAGGGTGTAAGAGTACTTTTTCTTATCAAAAAAGTATATTCTTTCACAGGTCAAAAATCAGACTTTGGGACTTTCATTACAACTTGCTAAGCTGAGGTTGCATTCCAAATGGAAAGAGTTTTCAGGAGCTACAATTTTCACCCAGTAGTCCCTTGGCAGTTTGGTTTTTGTTATTAAAGTACCAGTGAGAAACAAAATCATGTGATTACATGTGAAATTAAGAAAGCAGCAGTGTGTTGGTGCTGCTTATTTCACTTCTAGGCTGTCTCACTTAACAGTGATTTGAACAATGGGTTAGTTCATCATTGTGTTTAAGGAAGTTTAGCCAGCAATGGCATGCAGCCTAAATTCTATCTGCAGAGATGCAATACCATTCCCAGACAAGTTTCACCTCCCATGCATGCAGGTGACAGTCTTGCAGAGATTCCACATCCAGCTGAATTTCCAGTAATAATGCCATAATGAGTAACAGTTGGGCTCAGAGGATGGTACTCTACCTGGAGGCCAGTAACAAGTGGTTTGTCCCACGGCCTGTCCTGCTTAACATCTCTGTCAATGACCTGGAGGAGGTGCTGCAGCACACCCTTCTCAAGTTTGGGGACAAGACTAAACTGAGCGGAACAGTCAACATGCCAGAGGGCATGGCTGGCACCCAGAGAGACCTAGGCAGGGTAAAGGAAGGGGCCAGCAGCAACAGATGCAAAGTCCTGCAGCACCAGGGAAGGAACACGCTGGTACAGGCTAAGGACTGCCTGCTTGGAGAGCAGCTCTGCTGAAAAGACTATGGGGGGCATTGAAGGGCAGCAAGTTGAACAGGAGCTATGTCTGTGTCCTGGCAGCAAAGAACGTTAACAACCTGGGCTGTATTAACAGGGGCACAGGAAATGGATGGAGGAAAGTCAGTGAATGCTGAATAAGAGGGGATAATCAATCACATGTAGATACTATATCCAGTTTTGGGACCTTCGGCACAAGAAAGACATTGGGAACTTGGAACAAGTTCAGTGAAGGGCCACCAAAATGGTTGGGGGCTGGAGTACCTCTCCAGTTAGGAGAGACTGAGGGAACTAGGCTAGTTAAGCCCAAGAACAGACAGCTTTGAGGGGAGCATAGCAGCAGCCTGCCCCAGAGGTCATGGAGAACATAGAGCCAGACTCTTCCCAAAGGTGCAGGGTAGGAGGACAAGAGGCAACAAGTTTAAGTTGACACAACAGATATCTTCACCAGATATAAGGAAAAACAATTTTCACTAATAAATTAATTAATCCTTAGAACTGGTCACCCAGAGAGGTTGTGCAAACTGCATTCCTAGAGGTTTCCAAGACTGGACAAACCCCTAAGCTATGTGGTTTGAATTCAATACAGGTCTCACTTTAAGCAGCAAGTTGGACTATAGACCTCCTGACATCCCTTCCAACCTGAATGGTTTTGTAATTCTATGAAAGGACATGTCACAACACTAGATAAAGAGGTTGCACCATGATTAAAGCAACCCCTTAAGTAAAAATTATAGCTAGGGCTGCAAGACTTCAGCAACTGAGCCCTTGAACAAAGGTCTTCACAGACACCTTTCCAGAATTGCAAATAAAAAGTAAGATTTGGTGGCTGGTTTCCCAAATATTGTTTTGAACCAACCAAGCTTTGTGTGTCTTTTAAGATTTCTCAAGTTTTGGAGTCACTGTTAGTGACAGGGTAAACAAGTAGCCATATTATTCTAGGCTTGTGAACAATACATTGTTCTAACAGTGCCAAGCAATCCCATGGTGATAATGCCAAAATTCTTGCACACTAACAGCTGTTTTAAGTATTAGAACATTTCTGAAAAGTTAAGGGATCACAGGTTGTGCCTTCCTTTATCCTAGAAGATCAAAAACTAGTCATGAAAAGAGACTTTTTCTCATCTTAGTCACAGGACAATGGAACAAATTTGGACAGGGGTAAATTTTGGATCAGTTGCACCAAAACTTTTTTTTTTTAAAAAGTCTTCACTTAGCTATTTTTCCACTGAATATTGGAAAGAAAATAAGATATAGGCCCATAAATGCAGCCTCCAAAGACATAAATCTTCTGCATGGTTTGATTGGGATGGCCACATTTAACACTTAACTGTTTTCTGTGCTTTGACATTAATGCCTCTCACAGCCAAAAGCAGTTCATACTCCAACCCAGAGATCTAGACAACTCACTGAATCACAAAGCTGTGCGACTCAGATGCGACAGCAGATTAAAAGTCCCAGGTCCAAGTGGTTGCTTCCCTCCACTCCTTGTCCTGCCCCCTCCACAGTAGGGTTAGCCAAGAGCTCACAACACAAGCCCCAAAGTTGCTGCAGCTTACTACTCAGCATATTCACAGTTCTTCCCGTTTGCTCAATATTCTGGCCAAAAAGCTGTGGCTCATCAGCACCTTCTTCAGAAATTGCTCAGCCAGCCTTCATGCCTCTGCTGTACGAGTCAAAGTGGTTACCTGACCAACCACCCAGCATCACATTTCCTGCATCATGAGCCCAAAATCTTCCACTTCCTATTCTTTCACCTGGAGAAAGAGTGACTTTCATACTTCTAGATTGTGTCCATCAACTCAGCTCTGACCTGATGAGTCTTCCGATTTCTTTGAAAGAATACTAGCATTATGTCTAGTTCTTGTGGTTGGAAGACCACCTTCTGTATCTTCTAGGTGCTTAGTACAACAGAGCTCTGACCTCGCCTCTAACTTCTCTATTCCTTACTTAAGCTACTTCAATACATGCTTCCTAAAGAAAAAAAGTTGTGTTAACTAACACAATGCTACTTTTCTACAACTAAGCACAGCACAAAAAAGCACAGCAGAGTATCTTCAGTGGAGGCACCTAGGATATTAACTCTTAAATAGAGGCAGTTGATAAAAGCATCACTCTCAAGTACTTTTAATAAGATCTTGAATTTTAAGTAAAAAATGCTGTAGTCCAGTTCTCAAAGAAAATTATTTTTCCTCATCAGATTTTTCCCCTTGTTTACAACAACTGAAAGATGATTATCAGCACTGCCGTAGCCAACACGCTCGTATGAGTAAATCATTCCAAGTGAGAAATATGCTTATTGCATATTTGCCCAAGGACCTTCACTCCCACACTCTGTATTTTAAACACCTGCAAAAGGTGTTTATTACCTCTCATATACCTCTAAGTATCACCCATCATATTTAAGCCAGGCAATTAAAATCCCAACATAAGCCAGTACATTGTCTTCAGTGCAAAACTGGGTGGTCTGCCACAGATGTGGTCACTTTCCTATATCAGATTGCCTCACCTGCTGCTAAGCCCAACTAGACAATGGGAAGTAATGTGCAGCTCAGGCAAAACAGTTCATTCACAGTGTGGGGCCCAGGTCAGATAGCAGAAAGGAAAGAAGACCACCCTCTCTTTTCCCTTTGGTAGGAGAAGAGCAAAGGCAGCCCCCATGCCCCCCTGGGTGTAGATCCAAGACTAGGAGGAAGCAGCGCTGCCCGGGGCTCTGCATTGCCCCAGGGGCTGCTCGAGCCTCTCTCCTGTAGTTAAGAATCAAAATAAGCAGGTGATCAACATTCAGCCTTTGTTTGGTGTGCATAATTCTTTATAAATTTCTCCAGTTTCTCATTATAACAGAATTAACAGTCTATGTGGCGGGGGGGATCTCTCTTCAGAAGGCTTCTGACACTGTCCCCTAGAACAGATCATAAGGTAAACACAGCCAACACTACAACAGCAGGTGAGAAGTTGACCTTGTGATCACTGCCAGGTAGTCATTACCAGCCTACCATCAACCTAAAGAGCATAGGTTTTGCAGGGACCACCACATCTAGTGTCATATCAGGTTTGTGTTCATTAAATTTGAAGACAGCACAAGGCTGAAGTGGAGTGCAAACATACCAGAGGACAAGATAAGAGCTCAAAGTGATGTTAAACTACGGGAACTACTCTGGAGAAGCCTTGTGGGACATTCCCAGGTGAGAGACCTTAACAATAAATTCCCTAGCAATAAGAGTCCTCAGAAGAGACTGAAACAACTTAAACTCTCTCCTTAACACTCCCCAAAACAACATCTGTCTTTAACTATGTAAAAGACTGCTGCAGAGAATAGACTAACATGTTCTCCATTCTCCTGTTGAGCAGGACTAGTAGTAATTGGCAAGTACATCTTAGTGCCCGATGTAGCACACTGAGGAAACAGAAAACAAAGATCCCTACCATAGATTCCCACACCTAGCAGGCAGCAGCAGATAATTTGTGCGTGCTTAGCATTCTGCTAGCACTTTTATAGCTATACATTATTTTTATAGCACTACATTAAGTTACGATTCTTGGAGGAGGCTTGAGGTGAAAGATCATATTTCAATACATTTTAAACCTTTTTACTGTTGATTCATCTTTCTTCTAGAATTCTTTTCATCATAGCTCAGCTCATTCCTGCATCTCCCCTTTACATCTTGCTTTATGAGAAGTATCTGCTTTGTATAATCCTAATTTATTCTTAGTTTCAATGGTTTCATATTTTTCTTTTCCTTTCTTAAAACCCACAAGTTCCCCACCTGTCCTCTTCATATCCTTGGTATTCTAGAACAAGATGCATCATAAGCAGGTACCATTCAGTGAGATTAGTTTTCACACTGCACCTCTACATTAAAAGAAAAGCAAACAAACATCCGCACACAGCTTAGCTGTTTTAATCAAAGAAGCAACACAAACTACTACAGATCCTCAGGACAAACAGTTATGTGCACTGTAAGAAGATTTACTAACAGTTACTCACAATCAGAATCAGTCTCCATTCCTTGAAAGAAACTGAAAGTTGTCTTACAAAATAGGCAGATGGGTGGAGATGGCTCAAACCTTTCTTGCATTGACAGAAATCTCAATGCAGAACCCACACTCATGTTGCGCCTCTGATCCAGAAATCCTTTTCCATTACTACTTCTGCTTGGAAAATCTAAAACATCAGAGGTCTCAGCATAACTATGAGACTCCAGTTTTCATTTCCATGAAAAAGTGAGGAAAAGCAAACCCTGTTTAGTAACATGCTTTTGCCTTTGGAAGAGCTAAAATCAGACCTCCCTTCCCACACATTTCTGTCCCCAAAAAGCAACCTGCAAGTCTCACAGCAAAGCTAGGAATACACATTCACAATGTTTTTCTTGCTTCTCAGCTCACTCAACAGGTTCACGCTCCACAGGCTGGGCTTTTAGTCTACCTTTTTTTGTTATGAAGTTCATCAACACTGTATCTGTTTATCTGTTCCATACAAACCGATAAAGAAATAAGCCCACAGAAGATAAGTGGGAACTCTTCAACAGCTACCTTCCTGCTGAGCCAGCAAGCGCTGATTCTGGCACCATCTGTGTCCTGAAAGTCTGTTCTCTAGCGCTTTATTCACTAAACATGGAAAAAATATTTGGAAAGAAAGTCTCTTGAAGCATCTTCTACACTGAGGAAGCTGGGTTTAAAATGTTTTAAAAGAAAGAAAAAAAAAAAGGTGATATTTCACATAACTGTTCCTTCTCAGGAGGACTCTGCTTGGATCCCCACCATGTTGAATCAGAAACAAACTCTAGATTCTAAATCACTACACCTAAACCTCCTTTCTAGATGGAATACTCACAAGTTAAGTGAGAGATTACTTGCGGTTACAAATTAGGAGTCAAAACAGTATGTTACTCTTTCTTGGACCGCAGTCTGCAATAGAGACCTATTTACTTTTTCTGCAGAGACCATAGAGCCAGGGTACTTGCTTCCAATGAGAAAGAGATGAGACTGGTATGTGTGGAGAATGGGAAAAGGTGGTGTGCCAAATCCTTCACTTATGATTCTTAGCATCAATCTGGACTTTGTATTTGATGAGTAAGGAAAGGAAGAGTGGGGGGGAAATTATACCCACCTACTAGCACTAAAAAAGGTGCACTGTTTCAAACTTTGTAACAAGTGAAACTGATTTACTCAAAAAATAAAATCTGGTCATGCACATGCCCTTCAAATTACTGAATTGATACAATAACCTCTATATGCAACTTATATGCAAGCAGACTAAAAGGAAGAAGATGCATTCCAGAAGTCATGATGCTTTTATGGAACATGGGCACTGATCCGGAGTCCTCAAACCCAGACAGTCCAGTGAGGGAAGGGGGGAAAAATTCAAATAAGTAGAGAACATGATCCTGGATAAGCCCCTACCAGTCCAGGCTCCAATTTCAGTCTGAGGCAAGTCCTAAATTTCCTTAGTTCAGGCAGAGATGCTGCCTTCCCTCCACCTCCAGTTTCTCCTAGCTGGGCAAGGAGTACAACAGAACCCACAGATACAGAAACCTCTAGAACCTTGCCAAAAATCTTTTTGTGAAATTCAAATTAATTACCAGGCAGGTTTTGTACAAACTTAACCTTGAATGCCTTGGAATACATTAGAATTTTATCTTTTACAGCTGCACTGTAGAGTGAGTGAGCACTTCAGGATAGCAACCTTGCAGTTTTGTTTCAATGTAGTAACCCAGCAGATTATAGCAGGTCATAATCTGCCTTTCTTCTACCACTTAGCCCTGAATATGGTCTAAAAGGGTTATCTTAGCATTTGTACTTATACCATCATGATCTGATAAGTACACAGTGAACTCTTACATTACCCAGGGGAAACAACTACAAGGCCAATTGCTAGGGCTTGTGGTAAGAGTCAGTATTTTGTTCAGTAACTTCAACCTAAGTGAAGAAAAAAAATTTCTCCAAAAAGGCAGCCAGAAAAGCAAATAGTTAATCTGAATTTGTGTACTTGGTTTATGAAAACTCTTATTAATAAAAGTGCTTGCTACTCTGTGGCCGTTTACACCCACTGTTAATTTCCCAGTCTTTATGGAATAACTATGGGTCAAGTGTCTTACTTCACATTAGTCTTCAGGATACCCAGGTTTCTTCCAAGGGAAAGTTAAGATTTCCTTAACACTGAAGTTCAAGGTTTTCTCTCTTCCATGCTACTAAAGGCACTAGATGTTACTATATAGGTGCACATGCCTCTTAGAAAGATAGGTGATTATACCAGTGAAACAGTTTCAAGGTTTTCACAGGAAACTCATTTACTTCAGCATTTCATGAATCTTAAGAGTCAGCTCCCACCTGCATGGAGAACAAACCACCTTTACTGACGATGGGGCACCTTCCTCAGCTGATGTGTCACAAAACATTCTCGATTCAGATGAAGCTTCAACTTATTCTCTGAATGTTTTTCTGGTTTTTAAAAATCGGGAGGCAATACTAATCTCTGGTGTGCTCAGGAGTGGGAACTACTACCAAACTCTGTTACACTTCACACTACAAACACTTCAGCTACGATCCTGTGGGACCAGCATCCCTACCGCTCTTCCAGACCTGCTTTTCCCAAATCTGACGAGCTGCATTTGAGAACATTATGGAGGTCTTCCTTATAATAAGAGGTTTTATGGGTGATTTGTTATAAGCCCAGGATCATCTCTGTTGGGTTTGGGTGCGCACAGAGATCCTCACCGGATCCCAGTCCCACGTGGCCAAGGACTTACAGGTACCACTGCGTGACAAACTGGCAACAACAGCAGCAAAACACCAAACTAGGGTCACATACACTGACTGCTAGGGGCACACTTGTAGGTTTCCTATGTAAAATGCTCTTTTTTCTATCAAGAACAAAATTAAAACACAACAATTATTTACACAGAACAACATTTTTGCAAAGAGTAACTTCTTAATAATGGTTATACTAGGGGAAAAAATTGTCCCAAGAACGTTAATCTTTCTTCTGTTCTTTTCACATATCCCTACGTCACTGTAAAAAGAAAGGTGTTGCCAGGTAGTAAGTGTGGTTTGTACTTCAATATTGAACACATGTGAGGGCTGACAGACTGAACTAACCTAGAGGCCTCTTTCATCAGCTGGGTTGGTTTTGGTTTGGTTTGAAGGATTTCACACCCATTAGAAGTCAGTCTTGATTCAAGCAATTAACAAAGGAGTGATGAGGCAAGCAGATTGGCACAGAGAGACTATAAGAAATAAGGTAAGTAAAATTGCTCCAACTGCCACACACACACCCACCCCCATCCACTCAGAAAGCATTATGCAAGAACACTGCTTCAATATGAATCCTTCTCTGTATGTATAAACTTTTACTCTCCCTACTAAGCAACTGATTGCAAGAAAGACTTGTTTTAAGGAGGAATCATCCAAGACTTTCTTACAGAGCTCAAAGCAAGTTTTTATAAGGTCTTTTAGCTCAAAAAAAATATATATATACACCAGAGCCCAAGGTAAGCTTGACATAAGACTTATATAAGACTGATTAACTTAATCACCAGTTGCTGTATTTTGTTGTCAGCACTCTTTTGAGAGCATGCAAAACTTACCTGCTTCACACAGAAGTGACAGGCCACCAGCACTTACAAAGAAAAATTTTAGGAAGTTTGGGGACAAACCATACTTGGCAAGCAGCCCTGATGTTGCAAAAGAATGAAAATGTATCATACAAGTTATTCTGGGGCCTCATCCCTCTAAGTTCTGTGCCCAGACAAAGGGTCAGGTCTGCCCAAGCAGCTTCAGGACATCTAGGCAGGGTTGAAGTGATGTTAATAGGGACAATTTTAACTCTTCCTTGGGAACTTTAGGAAGACACAGTGTTTTAAAAAGGTGCGGCAGAGGGAACATCTGTCTGGGACCAGATGTCACCACAGAAACTGCAGCAATGGAGGAGAAGAGAGAAATAATTTAAAAAAAATAATCAGGAAGCAGATGGGAAACAGGGTAGATCCCTGTAACATACAAGCAGTAATAGCTACATACATATAAGGAGGGACAAGCAGGTAGAAGCCTTTTGATGTACTCTGCTCAGTGCTTACATCCACATTTATTCACATTTTTCTGAATCATATGCCTCTGCTCTGATACTCACTATTCCTACACAAAATCCTTAGAGGAATTTTGTACCAAAAAATAAGTTAATCCTCAAATCAGTCACCCTCAACCACTTCTGTTACTACTCTTCTCAAAATCTTGACAAAAAAAAAAAAAAGAAAGCAGTTATGAATTTCAGATAAAAGCTACCAGGCAGATACAGTTGAAATGAGGGGAGCACAAGGTTCGGGAAGTACAGAGGAAATGCTCGTATGGGCAGCACACACAAGAAGGACAGACTGAAGCAACGAGAGGTGGTGTGTGCTGGTATCTTGCAGAAACCCTGTGGTTGACAGCCTAGGTTGGATAGAGCAACGCTTCTGTTTTTCTCCAAAGCTAGGAAGCAATTGGGCAGTGCAAACGAAGAAGTAGCTGCAGACGGAAAGTCAGATGAGGAAGGCAGACCAAACCTGCTCAGAGAACAGTGCTACCAGAGCTTTATCCTCAAACCCTCCACCCTCCAATCTCCCTCAGGCAGAAGGATGACTTACCACCAGTAAAAATGTGAGAACAATGTTTTAAATACATATAAGGTAGGAAAAAAAAAAAAAAAAGTAAAGAAGACAGATCCATTCTCACAGTAGCCCATCTACTGCAAAAATTATAACACTTTGTGGAGTGTAAACAAGAAGTACAAAATATATTGGTGAGAGCCAATAACCATAATAGCATGAGCAAAAAATTTGTCATAATACCACTGTAGAGGAGCAAGGGGGGTGGGGAAGAAATCAAAGAAAAAGAATCAGCACTAAATTTCTGCTTTTGTAAAGGTTTTAGCCAAATATTTAAATATGAACTTGTATTAAGTTTACCAAACACACACCAGCAAGGTCCAAAACAGACGAGCTTTCAGTCAAAGAGAGTGACTGCATCAGGAAGTAAGCATTCACCAAAAGAATCCATTTCAACATTTTTTATGGTTAACTCGGAGAGCAGAAATGAAGGCAGTTATCTGAATTGCTTAGAAGGCTCTATTGTTCCCTCTTCCAAAGGATTTTTCCCCAGAACAGAATGGGTGGTGTGTGCAAAGCAAGTGAAAGGTGGGGGAAGGGGAAAATTCTTGTGGATAAAGAGAGAAACAGAAACACAGTTTTAAGCACAAATATCAAATTTTAAAGTGACTTCCTACCTCCCACTGCAAGTGTGGCGGGATATTTCTGATCTGAAGCTTCCGACTCCTGCAGATAGATTAAAGAAAATAGGTTTTTTAGAAAAAAAAGAGACAGAAAACATCATTGCAAGATAGACTATACATAGCAGTGTCCGCATTTAAGCGTCTGTCGTAATAAGACGGCCAAAACCAAATACACAACTCAAAAAAAAAATCCAACAGATCACTGGGGGGGAATGTCAGGTCAAAATCATTTCAAGTCCAAAGAGCTGTTACAGAAATACTTGTTACACATTTGACAACTGTTACATTTCGTGAAGTCTCCACTTTTCTTGAAGACTATTTCTATTTCAGCTTTAAGGCCTTCAGTATCAAACTCTCTCTTATAAATGGGTGTGATAATCCCATGTATTTGTACTGGGCTCCCCTTCACACACTAAGAAACTTCAGGATTCTACTTCTCTTCAAGGAAGAGAATATAAATTTGAATAAATACTTCTGCTTTAATATTAAGCTTTTCGTTAGCCTAACAGCTGACTATATTCTAACATTTATATGGCTCACATCTCCATCTCTGATCAGGAGGAGGGGGTAACAGTCAGTGAATTCATTGTATTTGCACCCCAAATTTACATCAGGTTTTGCTTATCTAGTAAACAAAACATTCACTTTGAAGTGCTACAGCAAAGCCTGGCAGTGTGCTGGCTGCCTTCACAGCCAAGTCCTTTGTCTCCTCCCTTCCCCCAAAGTGAGGGAACAAATAAATGCCGGAGATGCCACAAAACCCTTGGGATTTACAAGAATTTGTAGATTAACACAGTTTCAGCTGGGCTCAGGTAGGGCATGCTAGTTCGGTCAGTCTGGCTACCCCGGGAAGATCTGGGGAAGGGAAAGGGGACAACACAGAGTGGTCTAGCTTAGAGGGTCTCCACTATATTTTGGTTCACCAAAGCAGCTGAAATAAGCATCTCATGTTCAAACACACAGTTTTAATTGCTCGATACTGACCTCTCACCGGAAAACCCTTCACATTTTGAAGACTTTTTGTAACAGAAGTTTGTTACTTACACAGACCAGTGAAATCTTGCAACAAAACAAGTTTTAGGGATGTTCCTATCTAGATATAAAAACCTAAAGCTTTCCTTTTCCCCTTCAGATCCTTTTAAAATTCACTCCTTAACACCACCACTGCCCACACAGGCCTGCAGTGAGTGTTTTACATCTTGAAATGCTCTTCTCAACAGGCTTTGTTTGGGGCACAGCCGGAGCTTACAGTGCAGAGCCACCTTGCCCAAACTTCCCCTCACGCGGAGGTGTCACCCCCAACAGGACAGTGACCATGAGATCAAGCAACAAGCATGCTTTCTCCAGAAGAGATGAACAGGTCTTGGTTGCACAGCATTTCTCAGCTATTCTCACTCCTTCTCAAGCAAGTAAGAGCCAACTTCAGCATTTGATCATATAAATAGGCAAGGAAGGGAGAACGAAAACCCAAACCGCACACAGCACACTTTAAGCTTTCATTTCCAATACAGCAAAGAGTGAAGCAGGAGCTGCTTCACTGCAATAGGGATGGGGGGGGAAAGGTTCTTGAAGTCCACAAAGGTTTCCTTAAACTGTAATCTCAGCTAGCGATACTGCTATAAAAACGGTCACCCTAAAGTAATGATACACTGCTCTGAAATATCAAAATAATCTCACACAGCAACCTGAAACTTGAAAGTCGGGTCCTAAAGTAGAACATAAAAGGGGATGTTCATTCAGTATTAAAAATACTGGGAAATTTTAATGCAGAAAAATCCCAAACCACAAAATTGGCAGCCAATACGCTATTCAATGTGCTTCAAACTGTGTCGTGCCATTAGTCTCTCACACTTGTATATTCAAATTAAAATTCATGAGAGTTTCATAGCAAGGAGTGCCACTTGCAGAAGGATGCAAGCACGCAACAGCCCAGCCAGCACACCAGCAACAGGTCTCACCCTGGCTCAGCAAGAAATGCTCACACTGAGCAGTGAATATCCACTGGTGAGAAGAAGGGGGGAGGGGGGGAAAGGTCCTTTCCAGAAGCACATATACAAGTTGCACACAACTGCCACCTCACGTTTCATTTCAGGAGGAAAATCTACATAATCTTCTCCTTTACTACCCAACACCTGAAAGATGGACCCAAAAAAAAGCAGCCTCTGTGTTTACTCAACAAGAAAGGACATAACACAAGGTTTGGAGGGTTTTTTTTCTTCCCACATGACTTCAAGGGAGCAAAAAGTTTGATGCAATTTAAAACTTTTGCCAGCCAACATTTGTAGAACAGAAATAACCCGAACATCCTAAAAGGGAGGAGGAAGGGAGAGGAGCAAAGCAGAAATGCCACCTTAAAATTACCAGTTCCTCTACCACATTCATAAAGAGCCAAAGGAAATGGCAAGCCAAGTACAAAACGGGTACAGTCCCGCTGTGCACCTCGATTTATGGCAATAGTGAGACACCTATTGTACAAAAGTGAAAGGTCACTTCAAATATACAAAAATAGCTATGCGAACCATTTAATTTGAAACTGTTGACACCTTCATCAGTTGCTTGGCTGCATTGCAAGTAATTTTAACTTTTTACCCAATGCAGAAGTTTGAAGCCTAGTGTTTCTTGACGCATGTGAAAACTTAATATTTTTCTTTTTAAATTATTGCTGCATCACAATTAGCAATTGGGAAAAAAATGAATAAAGCTTTGCATGGCCAAGAGAGGAAAGAGGAATCACACAGAACCAGTGTAAGATGAAAGAACACGAGCACCTTTGAGACTTCTCCATTTCAGTTACTATCGGCTCATATTAAAAAAAAAAAACAACACAACTAAATATATTTCTTAAAATTACCTAAAAATACACAAAGCTTGTAACCCCTTTCCCCCCTCTGCCCTTCTCCCCAGATGGAAAGAATAGATAGAAGTGACAGAGGTGATTTTGTGTTCCCAGGACCAGAAAAAGCACTGAATTAGCAGCGAGCAGACAGAGACCGAATCCCCCACGCGCTGCGATAACCTCCGCAGAGCTCCTGCTCGGAGATATCGCTCCTCCCGCCCTTCTCCTGCACTTTGCCAGCCCTGTACAGGTCCTCGCTGCAGGGTGGCACGAGCAATCTGCAGTCACCTCTACTGTGTGCATGCAAACCCACGGAGAAACAGCTCTCAACTTCCTCCGGAAAAATCCCAAGCCAAATGCAAATGTATCGCGACGAGTAAGGGACAAAGCTAAGTCTGACTGAATTTACTGGAGCGGCAACAGCTTCCATGAGAATGGGTTTCGACTTGAGAAAGCACACTTTTGCACAGGGACAAAACTCTACAAGACAGGTGGGGAAAAAAACACAGGAGCACATTCCTGGAAATGCTCTCCCACCTCAGACAATGTCAGCTCTTTTAGGGTGTTTTCCATCTTCCTCATAACCCTGTTTTCTTTATTGAAGTACAGTATATGCAAAGCTCCTATAGCTACCACATCCCAGGCAGCATAAACCCAGAGGGTTTTATTTTGTTTTGAAATAATTTTAAGTTTTGTTACTTTACAACTACTTGCAGATATACCAGGTGTGTAAGACAAGAAATAGTCCTTTCAAACTCCACGAAGGTATTTTATTACAATAGTTTCATTTATATATAGCTCACCTAGTCTTAATAAACCCTTAGTAAAACATTGCCACCATTTCTCAGTGTGACTCATGTAAGCCTCGTGTATGCGATTTCTCCAGTTTAGGCAGATTTCTTAATTCATTCCATTCTAAATAGGCATTGCAAATAGATGTCAACTGAAAAAACAGTCTTAGTAAATTTTGTTTGTGCTCTGCATCCTATGAAGGTTTTTGAAAGCTGCCCATACTTCACAGCATGTGAACAGGTGTTCCCACTTGTTTCTCTTTTTTTAAAGACACCAAAAACTCCTTTTATTGGGTAAGCAGGAAACAGACTTCTCTGGTTTCTGTATAAGGTTAGCCCATAAGCAATTATTTGCCAATAATTTACTTTTCTTAAGAGGAATTGCGCGCATTCTAATTCTTCTTTTCAGGTATTATGCAAGTAACTGGATTCAGTTACTTCAAGCCACCGCTGATGACCATACATCAACATATTTATTCTGGGGATGTTGAGACATGGACCCTTGTGTTTGTGGCACATGAACATCTCTGCAACACTGAAAGCAGGTAAAACAAAAATATGTTGTTCTGCCCCTTCACGAGGAAAGCAGAGTATTTGTGCTACATGTGTGCACAGAGACAGAAAGTGTGAAGTACCATAAAGATAGGTAATTTACTAAAAGCCATCTTAGCGATCTCCAAAGGGGTAATCTCTCATATGTAAATACAGAGAACACACATGCAGTGACACCCAGTGCTCCTGACCCACAAGAACCCTCCACACATATGAAATAATACTAAAGGTGTCCTAGAGAAAAGGTGGTGGGAAGAAAGAAGAAAATCCACAATTTCAACATTCCTTTTCTTTTATATGTACTCTATATTTCTGCCCTCTTATTTACATCACTTCTTTTCTTCAACCTATCAAAACCCTCTTGGGTTAAAAAGGTGTCAAAAGTTGTCTGTTTTTGCATCCCTGCATTAAATAAAATCTCACTATATGCTTTCACTCACTAATACAATCTTACTGTATACTTTATGTGACATTTAGCAGAGGCAAATCATGTCAGACCTGCACCTCCTTTAAGGGAGAATAACTTTAAGAAACAGAAGATAGACAATTATAAAGCAAAGAACAATAAAGTATCATGCTTTTGCTCATAGTCCTGATTTTTTGTAACTTGTAGTGTATTTTATAAGTGTGTCAAAATTTGACTGTTTCAGGGGGGAGCATTACACACAAGTATAAAAGTAACTGCACTTCCACACTGTCATTGTAATCACACTCTTACCAGACCCTTCTCCCTGTCCTCCTTCCCCCCAGAGACCTGCTGCCTCCTGCTCCTTAATTCCCCTTTCTCAACAATAATGCCACGTAATGCTCTCTTATTTCAGCAGCCATATGAGCTACGCACAACACTAATGCCTTAAACCCACACAGCGCAAACCTACTCTTTTTAAACAAGAATCGGGGTGGGGGGGGGAAGAGTTAAACATGTTTGAAAGAAGATCAAGTGAACATCAACAGTGTTAGTCCATTCAATTGTTTGAACTCAATACCTACGGGATAGAAAGTAAATGGTCTACCTTTTCTACTCTTAGGAACGTGCAAAGAGCAAGTGCTTAGTCATTTCATCCGTTCTAGGTAGGCACTGCTCTACACTGGTTACCTGGAAAAAGTCTTGGCACCTCACACCAACAGCGCAGATGCAGAGTGTGCCAACACCCACCAGCGCCATATGCTGTTACTCCCCAGTTCTGCCTCCAAGTTCATGGTCCCCCAGCTCTGACAGCTACATGGGACGCCCCTGCAAACCCACTCACCAAAAACACCCTTTTTCTCCCTGAGCTCCAAAGAGCCGCATGAAGACAAAACCCATCACTTCTCAAACTTACTTCACTGACAACACAAACTTAACATAGTCTTCTGGAGATGAAATATTAAAAAAAAAAAAAAAAACAAACCGACACAACAACAACAAAAAAAAAACACTACAGACTGTGGCTAGTGTCACACGGCAAGAAACAGCTTCTGTATGAAAAGTCCTGACATGAACAGCCATAGAAACAAAATTAGAGACTCCTACAGCCAAATGGAAAACTGCTGGTAAACAACTGAATTTACAGGAGAAGGGGAAGAGGTGTCTGATTGTTTACAGCCAGCAAAATAAAAACAGGCAAGAAAAAGCCAACACAAAAATCTGCCCCCACACACAGAATTTGTTAGTTTCTCCCCCTCAGGTTGCTTCAAGTAGCTGATGCTTGATCACGGAGTGAATCAGTGTTTTTAATGCTCTTCTAGTGAAGGTGGGGGGGAGCAGATTTACAGGACAAAATACAAAATAAAACATTCTTAACTCT
>VZSZ01002054.1:0-161583 GCA_013398815.1 Ibidorhyncha struthersii
AATCCAGTTCCTGTCCGTCACTGGGTCCAGTCTGGGACTTTCCCAGTGCCTCCTGCTGATGTGATCATCATCCTGGGGGCTCAATACTGGTTCTGTATATATTTCATTATTTTATTAATATTTATTAATATTTTATTAATATTAAAGTAGTTTAGTTTTTTCTAAACTCTTAAGTCTCTTTCTCTCTCTCCCTCATCTCCTTGGAGAGAGAGGTGGGAGAGAGCATCTGCAATGCGTTTCAGTGTCCAGTCCAGCCCAAACCATGACAACAGATCATGTGCAGCACTGAGTTTCTTACAAGGAATGTTTTGGAGGGAAGACTTTTGGAGAGACACATTTTTACTTAAGTACATCCAAGACTGAGGAGCTTTGGGGATTACACAGTTTTCCTTGACCTAATAAAGAGTCTTAGAAATAAACAAATTTTGCTGCGGACCATTACCTGGACCCAGGTTACATCCTTGGAGAACACAGAGAAGCTTCTGAAGACAAATCAGAGACTCCTCTGCTAACTCAACCTCTCCTGTGATATAGGCACTGCTTTGAGCTAGGCTTCTCCTGCAGTTTGTTACCTACATAGAAAAAAAACCCCAAACAAATCTTCCTGACTCCCATCATATTTCAAATCTTGGTTGATGCTCCGTTGATACACTGGCCTATGTGTACAAATTTCTGTCTTCCTGGGCTTTTTTTTAATGTTAACTTTACAAATCCCCTGGAAAACAAACAAACAAACAAAAAAACCCCAGTGGGTGTAAGAAACTTACTGCAGGAAAAAAAATCTCAACACATAATTATGAGGGTTGAGATCAGCCATACTCACAAGTTCACAAGATTAAAAACTTCAGAATTGGGTCCTTTAATCTGTATATATATAAAGCTGTTGTAGTGGAAAAAAAAAAGGGGGGGGGGGGGCTGCCAAGTAGTCTCTGTTAGAGAATTAGCTGATTGGACAAGTTCAGAAAATGCCTGGCTTATAGCAGTCTTTATTATCCAGGCATATTTGGGTTTGGGACTGCATCTGTCTTGCCCTGAATGGAGCATAAATGGCAATACGGTTCTGCTTGAAGCCACAGAAACCCATAAGGTTTATGCAGGCTTTAAATGTTGAGCTCTGAGTTTATCTGTTCCCATTTGAAAAGGCACCTGACTTTAAATATCTAATCTGACTTCTTTCAGCTCTTAAAAAGATAATAAAACAAAATGGGTTTGAAAGGGAATCAAATATAACATTTTTTTAAAAAAATCCTCTGGGTGGTTTCTGGTTTTGCTCTGATTTGCTGGATAAGCACTTAAGCTCTGCTGGGGTTGATTCATAAGATAAAGTTGTAATGTGTTATCCTGTGTATATCTCTGATTATCCTTTATGAGATGGAATGTCACACCTGCCAAAGTGTTAAACATAAAATATTTTTATATGACATCTTTTATCTCAAAGCACTCCATGAAGCACTGAAATGGTGCTCTAAACTTCCAGATGATGGGGACCATTACTGCTGGGTGAGTCATGTTTTCACAGATGAGTGAAGGATCTGGGATTTGGACCAGATTTTCTGGTGTGTCACAGGGAAAAACTGCTTGACTTGCAGGGTTTAAATCAAATCAGGATCAAAGCTCCCTGTTGGTTCATTATGGGCTTCTAACAAACTGGCAGTTGGTGAACTGTATATTCTGCGTCAGTGTTAGCAATACAACATATAAACCATAGATAGTTACAAGATGTTAAGTAATGCCTACAAATGCCTAAATTCCCTCTTATAACTAACCCTCCTAACCTTCTGGCTGTGCTGGACTGGGGTTTGCCTGCTGCTGTTACCGCGTTTCTTCCCACTGCTGCAAATTTTCCTGCGTCTTTCACACTTGTTTCCAAGCTGACGTCTTTTCTCAAGTCTCTTGGGAATTCCCCACCTGTTTCTGTGTAATCCATCTGACTGTTGTCTTAGGCAAACTTTGTCATTGTTAATTTCCTTCTGGCAAGGTGAATTTTGGGACAGGCACCCTCTCAGCACAGACATCTCAGGTCTTTATTTGCAAGCACTCTTGACTCCTGCATCCCTCTCTCACCATCCCATGTTATCCAGGTGCAGGTACCCTCATGTTGCTGTAATTTCTGCTTCTTCCTAGAACTGGAAGTAAAAAGAAAAATCTGTTGATGGAATATTTTAAAGCACCTGAGTGGCTTAGACACACCAAATCACGCCACTTTGTGAAACTGGGCCTCGCGTTCCCAAGGTGCTATTGAAAAAGCTGCACGCTGTGATTTTTCTAAGGACCCTTGCAGCAAAGAGCACCTTGAGTAAAAAATGCTGTGAGTTCTTCAGCATACGTGCAGAGTGTGCATTTTCAGGTTTTATAGTTTCAGCTGGAGGACCATCCCTCTATCCTACACATGGGATCCTAGAGCATCCTACAGCAGGGTGTAAAGAGGTGTGTTCCCCTCGGAAGACAAACAGCTCAGCCTGGCCAGAGCGCTGCCCCTGCTGCTGCTGGTTTGGGGTTAGTAAAGTGATGGATGTAGTGTCCGCGTGCGTTGTCCTACGGCTGGAGCTGGGGAAGCAGCTGCCTCGCTGCAAGCAGCGGCTCATGGAAACCACTTGTTTCGGGTGGCAGAACGACTGCTCGTGGACACAGGGGGCCTTGGCCCACATCCCAGCAGGGATTGATTGCTCGTGCTGGTGCCCAGTCGGTGGGTTAACTGTCCTTGCATCGACTTTGCATCCGACTCACATCCTGTGAGTTGGATGGCTTCCTTACAAAACCACGTGCTCAGGCACACAGGTGTTACTGAACCCTGAGGAACAATCAGGTCCCCAGGCAGCAACGCTGTTCTGCTTGCAGTTTGTCTCTCCTGGGGTATTTTCAAGAGACAAGTTAGTGTTTGCAGATTTTCTGTGCAGGTGTGCCTGTTTGCATATTCATTTATAAACAGAGTGCAGGAGGCTCTTCCTGCTCTGGGGTGAGGAAGCCCTGCCAGAAAAAGCACAGAGCTTTTCAACTTCTTGGAATATGGAAGGAAACAACATGAGGAGCATAAAAACCCAAATTTCCTTTCAAATTCAAATGGCAGGGAATGAGTACATCTAAACTGTGTCAGCTTGCCACACAGAATTGTTTTCTGAGAGTATCCATGGGTCCTTGCATGGAAGTCCAATGTTTCTGCTCTAGAGAAATCATAAAAGATACCCATTAAATAGACCCAGTACTGATAAAGTTATTTAGACACCAATTTAAGAAACATCTGGCTGTTCTTAAGGGAGTATATATTCCATGAATAAATACGCCTAAGACTTTTTAATTCCTGTGGTACAGGTCAGGCCTCCTAAGTTATCCATTTTCCTTGCAGTTGCTTAGATTTTCGTGTGGCCTTGAGTGTATCTTTCATTGAATTCAATGCCTCAGATGATGATAAGCTTCCTTAACATATTTACAAAGAAATATAACTAAAATCATCCAGTTACTGTGGTCCAGAAAGGTGTACACCAAGGCTATATTCATCCCGCACTGAACTGTTCTGGCACTACTCGGGGGTTATGTAGGTGTGATAAGGCCCTTCCTAATGATGTTTTCTCATAATGTCTGTTCAGGGCTCGGAGGGAAGCTGCAGGGGATGAGAAACCTCCCCAGTCTCAACATTTCATCATCCTGCCTTGGGCCAGTGGCCTCTTCCAGGATGGGAGCTCCTTGTGCTTTATCCTCCACCATGTTTTTCCATCGCAGAGGGAAATGCACAGCTCCACTTCTATCCTAGGTTAAAAGACAGCTGAGATCCTAGTCAATGGCAAAGGGGCTGTTTTCTTCCAACTCTACCACTGCAGCTGTGCGGAGGCCTCCTCCATTTCCTCCTTTCCCCCCGTGTCTTGCTCTCCTTCCACTGTAAGCTTTGTGTTGAACGATCTGGTTGTGCAGCCTTCTGGGGTGCACTTTAATCAGACTGCTGCAGGCAGGGGTGTCACATACTGCTAATGATGCTTCTTGGGAAATGGAAAAGTGTACATGGATGTGGAGAAGGAATACTGATACGTGTGAGATGCAGAATAAAGCCAAAAAGCTGACAGTCTGTTTTCCCTAGATTAAGAAGGTGAGAACCTGTATGTCCACCCCAAACCTGAACTGAGCCTGAACATGGTGTTTGGCAGAGTGACTGAGCAGTTCAGGTATTTGCCACACTTTTTGCTGCTAAGTTGCTTTTCAACCCCCAGCCTCAGTTAGAAGTAATTAAGGGCCTAATCTGAAAGCCGATGGGAATCAATGAACATTTTCTGTGACTAACAGAGAGGTCCTTCCAGAAGACTGTATCTACTTTTTCACTCGTCAGTAGCCTGGATGAAGCAGGGTGTGTGTTTGCATGGAGTGCTGTGGGATGGACGCCTTACCTCTGGGGTGCCTGGTATCCTCCCTGACCACAATAAAAGCCACCTCTTGCCCGTCTTTCTGCTTTCAGGACCTAAACAAACTTGCCTTGTGACATTGTCCCTTTAATGCAGGTTGGGGCATTTTGCAGAGCGGTGATTACGTGCTTTTCCTGTCGGCCCTGACTCAGTATATCCTTCTGGGGCTCTTAGAGGATTTTAAGCTGACCTGCCTAGAAGCAAAATGCTCTCATTATATCTATGCTATAAGGCGAAAAGTGGGTCTGAGAGCAGGCTGGAGTAGATTATTTGCTGGCTTTAGTTCCTGTTCAAAGCATGCACTCTGTGAGTAGGAAGAGTCAGACAAGGGGTTAGGCTTCTTCTGTATCTGGTGAGGTTTAGTCCCTCCTTTGACCAATTTTTCCCCTCATCGGGACTGTTTTGCAGATGGGTGAAAGCAGTACAATCCCCTTTTCTCACCAAGACAGAGGTGAACAGAGCCCAAAGTCCTCAGTAAAGGGAGTGGCAGAGCCAGAGATAAAACCCAGCAGCTGGTCCTGCAGGACCAGATAAGCATCCCTGCCATGGGAGGCTCCCATAAATCTGCTCCATCTCTTCCCCCTTCAGCCATCACTAACACATTGTGAGCACTTCTATCTGCAGGAAAGCCAGTTTGCTGTCCATTGACAGAACAATTTAACTATTAGGGAAATCTGTATTTGATGGGTAGCATATCTGATCTCTTAAAACGAGTGCTTGCAGCACATACAATGGCTTGAGTTTTGACCTTGCTATAAATTACAATTTAGTACCATGGGTGTCGTGCTCGAGAGTGTATGTGAGCTGGGAATGCTCCTTCACGATCACTTCTTCTGTGATACAGGGATTTTCAATGTATTCTTTTCAGGGCAGTCAATACCCTATTAAGGTGATGACAAACCTTAGTGACTGTAATTTAGCACTGAGTCTGAAGTGAGGTAACCAATTTGCTTACCTAATGATATAATCGATAGGCACAGAAATGGTGCAAGGGCAAATCTGTTTTTCTGCTTGCTGCTGGCAAGGAAAGCAGCAACGTAGCTTAATGAATTACATGAACTGCCTGTTGCGTGACTTGAGAGTCATTAAAGATTGAAAAAAATAAATCACATCTCTTTTGGGAAAGTTGCCAATGTATTTTGGAGGGCAGAGCAATGTCTCTAATCAATTGTCATTGGCAAAATACTGTGTTGCATTTCTTATGATATTTTTGTAAGACAGATATATATGTTACTTCTTTTTTTTCCTACCAGTTTTGTCGTCAGTGAAAGACCCACGGGAAACTCTTACCTTGGTTTCCCAGTGTTGAGAATTTTCCCTGTAGTAGCTAAGCCAACAGTCAGGTCTTTTATTGAGTTTTAGGGATGTTCCTGTTCATTTGAAAGCATTAGAAACATTGTTCACAAGGAACTACAGAAAAGATATAAAAAGCCTTTTAATGCCTTTCTCTGCTAAATAGGCAGGAGCAAATGATGCTTTCTCCCAGTCTAATCCAGACTAGTCATACCCATCATCATTTGGGAGGACTTTGCTTACCTCAATTGCAAGTGTTAGTACTGCTAGCGATGTTCTTTAGTCCCATCATTTTATCACTCATTTATCAAACCAGTCTTGCCAATTAATTAGTGCCTCTGCTCTCCCTCGGTGCCACATCTATGCCCAGGGAAGCGGGTGAGCTCGGAGTAGCTGCAATTCCCACGATATTGCACCATGATAGCTGCAGTCCCTCTGACCCATGCAGAGTCAGAGCCAGCCTTTCACATTTGTCCTTGTCTAAATTAAGTTGATGGAGAGGCAGATGAGCTTTGGAGGATGCCAGCAAAAGCCCAGGCCCTTGACACTGGATTCCCCCTCTCTTCCCATAAATGACAGTGGTGCCTGGGAGCACAAAGCACCGGTATCACTTTCTGGCCTTAACCTGCCTGGGAGGTGAAATGCTAACACCCTACATGGAGGAGCTAGTTAATGGGCATGTATCAAAGGCAGCTCTTAACATTCCTTGTCACACTGTCCTTGTCGTTGCCATTTCCAGCCCCTTCCATCAGTGGAGAGCATTTGTGCACTGTCATAGAATCATAGAATCGTTAAGGTTGGAAGGGACCTTTAAGATCATCGAGTCTAACCATTAACCCAACCTGACAAAACTGCTCCTAAACCATATCCCCAAGTACCACGTCTACCCTTTTTTTAAACACCTCCAGGGATGGTGAATCCACCACCTCCCTGGGCAACCTATTCCAATGCTGGATAAGCCTTTCAGTGAAAAAATTTTTCCTAATATCCAACCTAAACCTCGCCTGGCTTAACTTGAACCCATTTCCTCTCCTACCACAGCGATGTTTGGCCATGCTCCTTCCTGGTGTCAATGGCTCAACAAACCAGGCTTGCTCAGACACCTGTGGTTTAGTACCTAATGCAGCGTGCCGGCTCAGGTGGACCAGGCTAGACCCGTGGGTCATCTCTGCAGTGTCCCAAGAGGGTGTGCAGGTTGAGCGAGAAACAGCTGCTCCTCCACAGGAAGGCTGTGCTTTCTGTGCCAGCTCGGACCTCCTCTGAGGATGCAGGTGTTCTGTAAAACTTCCAGTGTATTTAGGTGTCCATTCAGAAGAGCACCCAAATGTATTCTGAAAGAGATGAGGCTTAAGCACAGTCCAACTTTAATGGTGTGTTTACAGCACTTTATATAACAAATATGCATTCCTGAAAGGTGCCATTTTCTGTTTATATATTAATAGGGTATGATAACATCAGGGCTATGGAATAGCAAAAAAGAAGCATTTTCCATCTGAAAAATTCTTGCTGTCAGCAAAGGGAGTGACTAGTGCAGTTTTCACTTCTTTGGGCAGATTCTTCACTGTCCAACACTGGCAGCTTGCAACAATTATATTGCTTTGCATTGCTATTCATCCAATTAGATGTGGATTGCTAAAACTTGGGACAGTTATTTGCAGACTCATCAGGTCAAGTTCTAAAAAGTTGCACTCACCTGAGGGGAGCCGAAAAAGAGAAAGAAAAAAAAGAGTATGTGAGAGAAAAAAACAAGTAGGTGAGTCTACTGGGCTTCAGCCCTGCAGTTGCCTGACTTCAGATTTGGGGTAAATTAGGCCAAGAAATACTGTATATTAGCATACACCTATATTCCAAAGAGCCTATATTTTCATTCACAGTCTTTCACAGTAAAGGTGTAATCATTGAAGATTGTGACATTAACTTTGCAGGACAGGAAGGTCTCGTACCTTGTGAGATTTGGATGAAGGATGCAACTTCTATGTATTTGGAAACTGCACTGTGCCCCATTCAAGCATGGGTTGAACTTTCACTTCTTGATCTATCATGCCATTGTTTTTTTTTGCATTCAGTACTGATTTCTATTTATTGATCTCATCTCAAATGAGTTTAGAGGTTTTTCATTAAGCATGTCTGTCTTTCACTTTTTTTCTTAAACTGAATTTTGGAAACTGAATACATTTTAGTTTTTTTTTTAATTATTTTTTTCTTCAGAAGTCAGTCTCTAGCTTCTGTGGTAGGGCCTCTACCTTGCACAGGGATGAAAAACTACACAAGGTGTGAGTAAATCCAGGTGTGGGCCTCCACTGGAACCTGTGATCTACTTTTTAAAAATGTGGTGGTACAAACTGAGGTTTGCTACATCTCAGGACAATTTAAAGCAAAAGTGCAGAGAGGTGACAGATGCTTAACTGAGTTGCCCCATCCCCGTGGCTGCAGGGAGGTGAAGGTGCCTCGGCTGCCTGGTGTGGCTGTGGACAGGAGGTGGTTGCTTTCTCGGTTTTCGAGTACGCAGCGATGGCTGCTGAAACAGCAGGGTAAGGCTGGCAGATCGTACCGCCCCACGTACTGAATCCAGCTTCTTTGCGCAAGATCAGTTCTGATGTGTGGGTGCAAAGCCAGGCTGCGCTGCAAAGACCTACACCGAGTGCGTGCACTGTTTTGAAACATCTGCTGAGCAAACTTGAATTAAACCAGCTTAAACAGGGGCAGCTGTTTAGCCTGGGAGTCACAACGCTGCAATTAACTGGATCTGAACCGGATTTGGGCATGTCAATTCAGGCTCTCTGTGGCAGGTCGCGCCCGAGTTTTTCTGTCTGTTGTCTCAGTTCAAAGCAGAAACATGCTGGTGAAACACTGCTTTTGTCTATCTTCTCCAGGGTCGTCACAGGACTTCAATTAACTTTTTGGAGACGCCGGTTAAAATTGCTTTCATCCAACCAGAGTGGAAAGTTGGCTGTAGCATCAACTGTGCTGACACTCCTGTCTTCCTAAAGCCAACAGGTATCCGACCAGCCGATCTTCCTGAGATAATGACTACTGAGTTAGACTCTGTCTGTCTGAAAACTAACAGCAGGGAAAGAATAATGTCAAAAACATGTGAGTGTTATCCAGAAAAAGCAGTATTGCTTTAGTATCAGATCTTCACAAAAGATGCGGTGAAAGTACTTGGGAAGATTCCCTGTTTGGTCCCTTCCAGACTAACTTGGGGGGCTTCATAATGAATGGAGCAAAATATTTTTCTGGGGGAGCAAGCAGTCACCTGCAGCCTGTTAGCTATTGTGCTAGTCTTCACTCCCGTCTGGCTAAACTTGGTTGAGCCTGCAGCTATTTTTATAACAATCCCTTGAGGTACCCAGTCGGAAGCTGCCTGTTTGCCTCGTGTTAATGGAAGTCAGGCCCAATTATGTGCATGTGGGGGATAAGTTGTTTCCTCTTACTCATAATGAATCCTGACCTTTCCCAGGATCTGGCTTGTCTGTTTATTCAATAACACGCTACCCATCACACTAAGGAGAGAAATGGAAAAATCCCCAGACCTGCCCAGCGGCAGTCATCTATCTTCTGTTTAAGCAGCTAAGGGTGATAAAGCACATGTATGAAGCAAGCAGATATGACTGTCCAAGTGGGCAGGTTTGACCCTTTGACACAAGGAGCAGTTCAATCGCGGTATTTGATTGGAGTGTGCAAAAGAGAGCTCCCACACGCCGCCTGGAGGAGCAGCTCTGGGCATGGGGTGTAACAATGCTTTTGTTCTGGCCACACTGGTTTATGTCTCTAGGGACCAGTATCTGAGAAGAGCCCAGCCTTCTGGGGAACACGTCTAGGTGCGGGGGCTCCTAGAGCCAGGTGGTACAGTATGGTTGTGGGTGGGGACGTGCATTTGGCTTCATGACTTGGGGCTGTGGCACCAGCAGGGGAACTGGATTTCTGTGTAGTGGTTTTGCAAGAGAAGTGGTGTCATGGAAATTCAAAACTTCTGCTCTTGGGTAGGATGTGAGTGCATAAATCACACAGGGTATTTTGAAAATTTTACCCTCTAGCCTTTGGCCGTTGTAGCTTTAAGCCCAATTTTTCTCTTGTTGTTTTAATCCCCGTGTGTTTGTGCATGGAGATGAGGCAGCTGGCAGCTGCTAAATTATTAGAACAAAGGCAAGTTTTCTAAAGCATTTTATATAACACTTGTTCCCTTTCATTTGATGAATGATTCATTAATGTCTCTGTTTGAGATAATTATTACGAAGGCTATAACCTTTTTCATTATTTGAACGAACACAAAACATTACAAAGACAAACTCTGGAAGGACCTAATTCATGCCCTGCAAAAGAGGTGCTGTTCTCAGCAAGTTGTCTACAAGTGCGTTAAATGGCAAAATCATATTTATCTCATGGGCTGCAGAGCAACAAAGAGTCCCTAAATCTTCGTTTAAGAAGCTGATGCATTTCTGTTGATGTTTAAAAAAGAATGTCCAGCCATTGCTTCCTTGCTGGTGTTTGTCCAGCCCTGGGTTTTCCTTGGCTGCTCCCAGCTCTGCTAGGCACAAATCTGAACAAACCAACGCCGTTAAACCACTGGGGCACGTCCGAGGGCTGGTGTAATATGTGACCGTCAGAGTCTATGTTTAGTTTCTGTAGTTTCTCCCTACCTTGCTCTCCAGCCCCGGGAGTGAAAGTTTGCCCTGTGGAAGGCAGTGATGGTGTGCTACCCCAAAAACCATGAGTGGGAAGGCGCTGGCATAGCCCAGTGGTCTGTGGGGGTGAGTGAAAAGGGACTGACCATGCACAAGAGAGGAGAGAAGGAGGAAAAAAATGGGTCGAGCAAGAAATGTAGATAGCTCCTATAACCAAGTGTGCTGCAGTCCTCTTCCACCACCCTTGGTGCATGGTCTTGAGGTGCAAGGTTGGTACAGTGATGCTACGCACAGCCCTGAAATAGCAAGACCCTCTAAAGGAGAGTGGTTTGCTCTCCTGGTAATATCTGAGCTCAGTAAGAAAATCATCTCTGCTCTGTTAAAGCTGAGCTGGACCCCTTTACTTTTTGTTTTGTCTGAGGGCTTCTGTGCCTTCACAGGAGTTGCAGGGGGAGCACAGCCACTCACTTCAAACACAATTTTCCCTCTGGTGTCCTGGATATTTCCTGACTGTTTAGTTTTAATTGTACTGTGTGTATTAATGGTCAGGAATGTTTTGAAACATTAGTGTCCTAGCCAGTTGGAAAAATGTTAGATGATGGCATCACTGTTCAAAACCTTAATTGAGAATAGCGCTTTCTTATCTGCTGCACAATTTCATTCCTTTGAATTTTTTCCTCTTCCTTTCCAATGAGTTTCTTAGTTAGTATCAGTTCTGATTCACAGATGAGAAGGCCAGGAGAATTCTGGCCATTCTAGGCTATTAGAAGATAAGGCCCTTCCTAATGATGTTTTCTCATAATGTCTGTTCAGGGCTTGGAGGGAAGCTGCAGGGGATGAGAAACCTCCCCAGTCTCAACATTTCATCATCCTGCCTTGGGCCAGTGGCCTCTTCCAGGATGGGAGCTCCTTGTGCTTTATCCTCCACCATTTTTTTTCCATTGCAGAGGGAAATGCACAGCTCCACTTCTAGACAATTCTAGGCCATTAGATTGTCTAATCTAAGCCAAATTTCAGTAAAATCTTCCTTGAAAATATTGGTTTTGAGTACTGAAGCCTCACGATAGCAACATCATTTTACCCAAACCAGATTTTTTTTATCAACACTTCTAAACTTCTATTGCTTGTTTTGTACAACTGAATTTTCCAGAATTCTCCCAGATAAACCATGTGTCCAAAGGGTCATCATCATCACTTCATTGAGTGTCCTGTTCATAAAGTGTCAGTAAGTGATAATTTAATAAGAGGTTGTCAGTTGGCATGAAAGTTAGTAACTTGATGCATTGCTTGTAAACTTGCCTTACAACTGCGTAGTATAAGAGATAGATGCTACTGACATAACATTGTTTTGGAAGATCTGTAAGTAACTTTAACAATTTACAAATGAAACCTTAATCTTAAATGTAACCATACTGCATTCTGTGTCATGAAAACTATTGGGAATAGCATTGTCTCTTTTTAATGGGCATGCTCTGCACTAGGAACCAGCAGCATTACCGCAGGCAGCTGGGTGCTGGGTATCAGGACTCCGGCATTTTAATGCTGGATTTACCACTGATCTGTCATGTCAACATCGAATGAGGTAAATGGACTCTTATCAGTGATGTTTAAGTTTCACAGCATGCGGCTCTTTCTTAAATCGTGGTGAGTGGTACTCCCAAAGTAAACCCCATGGTGCCTGTGGGTGGAGGCAGTGGGTTGCGTGGGGGGCACAGCAGGACGGCGCTGCCCGCTCAGCTGCAATGAAAGTGCATCCTCGCTGACTGACAAACTCCCTGGGCAAAACTTCACAGGAGGGATTAGAGTTCCCAGGGGTTAGCCATGGGAGCACTGGGTGTTTGCTCAGGCATCGCGGTAGCTCTGAAAGGAGCAGGCTCAGGAAAATATCTTCTTCTTTTGCTTTCTTAAGCGTGATATCCATGTCTCTCTAACACCAACAGCAACTGTAGTTTTCTGATGCAATGGAATGCAGTGGGGAGGAGGAAGAGCACGATCCACTTAGTGAAAGGGCTCTGCAAGGCAGCCCTGCCCTGCCCTGCCATCTTTTTGGTTTTGGTAGAACAGCAGTTGTTGAAGGTACATTATTAAAATTATTGATTTGTGCATGCATTTCTCTCTGCTGGACTGAAATGTTCCATGTATGTCATTCAGTACCTTTTATTTACTCAGAATATAGAGCAACTGAAAGTTAAAAATCATGCACATGCACTTTTTACTTCCAAACTGAAATGTTTCAGCCTAAACAAAGCATTTCTGGAACACCACTCTTCTGCTACATTAGAGCCGTCATCGCTCCAAACTCCTCTCCAGCACCACGGTTGTTCTCTGACTCCCAAAGCTGCTGTGTATTTACCATGATCTCAAGTCCCTCTAGACCAGCAAGAGATGCTTTAGTGAACCATTGGAGCTGTAGCTTGATCCAGACAGCACAGGCTCTAGGAGAAAATAAGGATGGTAGGCGTCCAAAGTACAGCTTCTTTTAGGTATTGTGTGGCATTTCAGTGGGTGGTTTTAAAGAACAAAAACAAACCCCCCACAAACCTTAACATTAATACTTGTTTAACATTTTCTTATAGTAGAAACTTGCCCCTCCCACACAACCGAACTCTTTCCAAATCTCTGGTTTGGGATTCCCTGTGCGGGAAGCAGGTAAAAGTCACAGTCATGTTGATAAGCAAAGATGCTTCATTGCCAGATGTGAGGAACTCAGCTTGCAACTAGTGATGTGAAGGGTTAAATCCCAGCTTCCCCTATGCCTGGCAGAAGATAGTGTGCACTCTCTAGAGCAGTGAGGATTGCTGGAGAGGTGTTGGAGTTACAGCTGGTGCACCTGTAGGTGAGGATCCACACGCAATAGCCAGATACAGCAGTTGATCACCTCTGGCATTTCACCCAGTGTTGGTTTAGGGATTGACACACGTATGGATTACATACACCCCTTGCTTGCAGTCAAGCCTCCTTGGGACTGTGAGGCTATGGGAGGTTGTTGCACATTGAGCTTTTTATTTGCCAGGAGGAGGTGCAACCCTCGGAGCTGTGGCAGTCGCTCGGGATTTCCAAACAGCTGTCCCAGGTAGCTGCTGCCCTGCGCTCCACCATGTTAGCAGCTCTCACAGACGTTGTTTATCTTCAATGTCTGTTTATCTTCAACATTATCCTTCAACAAAGGATAACAAAAAATAAATGTTGTTTATCTTCAGTGTATATTTGTCAACACGTGTGCATCACGGATCAGAACAGTGTGTCTTGAAGGTTAAGTTCGGCTGCTCACTTTAGCTTCTTTCCTTTTTGTGAGTTTGCCAGTGGAGGGTACCAAAGGGAGAGAACATATTCTGAGTTAAGGTGGGGGTGAAATGTATTAGATTAGAGGATCATTTAAAGGATTTGTCTCTGAGGACAATTCATCCATAGTTTATCTATAAAAACAACTCTCAAGGTACTTACTGATGTGAGGTTTTTTGAAGGGTATGTATCCTTTGAGCATTTGTCCTATTTAATTACGCAAAGTCATACTGTTGACTATTAAGTTCAAGAATAGACAGAGACAATTAGTGACATGTCCCAGCAGGTTGGGAAGTGAAATCACATGTAAAAGCATAAAGACATCTGGTTGTAAGTGGGGTAACTGAATCTCTGATAGAAATGATGTTTTCTGTAGTATTTTGCAATAATGTCAGAATTATGTGAGCTTTGACATGGACCAAGTATCATTTCTTAGAGCTTCCCACAGAGAGATGCAGATAGTGCAAAAGTATTTGCTGTTTACATTTTTTGGGGGCTTTTTTTTGTTTGTTTTGTTTTGTGTGTTTTGATTTTTTGGTTGTTGTTGTTTTGTTTCGCTTTAGTTGTGTGTTGTTTTTTTTTTTTTGTTTGTTTGTTTGTTTTGTTTTGTTTTTTGTGTGTAGTTAATGGGTTTGTTATTTTATCCCAGCACTATGAGTGGGGTTTTGTATGGAGGTACTACTGGAGAACTACCTTGACTGAGTCATAAAAATAAACATCTAGAACTTTGTGTTTGCAGAAGGATAACAAAGAAATCAGGGAAAAAATGGGCTGTAACTATCTTCCAGCCTGATTCAATAATTTTCTGGTGAAGGCTCCAGAAAACTCTACAGAAGGAAGAGGGTCCCCATCTACTTGCCAAAAGGGGCGATTTGGAGCCATCTTAGTGTTTCTGCAGTCTGTACTTTTTTTGTTTCTGACAGAACTGTTCTTTTTAATTGTAAAACTAATTATTCAATTAGTTTCGGAGCAGGTAAACAAAGAAATAGATGTTTTTTATCTGATGAACCATGCATAAAAATCATACATTTACAAGTTTTCAAGTATAAAATAGAAGGAGAGCACATGTAGGATGTAAACTATGAAATGTTATTTTGATTCCTGCTTTCCAGTGGTGGAAAGCTAGCAAGTTCTGCCATTGCTAATCCACAAGCCAGGATTAGAAATGGATGAACCATGCTTATACTGAGAACCAATGTGACTTGAGAATTGTGAACTGAATTCTAAAGCTTTCAATTCTTTATATTAAAAAGAGGTGTTTTCTTCATTTTAACAGTTTTTATTCCCCTTTTTCCCCTTTCTGCTTGTATAGGTAACATATGCATGGATAGGAGCGAAATTAGAGAACTATAACAAATACCTTGGACCTAGAAAGTTTCTTGTCTCCACTGCTGTCAGAGTGTGGTTCAGCCTGAGGAACTGGAACTATTTTCTTGAAGCTAGACAAAGCAATTTCTAGCCTTCCTTCATCTTTTCATGTGAGATAGATAGGAAGGAACAAAGGAATCTTCCAGCCTACTCCTTACGTGCAGGGAAGGATTCATTTTAATCTGGTGTAATATCAGGTGCTTAACCCTCTATTGTACTCTGGTTCAAAAATATTTCCATGTGGCCCAAGGATGGGATTGAGAATTGGAATAATCCAAGTTTGTTCTTAGCTCTCTCAGAAGTGGAAATCAGGCAAACTAATTTGGTGTTTTCATGCCTTTGCAAAATGAGGAAAGATACATTATTTAGGATGAATAAAGTTAATTTATTAATATCTAAAAAGCAATTTGAGGTCCCTAGGCACAAAGTATTGTATGAAATGTAAGAAATGGAGAAAGAGACACTATTACACCTCAGGCAAATCTTTCTTTTCCCCCATCAATCAACTTAGTTTGCTCTGAAATGCCAATGAAATGTATAGTATTGTAACAGTTTTAAGCCTGATTTGAATTTGTAACTGGGCTAAGTCACCCTTGTAACTAGCCTGTGCTCTTTGGAATAAAGAGCAGCCAGTGAGAGACAGAGATATATGCTGTGGACTAATGTGTGGTTGGTGGCCCTGGGGAAAGGGAAGAAAAGTTTTTAGAATACTTTAAATGTTTTCTGGCTCATTATTTCTTAGCTGGAAAAAATGGAAGTGACACATTAGTGATAGAGCATCCCTGCACGCTGTCAACCAAAAGCACTTCTGCTTCCTAGCATTAGTCCTGGTCAGTTTTCACAGACTTTTCTAAATACTGAAAGTTGCTGAGGAAGAGAGGGAAAGGAATAAAAGCCCCATTTCTCTCGCTTGCTTGCTGCAAACACTGAATGTGGCTCTGTGCCTTGCAGAAGGATGACAGATACGGCTCTCTGTGATGGCTCTGTTGGTCCTGCACTGACAAGTGTAATGTGTGCGCATCGATAGTCTCTGCCAACAGCTTGGTAAATGATCTGTGGGAGGATCATCAGGGGGTCTGTGAACTGGATAGCCACTACTGGAGGACGCAAGCTCAAGCAGCATGCAGATGGTGCCCTGATTTACAAACGTTTCCTCTGTCTAGGCCAAGGGCACCTCTACCTCTGTGAGGAGCTGGTTTCTCTTCTGTCTACTGTCTTTTGCCTGTAAAAGTCCCTGTTCTTAGTAGCTCTCGTTGTTCAGGTCCTGATACTTGTTGCTGTCCCTGTGATGCAGCAAACCCTGTGCCCTTTTTCTATGTATTCATGCCCCAAGCAAAGGCAGGACACACTGCCACCTTCAACTTACGCTAGGTCTACATCTGTACCTGCTCGCAGTATTTTCTGTGACTCCTCAGACACATCTGTCCCAAAGCTAACAGGAGTCAATGCAAAGTTTTTCTTTAATGAAGGGAAAAATTGTCTCAGTTTTCTCAGTCTTGTCTTACACAGAAATGTACGATATAGACACCTTAACCTGCAAAGTTATGGTTTTAAAGGCATAACCCTACTAGGAGTGGCAGGTCCAATGAAGGCACAAGGTTTACAAAAAGGGTCATTCTTGATGGCACAAACTTTCTTGTCCCTTGTTACTTATGGCTCGCATGACATGCACTTATTTTCCCAATTGGAAGCTGGGATTCACTTTGAATGACTCATTGTTTTCATTCCCTCTAATAGGTGAGCCTGTCTGAGGCACTGACACACAATGAATGTCTTCACCTTTGAGTCTACATTTGCTCCAAACCAAGGTCCACTGCAGGATAGTTACATTTTTGAATGTTTTCCATCAGGACTGGTTTCCCATTTTCACACTGCTGATTAAGCTGAAAGTATGGAAATCATGATACTGCCCTGTAGTGTGATGTATAAGTACTATTTTTAATCTCTGCTTTGTGCCAGGACATGGAGATGGGTACAATCCTGTTCCATAGGCAAGAGCCTTTAGAAACACCTACATACCATTTAAACCTACCTGAATGTGTAACTGCGCTGAGGGTCTGGGGCAGGCTGCCTGTATAGATAATAAATTATACTATTGCTGAATTAGATATACAGAAAATCAGCACATGCTTTGATTAAAAGTTCACTGGTTTAATTCTAGTGACACAAAGGATATCTGGAGAGGTAAGATTGTACTGAGGATAAAATGATGCTAGACACTGGCTAGACAAATCAGGGAAATATCAAACTATGTCATTCCTGTTTTTTTATATGTCTCCCTGACCATCTCCTGGGGGCACTGTTAGATTCAGGGTATTACGTTAGCTAGACTTTTGGTCTGACCCAGTATCTTTGTTCTTTCGTGTCAATAGCTTCAGCATAGTTGTTTGCACTTCTTGTTTGAAGATGACTTCTAGAGTGTGAGCAGTCTCAGGCAAACAAAATGTGTCTGTTGCTCAAGCGCACAGCGTCATTTTTATGTTAAGGCACCTCAAACACTGTGGGTGAATTTTTTTCCTCCTTAAAGGTAAAAGGGAGGCACCTTTGAAGAACAGTCTGGAATAGATATCTTAAAAAGGTGACATGAACTGCTATACAGAGACGACTTTCTGTCAGCTATGGAGGACAACCAGACAACTTAACATAGGTGCCTAAATTTTACACCATAAAAGTTAGGAGAGATGATACCTTTCTGTAGAGCCATTTATCAGCTGCTCTCTTGTGGCAGAGGAAGATCTAGCATTCGTCCGAGATGTAAGCTGTATTAATGCTATAGTTTGCAGTAAGTAAAGAGTATGTCACTCAAATCCTGGTTATCATGGGTGCATCTGGGAAGTTTTTCTGGTCACTTCTTGCATCATGTCAAGTATTACGCTTGCCTCAAGGTTGAAATTTGCTGAACTGAAATAATATGTCCTTGGGCACATCTCATCTGTGATGCCATCCAGTGAATGTCAGTGAGAGGTCGATCTTTATTTATTACACTTTGGGAAATTGCTTGGACTAATTTATGTGGGGAGCTTTGCTAGATGGGTAAGCATGGCAATCCCATCAGTCTCAGCGCAGAGGGGGAGGATTAACAGACGGCTTCATCTGCCATGACAAAACTTCTCTGACATCTGGGCCATTAAAGTAAATGACAGGTTTTACTGCAGTGTCCATCTCTTGGAGGGACATTGACAATTTGCTGCTTAAAACCCAAGTCACAGCAGAGCACTTAGCTGACAACTGAGACCTTGGCATCAGCAGCCAGTATTGATAATATACAGCACAAACACCACACGAAGGGTGGAAAACATCACTCAGGCATGCCTTGTTGGAGTAGATCAACAAATAATGCTTCCTTCTCTGTTATGCCCCAGGGAGAGAACCTTTTTTCTCAGTGTCTGGTAAAGACAGAAGGTACCAACTTTCATTCTGATTTTATTTATTCCTGACAAACATGATTTATGAATTAGAGCACTTGTTTCATTACTGAAAGGATCTATCTGCTCAGTGCCCTGACACAATGATTTCCTTCTAAGATTTTCTGCCCGTGCATTTCCTAGCCCCATTTGTACACTGCCTTGTCAGTTCCATAAATCATTACAGATAAGTAAATCCTCCTCTTAACCTTTTGGGGTGATAGCATCGCTAATATTTTCTGAACATATTACTCCCACTCTTTCTAGAAGAGAAGACACATTGCTTTGTTGTGCAGCACAATAAATACAAAAGCATTCTTGTTCCCCTTTTTGGTCAAATTGGTAGAGTTTTAAACCCCTCGCATCGCTTGCACGCAAAGTCTTTTAAGTGAGAAGTCCTCCATCAAAGCTTTCAAACTACTTTTGAAGTTCATGTGTGCATCATCATATTTGAGTATTTTATCACTGAATACAGATATTGAACACTGCACAAAGCTTCTTAGAAATTTCACGAATTGTAAAAAAAAAAGTCTATTTGTACAGCCTTTGTACTCCTCTCTCTGCTAGCAAAGTAATTTGGTGTACAGTAACATGGCATTCAAATTGCTTTAGCTTTATCATAGTTCTTTTGCCATATTGAAGAAAAGCTACAGGTCTGCAATGTGATTCGATTAATTTGACTTAGAATAAGAAAGTAAACCCTGGAGCTCGATGGAGATTCTCAGTGAAAAAAGGAGGCCAACATGGACTGTAGAGAAATTGCAGCAGAGATGAAAAATTTCTATATGGAAAAAAATCAAGAAAGAAATGTCACATTGTCTAAATAACCTTTTTAACATTTCTCCAAGAAAAGATGTATTTTGGCATTTAAAAGGATTTTTTTTTTCTTATGAGGTGTTTGAATGCTCAAACAGCATCATGATAGAAGGGTTCTGACTCCTTAACTCACTGAAAGGTAGGAACAACCCTCCTCGTCTGTCCAGAAAAGAGATAACTTGTTTTAATTTTATTCCCATGACCGTTGAGCAAAGATGCAAGAGAAATATCTCTTGCCCACCTTTCATAGTGATGTCTCACCACCCCCACCTCCTTCAAAGTTTCATGTCTCCTTTGATGTCTGGGAATAGCCAGCTAACCAAGCCGTCTGTGACATGAATTTATTCACGGAGATGAAAACAAGTCAGGAATACAGACGTTCCTTTAAGCATTAGCAGAAAACCAAGCATGAGTGTATTCCTAACAGTAACATGAAGTAAGACCATAGGCATGTTGGTTATCTCTTCTCTTTTGTCGAGGCTTTTTTTTGTGTAACTTTCTAGGCTCAGATAGGTCACGTATAACCCACACAGAGATGTACTGCTGCAGTGTTTTCCATTACAGCAGTAAGTCCTTTCTAGTGGAAATTTTGGGGGGCAGGATGGCTGCATGGCTAACTCAGGGCCAGATTCTGCTACACTTTGAAGGGGCAAGGACTTACGCTGAGTGATTTAATTTGTTTCCCCGGCTTGCTCCAGGAACAGTGTACCACTCATTGTGAGTAGAGGTCACCCATAACGAGAGCAGTTGCTATAATTAGCTGTCATCATTCTGAAATGGCTAGCACTGAAAAAAGCTCTCCATGTAGTGGTTTTTTTTTTCTCCCTCTTTTTTGGCCTCACCCTTTCAGAATTAATAGGTCTCGCCTGAAATCTGTCAAAGGACTGTCAAGCTATGTTTCACAAGGTAATGCGGCAGGTCTCTGATTGTACTGGACTATGCCCTCTTTTGTAGCAGTGAATCTTTCAACCCAGTGCATTTTTTAAGACTGTGACAAATCATCTTGTCTTTTCTCTTTCAAGGTACCCCATCCATATTTAACGTCCCCTGGAGCTCCACCTGTATCCAATTTCCTCTGCATGTCTTGGTCTAAATAGTTGTCATGTAGCTGCTGTTCACAGGAGTTTTATTCTACTTCCTGGGTTTTCCAGTGTTGGGTGTGGTAATTCTTTCATCTAGGATCAAAACTTACCCAGAGGTCTCCATAGAGATTACAGGAATGATGGTTGCTATACCCCTGCTCTATTAGTCTAATCGTCTAGTGAGGAGTTATGAAGGTAAAATATGCAATTTCGTATTTTAAAGATAATTTGAAATGGAGGAGGAATACACTTCCAAAAAAAAAGAGGATGTCTGGTGCCCCACTGCATAAGTGTCAGCCTGTTCCAGAGCTCGTTGAACTCTGGGGCATGGAGACGGGTAACGGGTGAAAACTGCTCGGGCTGTGATGTTGCTATTGCCTTGTGGTCTTTCTACAGGGAGGAAATAAGCTTTGGGTGTTCCAGGTGTGTGAAAATTGTTAGCCTCAAATTTAATGCTACGGCTCCTGATTGTCAGACGATGACTAGCTAGAGCAAAGGAGATGTTTGATTCTATGACCCATATCTTTGAGCGCTAAATACGTGTTTAATTTTCTGGTGGCTGATGAGATGATCCTCCATTGAAAATGGGTATTTGCTAATCTTCATGAAATTGCAGTAGACAGAAGTCTGAATGCAGTGTAAGAACTGCTTTTTACAAAGAATAGCAGTCTATTCGACCCTTAACTGTAGCAAGCTGTTGCTTACATTTTTCCCTTTGAAAGGGAAAGATAAAATGAATGACAACAGGATCTGATTTTGTAAGCTCTAATGCATGAAGATGTCTGCATGGGAGTCCCCGTGCTGCATTTTACTGAAAAACCCCTCAAAACGTGATAAGGCAGAAGTTGATCTGGAGAAGCATTAAATCAATGCTGACCTATGGAGGTTACTCCCCGCTACTTTTATTGCCCAAGGACAAATATGAAATAGAGATCTGTTCTTCTGCACTATCTAGGATGACCTTTAAGGTCCCTTCCAACATAAAGCATTCTATGGTTCTATGACCTAGGAAGGCCAAAGATGCATGAGTTCGGAGTTGTGCCAGTCGCAGTCCTGGAGATCGCTTACCAGTGATGTAGCAGAGGCGTCTGGCAGACTTCAGCAGAGCCAAAGAAGGGAGTGAAGCTGCTCTGTGGAGGTAGGTACCAGGAGGTTAGGCAGTGAGACTTGGATTACTGTTCACAGCTGAAAGGAAAGAGGATGAAAGGATGAGCTGGCAAAGCAGACTTCCTGGTGTACAGCGTACGTGGCTGGCACCTGTGTGTCTGGGCATGTGGGCTGTTTAACTGGCTGCTAGCCCCCTGTCCACAGCCTTCCTCTGGATGCAATGAGGTAAAGATCTGGTTCGCACTGTCAAAGACTTGAGTGAGAGAATTAGCCTGACTGGAGAATTTGATATTGGTACAAAGAAAAAGAAAGTTAAAAATAACCACCATTTAACTCACAGTTGTGTTTTTAGCTGGTATATTGTTTTGATGGTGTTATCCTAGATGTCTATCAAAAGGTAGGATAAATTACTCTCTAGAAGTACCAAACTCCAAACTATCACATCGTCTGAGTTGCATCACTAGTAGCGGTCTGGTTAATTACTAACATTACAATACCTGTCGTATAGCAGCGCGTACATGCACTGTAATAACTGTTATAACGTCTGCCACTGCAACTCTAGGCACACTATGCTTATATTGGAGCTTATTAATAAGGTTAAAATGCGAGTCATTCAGAGCAGACATTTTGTACCAGCTGCAGAGGAATTTCTAATGAACTGTTTCCTGATGAGACTTGAAGGCTTCTAACAAACAGAACACGACATTCACACTCTCTGACATAATGTTAAAACTCTCCTCTTCCCTTACTAAGTACCTCTTCTGTCATCTAGGCAATGGACAACACTGCTGTGGTGATGTTTGTATTCTTTACTCCTCTCCTAAGCCAGTCTTCTGGTACTTATCTTGTCTTATTCCAGCTCTTCACTTTTTTTGATATGTGAATGGAGCGGTCCAGGAAAACCCTGGACACGGACCTTTGGTCAAGCACATGCTCTGACAATTTTGGCACCGTCTGCAGTAACGTGAACCGCCTATGCTTTCCTGCCAGTCCATCCTAATTCACTGCTTGACTGACTTGAATCCCTACTCTCCACCCTCTGTTGAGGTTGTCAGTAGGAGTCTTCTTTAACCCTGGTTGATTTTATTCTTATTCTCTGGCCAAGTCTAAAGTTCTACAAGGTTCTGCTTTGTTTTGTAATGATAGCAAAAACCATTCGGATGACTGGGCTGTAGAACCAGAAAAGTACATGACAACGTGCAACAGCGCAGATGAGATGTTGGTTGTTGCTCTAACAATGTCTGAACTGCTGTTTCACCCTTCCAGCCCATTTGCATGGTCTTACATAGCATTTCTGTTTCATTTATTCCTACCAGAGACTCAAAGTAAGACATATTTTCATCTTGCAAAGCATCTGAAACCCTTAGGAGACCAGCTCGGTGACTAATTTGGACACTGAACAAAGAACTTCTTAAAGCTGTCAAGAAGAACTATTAGACTGATGAGGCACAGCACTCCATGGAACCTAAAATCCAGCAAAGATGGTGGAGAAGGAATGATAGAAGACGAATAAGTCTCAATATTTCTTTTACTGGACCTAACTCAATGCCTTTGTACTTTCTGTTACCAAATTCTGGGTTAAGACAAAAGAAGAAACATAATTTGGGTGCAGAGAAAACTTCAAATTTTGTCCTGTTGCAGTGATTGAGTACTCAAGCCTGTTTAAGGTGAGGTTGTTTCTACATCACATTTATGTGCTCCAATAATGGAGCAAATATAGCTGCATTAGTGTGGTCCTTTGCCTGGGTGAAGTAGTCCTGTTAAGATTAGCTCAGGATCATATAATTTAAATTCAGAGCACGGATGTACTGAACCTGGGATGAAGCTAGGAGATTACCTTCACGCTGCTTCATTGCATTGTAAGGCCATTGTGTTGGGCTCTGGCTCCAAGCTGTAGCACCTTCAGGCTGTAATCTCTCTTCCTGCCCCTGCCTGACTAAAGCTTGGCCCTGATTTAAGCAAGGCAACGCGCTGTCATTAATGCAGCTGCCTATTGATGCTGATGACGAGTAGTTTATTCAGTAGACGGTACTCAGAGTGGCACTGAGGCTTGGTCTGCTTTCAGCATCCCATCCATCAGCTGAGCACTGCATACGCAATGCTCTGACACTTACTAAATTTAGAGTTGTTGGGATGTTTTTAGACAACTTCATTTGTTTTGGTGGCTCACAGAAAACATGTGCTTTCTCTCCTGCCAAGAAAACAACCACTCCATTTTTGTTTACTTGCGTCTCTTTGGGAGGGGGAAATGGCAGGACAGGATTGCAGTCTTAGGCAGAAATACACAGTCAACATGAGAAAGATAGAAAACTGCTTAGTGGACCCTATAGATATTTGTCTGTCCAAATGCCATAGAGTTGTGGGGTAACACTTTTAGAAGGTCTGAATACATCTGTCTCTTGATGACTTGACTTCAGATGATAGAGAAGTTTCTAAAAACTGCAGAATGGGAATACTTGGAACCTGGTTGTAGAGCTGTAGTTTGCTAAGCAAGGGAGAAGGGGATCAGAGCACGAGAGCCTTTCCTGTGACTTGGGAGGGAGTTGAACTGGGTCCTCTGTCTTAGGATGAGGACACCCAGGTTACTCAGTGAGTGCTTTGCACTAAGGCTGTTCGTTCACTGTCTCTTTGTTTCTTCGTGTGCATTCCTTTTCTCAGTCAGAGAGGAAGAGAAGAACAGCACAACGTCCCAGGCAAGCAAAACCCTTGCACAAATCTGTGTGCAAGACAGCACCTGCACGGGAGCCTCCTGTGCCTCCCTCGGAGCCGGGGGCTGTGCCAGCTGCTCAGGCACCCTCTGACAGCCCATACTGCTCAGCACACCAGTCCTCCCTGCTGTTCGGTGGCCTCACAGCTGTGCTGCACTGGTCACAGTACCACCACTAGTCCCCCAGCAGATGTTCATTTCCCAATTTGTTAGCTGGGGTTGGGAAAGGTCACCAGCATGGCACAGCAGGGAAGGAGAAAAGTGTTGTCACCTCTGACAGCTCTCCACTGCCCCTTTTCTGTGTGGGGTCTGGTCACTCAGGATAACGGGACAAGCTGCATGTATGGGATCAGGCAGTGAATCTACCTGTCCTTTTTCTGCCTTGAGATGAACGTTAGTTAACTAAGGTCTAGGAGGCAAAATTGCTGTTGGTGCAGGCACTGGGGGTGCTGTGAGCAAGGAGGGTTTGTGGATTTCCTCGCACGTGCCAATGCAAACAACCAAATCATTACTCATTCTGCTTTCTCAGCATTTTTCCGCCCCTTTATTATGTGTTTTGTAGGTTCCCCAAGTGGCTCACCTTCTTCAGGTACGTAGCCTAGTGGTGTGGCATCACGGTCTGGCTGCAAGTGCCTCCCATCTCGAGGGTTTGCCCTCTTCAGTTTGGTTCCCTATGGAAAGGAGGCTGTGTGATCGCACTCTCAGAGTACACGTCCCCCTACCTACAAACTCTTTGCCAACATCAGTCATATGCGACAGAGGTGTATCAAGATCAAAGATCGAAATTTCCTACAAGGTTCATGAAAGTGAGTGTCTGGGTGGAGGAGAGCGGTGCATCCACAGAGAAGAGGCAGTAAGCTTGTGCCACACAGGCATCAGAGAGTCACTAAGGGAAAGAGACACTGGAAACCCTGTTCATGGAAATTACTTTTAGAGGGGAATCATTTAGGCAAGAGAGGGAATTTCCTAATGACATGCTTATTTTCTTCTGCATTTATTTATAATATTGACTATAGTAGTTATTTTTGTTTTGGTGTTGCAAAGCGGCAAAGATGAAAGCACACATTTTCAGTGCCGTTCAAAACCAAACACTAAAAGCAAAGCAAGCATGAGCTAAAGCAATACAACCCTGGCACAGCCAGGGGCGAGTTGGGTTTAAAGGAGGATTCAGGTTGTGTTTGGTGTCTCTTATCTAAACACAGGAACAGTCTCCAAAGGAGCCCAGAGAATTGGATGCGTGTATCACTGGGATCAGCTTGAATTCAAAAGCTTGTTGATAGCACCTTCTTGCCTCTGTTATCTGACCATTCACCAACCAGCTAATTTTACTTTTTCTGTAAAATATAAGGTGATTTACTGCATTGCAGGTTAGTATCTCTTTGACCTTTCAGGTCATCAGAGATCACTATCAACATCTTGGGATTATGTAGATGAACCAGGGAGCGTATGAGGCTCCTGATGGCTGGTACTGCAAAGCAGTCAAGCATTAAATAAGAGATTAATGTGGGTTCCCATAATCTGGATCAACACACAAGAATGTAAAGCTGGCTTTCTCTCTGAGTGCTTTGAACATTATGAGCTGTCATTAGTTTCTCCATCTGCCTGAACTACCCTCATGGGACCTGCAGCTCTCTGGCCCTCCTCCCTGCCGTTCCCCTGCTCTCTGGCCAAGCGCTGATTCCCAGGCTGTGCCGTGCAGGATCATGTCTACCATGAATTACGAGCGCTCAGGCCCAGCACCAGGGTATCAAGAGGAGGACAGCAGGGTGGGAGGTTGTGTTTCACTCCTGGCACCAGTGGCAGAAGCGCTGTGCCTCCAATGCCACATTTTCTCCCTTACCTCACTGGGGAGATGCAATGCAGTGGGTGCTGCATCAATGGTATCTCTGGGAAGGCTGACGTGGCTCCAGGGATGTCTGATCCAGCTGGGGCCCAGGACCCATGAGGAAGGTAAGAGCAATGGGGAAATGAACTGTGATTCCAGCAGTGCTCTGCAGCACCTCAAAAGCAGCAGGTTTTCCTTTTCACACAGCTGCAGACACAACGTATGCCTTGTCTTTTGCTAATAGTAAAAAAACAGAGAAACAAACAAGCATTGGAGATTTTACTGCTTCCCAGTTCAACAAAATCCCATTTTCCACTGAAGAATATAGAATCCCTAGAATTTTCAACCAGCTGTGCTGCTGCCTGCTATTTCCAATTTCCTTCACATGATGTGGTGTGCACCAGTGGTGCACTCTGAAGATGTGCTTTCGTCAACTCCTTAATGTAGGTGAGTATATTTCACTGTAAATTACCCAGGCTTTCTGCAATTTGTCTTTTGGAAATGGTCTGTAGTCTTTTTACACGTGGCCCTCAGCTGCAAAACCATCTTAAATCTTTGTCAAATAGGTAATAATGAAGAGACTACATTTTTATGCAGCATGAATCTTCTGACTGCAGCACACAGTAATCGCTTACCCTCCAATGTTCTTGCGGTACATTGAGCTGTCAATCATCAAATGACCTGAAAAGAAAAGAGGAGACAAAAAAACTGAAGAAAATTCTGGTACTTGAGTGAAAATAGTTGCATTTAGCCAACAGAGCTCTAATAATGTTTCATATCCTAGTAAAGATTACTGCAAAATGTGCTTAATGGCAGGCAAACTAAATTAGGAGTATATGCTTAATTTGGATCTGGTATAACTGATGTTTATTCAGAAGATACAACCCTGCATTGAAAAAATCACATGCAACAGAATCTCCCTTCCAAGCTATCTATACAGGTGCATCCATACACCTGTACTCTTATCCATCATACACCCTTAGTGTCCCCTGACCCATTATGGCTGCTGTGGCACTGCCAGGATGTGTATGCGCTGTGCACGTCTGCACAGGGGCCTGGGCACTGAACCCATGTACCAGCATTGCCTTTACCTGAAGATGTTGCAGGTGGAAGAGGCACCAAAGGCAGTGGGCAGAAGAGTAACAGCAATGAGAATATTCGTTGGTGTTGACTAGCTGGTGGCTACTGAGGACTGCAGCTGCTGAAATCATAAGGGCTGCCACATGTTGGTGGATATTGGGGCTTTGGCAGAAACACGAAGCAGCCACAGGCTTACAATGAAAGGTTAAGAGTCAGCATGGATGTGCCTCTTTCTGACTGAGCATAGATTTTTAGAGGTATTGTAACTGGACTGCATTTCCAAGCCCCAACTTAAAGACAGTCTTCACCTCTGAGCTGTCCAAGAAGGGCTTCTGAAGCACTGATTTTTGACCAGTGAGGAAAGTGTGGGGTGTCGAAACATCACTGAATAGGTTGTTAGCCCTGGTTCAAGCAGCAGTCAAGGTGTCCTGCTGCTAGTGTGAAGGGTCATCCCACATCTTTCATGTCCTATTAGGAATTACATTGAAGCAGCTGCGTTTCTGTGAAGAGGGGCTGACCACAGAGCACTCCAGACCCTGTCTTGTGATGGAGGCAACATTTCCTGAGCATCTGCAGGAGCCAAAGAACCTCCACATCCCACGCACAAGTCCTGCGTTGAAAGAAGTTACTGTCTGTCCTCTAAATCAGCCTGATGCCCTCTTGGCAGGCTCTAGAGACAACTTTCAAGTCATATTGCAGATGTGGTCAGTAAAAACGTAGATTAGTAGCTTCAGTCTAGTCAGTAAGGTACACCAGTGAGGCTTCATTTTTCTCTTCTCAGAGCGTAATATAAAATGTTTCTTTCTCACATGCAATATTTAATACATAACTCACTGTTGTTTGTACATATGTCAGTAACCCTTTAGAATCCCAAAACTGAAATACATCTTGTTTTTCTGAAAATGTGTACTGTTGTCAGTAACCATACTTTTGTATTGCGGGATGCCTCTGAAGGCTTAGGGCTGTGGAAAATCTGATTTCTGTGTTAAAATGAGAAATCACTGAAGCAAGTGACGTGAAAGTGCACACGTTATTACACGGGCGTGGAAACAGGGAAGGAAAATATTAGCTCATACTTTGAGTCTTGAAGAGCAGTCTGCCTGTGGTTTCCTTCTCTTTTCTCATGTACCTGACTCATCTGTAAGTACAAAGTTAATTACTCTCTTTATATGGACAAGCCTCAGATCAATCTCTCTGTTCCAGACCCATCTGCTTGTGTCCAAATGAAATCTCAGCCTGTCTGTCTGGCATTTCCTCTTGATGTGTCATCCCCAGCTCCAGTTCAAGAAAGCTAAAACTCAGCTGTTCATCCTTCATCACAACTCTCAGCTGTTAATGAACAATCTCTCCCTCTTTTGGGGCAGCTCTGCTGGTCAGTAGGTTGCCCATTTCTTGTATTTTTCTGAATGTGTTTGGCCTGCTGCTGGTCCTTTGCTTCTTCACATTTAGGAGATACTGCTTAAGCATGAAAAACAAAATAAAAATATCTCTAATCTTTTGTTGAATCCCTCAATAAAGCCCTCATTTGTTGAAGCCAAAAAAAAAACCTCAAAAAAAATAGCAAACACCTCATGAATACCTAGAATATCAAGACTCTTTACTTGTGCTTGCTTTCCTAAACTGAGGCTTAGATTATTCAGAATGTTTCTGAATTTTCCTTGTATTGGTACTTGAGCAAGAAGCTGGCACTTGTAAAAGCACTGTGATTTGGAATAGAGAACACTCCTCTGATTTTCATTGTAAATTCCCCTACTGTTAGAATAACAATAGATGAAATTCTCACCCAAAAAGGTGCCCACTGCAAGAGCATAATGGCAACAAAAGCAAAAATTAGAATGGACGAAACACCAATCTCCCATCTGAAATCAGTCCTTCAGATCTCTGCATACGGCTGTGATTTGACACCCTTCTCTGGCTGGGCAAAGGAGCTGTGCAGTTGTATTAGATCTGTGTCGCGTGCCTCTCAATTTGTATGTTTTTTTTTCCTTCTATGGGGCTTTGTGGCTACAGCTACAATTTGCAAAGATCAGTGTTTTCTAATTCATTAATTGGCTTGTTGCTGTTACCATGGTGCTTTTATTTGGCAGGCAGGGAGAACTCTTAACAAGTGCACTGAAGTCAAGCTGGAATTAATTTCTGCTTTCTCTCTGTCTCTTTTCCTTGCCCCTCCAGTGGGGAGGTGTGGAAAGAGCCAGCCAGGAGTATTTCTTCCAGTGGAAGTCATTGAAGGCAGAAAAGGGGGACAAGCCTGTACACCTGCTTTTGTCAAGAGATCCCACCCCCCGTCCTGCAACCAGCATCTTCTGGGGCAAGGAGAAGGATGAACCTTCCTACACTGACCCAATGCTGATAACCTGTGCTGATGGAGAAGGAAGGCATGGCAGATGTGGCAAAAAACATGTCCGTGAGGTACAGTGGAACAGTGCGAGGCTGACCTGGAAAGCAGAGAGGTGCCCCAGTGAGTGCCAACCCAGTGTGGGAGGTAGACACAAGCCCCTGCCACCAGTCCGTGTGGTTTTCAGGTCTGGGGTGGTTCCCTGTGAGTCTGTGGAAAGGTAATTAGACAACCTGGCTAAGCAACCTGTTTCCTTGCCACTCCCAACATCAGAGCATTTACCCTTTCCAAAGGTTATTTTACTAAAGTGTATACTAAAATACTTTGTTGCACGTGAATCCTGATTTTTCCAATTACGAAACTAAATAAGATACAATACTGTCATATTAGCAGAGCTAAAATACCCACTGGTGAGCATACTGCGACAGGTCTAAATCCGTCACCAGATGTTTGTGAATGGTGTATACTGTGCCCAGGAGCTGTGACTTTCAGGAGAGACAGCTGTTGTTGTTTTTTGGGTTTCAGCCTAATTAGAGCTACCACAGAGCCAATATGAGTGGATCAGGTCTCCAGAGCAGGTCTGCCTGTACGTGTATGAGCTGTATGTGCAGTTTCAAGGCCTGGCCTCAGTGGGCCTTGTGGTTGCTGTAGACAGGAGAACCCAAGCAGACAGGAATCTGAGCTGATTTCAGCAGGGCCACGTCAGATTCAAACTGTGCTGTGAACACTGGGGCCTGGGTCCCCAGAAGCACAGCGATAACTGGGAGAGCCAACCCAAGCCCTCTCTGAACACCTGACTTGGGCAACGGGACAAATTCAGGAGGACCAGAGAAACTTTCTTCTTGGCAGAGTCACTGCTGCAGGGGGTAGCTCTGCACGGTGGCTGGCCAGGAGGTACCAGAGATGTTTGTCATCCTTGCACCCTGGAAAATGTTACTCAACCTCTCTCTGCATTCCGGGGCGGAGGTATGCTTTAAACCCTCTCCTCCCTGGGAACGTGTAAGAAGTGGGACCACTCTGCCCTGGGCTGACTCAGAGGTTTGATTCAGTGGGGCTGAAGTCAGGGCAAGGACCACTTTTTGCATGCCTTGGGCTTCCTGCTTTCCTTAAACACCGGCTGCTGACCACTGCTCTCATAGGTCCTCACCCGTGCTGGAAACGAGCCATCGGGCTCACTGGATTGTCAGGCTGTAAAATGGCCATTCCCACCTTGTGTCCGCTGTAATCCTGTGTGGTGAGCAATTTGCGTGCTTTCGTCCTGACCGGGGTGTACGGTTCCTGTTAAGTAATATTTGCTGTTTCCTCATCGACCTTTTGCCCCTTCTTCTAAATCAGTAATTGCCATTCAGTTTTTTCAATCAGTCTTCTAAATTCACTTCTGTGGTACCTTGCCACAGTATCCAAGCTTCCAAAACCTCAGATCTGGGCAGAATCTGACCATATACTTGATCTCTTGGCTTCGTGTTGCTGCTTGCTGTCATCACCCTCAATTCATAGCTGGATGATCAAGTTTCTGTCCAGGTAGCAGTGTTTGCTTCCAAAGCAAGTTGAACTAACTTTGACAGTAAGATTTTGTGATGTGGTATTAGATGCTTTGCAAAATCATTGTATATCATAGTTGCTCTGTTGCCATCATCCATACAGTTTTTTTATATTCCCTTATATCTACTCTTCTCAGTGTTCCATTAGCCTGGTGTCTTCCTTTCCTTCCTTCCATGTTTCTAAGACTGGCCTTGTGGTGATTGTAAGTGTGGGATTCTTTCACCCCCACTTCTGCCTCCCTCGTTTGTTGTATGACAGTGAAATAGTAACGATTATGATACGCCTCGACATATTGACTTGATTAATAAATGTTACTAGAAATTATTAAATACACAGAGCATGTTGCTAAGTCAGCTCCACATCTTGTAGCACAACTCTTAATTATGCAAATAATCACCCCACAAATAGTCCCATTGGGTTTAACAGCAGTACATGGACAAGGGAGGATTTCTTATTAAGCATTCAAAATTGGGCCCAATGCACAATATAATGAGCCCGTATTATGGTAATCACACCTACCAAGGTAAAAATAGGAGAGGTAGATGGTAGAGGGAAGAAAGATGCTGAATATTTATCCCATTAACAGTTTGAACCAGTCTGAGTCTTAAAATGAGGGCAGGGAGAGACAGCATTGTACATCCTTTTCCTTGGGGAATCAGCTTCAGGTTTTCTTGGTCATTAATTCAACTAGCAGCAGTATCTCTGCTTCTATTATGGATAATGCCACTGTACAGATTCCTATTTTCAGTTTAGTTCCTATGATGGGCTCTCTATTCCAATTCCACATATTTATTGCTATTAAAAACCCCAAATGAACAGTGTAGGTAACCAAGGCCTCCCACTAAGAAGCTAGCGGTATAGCCCTTTCTCTTGCAAATTTGATTTTATTGATAGCAATCTCCATTCTGCAGCCCCTTTCTTTGGCGAAATTCTTCTGGGAGGTGGAGAGGGACCAGAAGATGGCAACTCTGAAAAGAGTTTTCACTTTAACATCTCATTCAAACGGGGATTGTGAAGTTATGTGATCCTCAGTTAATTTGCTGAGTTTGCCAGTGTCACCCTGCAAGTAACGTGGTCTGTCGTGTAGCCAAGGTAATTAGCTCTATGTGCAGGGAACAAGTACAAAACTTTGAAATCCAAGATCTAAGCAGAGTGCAGAATCAGTGTGAAAAGAAGCGGTGGGGATATATTATTTCACTGGACTGTTCTACTTCAAACAGCATTGAATAAATTGACTGATGGCGAGAAATACAAAACTTAAAATGGTATCCAGAGCTCAGATGGGACAGAGCAAGTGTCTTGCCTTTTCTTTCACATCTTCATGGCCACTCAAATGCTTAGTTCTTCTTTCAGATGAAATTCTGTTATCCTTTTTAAAGTGAGTCCTCGCCAACCCTGTGGTTCTTAAAAGACTGCCTTGTCTTGTGCTGCAAAACAGGGAAGGTCTACTCTCTTCTGGTTTCTGCCCACCATTCCTGAAGGTCATTTCTTCCCTTCCAGCAAGCCAAGTGACTGCACGGTGGCAGAAGATAACTCGCAGCCCCAGGCAGAGCAACTTTCCTTTTCCTATTGGACTTGCTTATCTTCCTCTACAGAGTTTGCTCAAGGTCCAGCAGGTGCAAAACCTGTTAAACTGGGGATGTATAATGCAGTGCAGTGGTTTAAATCCAACAGCCACGATGCTTGAGAAGAGTCAATATGCAAGATTTACCAGGATTTTGTCTGAGCTGAAGAATGTGAAATTAAAAGGGAGGACAATTAATAGGTGTTAGGATTATTACAATAATAATTAGAATTACTAGAAGCCCCATGCAAAAGAAATGAATTCACACTCTAGCGAAGATTGCTTTTTAATCAAACTGGTTTTGAATAACAATGATCAAAAATGTATCATAAAGCAGAAGGTGTGAATCTGATCATTGTATAAGCACCATAAACAACTTTCAGTTATTGGAAGCTGCCAAAATTCCTTAAGATTCAAGTATTCACAGCTCATTTCAGGGAAACAAAGGTTTCTATTTTTTTTTTATCCCTTGCTCTGTAAGCCAGATTTTCTTCTCATTTGTGCAGGTGCAGGTCAACTGCAGTCAGAAAGACTGCGTTTCAGTCAGAAGTGTGTAATAAAGTAGAAGTATTAAATAGACTTGATATTAAATGAAAGCTTCTGCCATGCCCAGTCTGTTTGCATTAGCTTACACTCTCCTATCTATGGTGAAATCATTTAGTGACTGCACATAGATAGGTGGCAAATATCTAATATATTCTGGGCTAATTTATATTTTCAGTGATCTCATTTGTTTCCAAAAGCACTTCAGGGAAAACAAGGACGAAATTTGACCTACAGTTTGATTGTGACTGAGTGACTTAAAGTGATCAAATTTTAAATTACCAAATGTTCGTGCAAGGGAGGCAGCCAATCAGCCCTAAATTGGTCCTTCCCTGAGATCTTGCCTGTCAAGATTAATCTTTGGGCAAATATTTATTCGTCCCTCATCGTTTAAACCACATGTGCTGTCTCTGAAGGAGAAGAGGCCGACAATGTTGTGCCCCACAGCAAGATATGAAGTTTGACTCCCTGGAAGGGTCTGGGAAACCAGAGACTTGGAAACTTCCAGGTGAGTTGCTGGTTTTGCATTTTTGTCAATGTCTTCGTCATTTGAGATGTCACTTTATCTCCCCTGCTTTTTTAATTTCCTCTCGTCTCCCTCTCTTTCTTTTACATAAAAGCAAAGGAAAAGGGTCACAAAGGGCCACAGCTCAGGTTTTCCATGAGACGGGTTGGATTAACAGGAGAAATGAAAGGGCTCTGTGCCTTGTTCATCCTCTCCATAAAGAGCTGAAAATTAAATCGCACATATTCTTGGTTTTCAATAGCCAAACCTGAAATGACAGATTTCCATCGTGCCCAGTTTGTTTAGCGGTGCACAGGCCACAATGTGTGGAGGTCATGTTGCAAACAGACTTTTTCTTGAAACAGATGCATATTACACACTGGCTACTTCTTTACAGTGGAGAGATGGAAAATCAGCGTTTGAATTGAAGAATGTCTTGTATTTCACGTAACCCTACCCTGCAGAGAGATTCTTCTCTGTATTTCAACAGGCTGAAGGTCTGATTATTATTACTGGAGGCTGCCAAGAGAGTTAAGTGTTCACGGATATGCGCCTGCTTCTCAGAATGAAAGAAGAGGACCATGTTCATACCATTTTTTTTAGCTCTGTGTGGTGGCTCGCAGTGACAGGGATGTGACTGCAACATTTGGAAGAATAAAGTCAGAGGTTGTTATCAGCTGGACGCTGGGAAAGGGACACCAAGCTGCTGTGAGCTCTTATGAACAAATTCAAGAAAATATTAAGATTTGATGAGAGATGCAAATATTTAATTAAGGTCCATGTACGACCAACAGCACGAACTGAGCACATGAAGAAAAATCATATGTTATTGTTAAGATCCTAAATTCAGTGTTTACCTACTACATGCCAACATGCAAAATGTTTATTTGCCGTTTTTATGCAAAGGATAGAACACATTGGTGAAAGTTCATATGGTCGTGGTCTGATTAATGTTAGTCCAGGTTCCCCAAGCCCTGTGAATAAAACAGGCTAAGTATAATTTCTGCTTCATTTTTTTCTGTTGTTGCTCCATGAAATAACTTCTAATAGGCAGTGGGCTGATTTGTGCTATCTCCTATAATGGACAATGAAGTGTATTTATGGGTAGAAAAGCAATCATAGTCTGACATCCCTTCCCTGGGGTCGGCATGTCTTTGTGGTCTGCAATGTTCATTCTTCCTTCCTCGCAGGAGTGAAGAGCAGAGTGCTGTACAGTGGCTCCTTCCTGCTCATGGCATAGTTCGCAGCGGTTATATCTGCAGACGAGAGAGGCAATATTTCTGCCCCATTGGCACAAATGAAGATGAATCCCAAGTACTAAGGAAAGGCAAGTTAATTCTGTACTTTTTTTTTGATATTTAGAAACATCTCCATCAATATAGACATCAGTGTAGGTATTGCAAACTGGGTTAACATGATAAGGGAGGGACATAGAAGATATGATAAGCCTGGTAACTCACAATCACCTTTTTTCAGTCGTGTTTCAAGGATTTCTGTTACTGTGCACCTGAAAGGAAACATCTACCATTTCAAAGGCTTTGGATAAAGGTCTGGTCATGATGTCAGAAATGTGTGGGTGTTTCAGGGAACCAACACAATTGAAAGGACAGACATTAAAACACATTTTTAGCTATGTGGGACCTGCTTCCCCACTCCCATATGTTTAGTAGATCAATATTAGCTCCTCTACAGTCAATAGAGCTCACTGATGTAAAACTGCTGTGTGCATGTTCTTAATGATTCATAGTTTTGAAGCCCAGCCAGTTCTATAATTCAACCCTCGCAAAGGCAAACAACCTCCTGCCAATCTGCCCTTTCTTCTCTCATCCTGTTATTTGTTAGGCGTCTGTAGCCGATTAGCTGGCTTACTATGGTATTAATATGTGGTATAATTATTCATAGCCAGATCTGCTGATAAGAAATCAAATGCTCTGGTAAACAACTGACTGCTTTTTTTTCCATGACATCAACAACAAAGTCAAATGGGGTACTGGAAAAAGGATAATTCCCAGGATCATGTTAAAAGATTACATAGTTATGTAGAAGAGGGGAAAAGCGGCTTTCAAAGCACTGATCAGGAATGTTCTGTGTCATTTCCAGCAGACACACACCAGCATGTCTTCTGCTTACACCAGGGACATATAGACTCATATGGCTGATCGCTACATGCCACATCTGTCCACCTTTAAGAAATGGATGGGACTTCATGGTGTAGTTCTTCAAAATGGCTTTTCCCCATCCTCCCCCTAGATGGAAAATTTATCTGTGGAAGAATTAGGGTCATACATCTTTGTGCCTGTCTCCTTAAGCTAGAAGATTAAGTCAGTGGTAGCTCCACTAACATAGATCAGCTTTTCTGTGTGGTCATTGATGTTTGGGGCTGCAAAATGCAACTGGAAAGTTAATACACTGTTGCTATCCAAAAGTTAGTTTTGCGCACACTTGGGTTATTCAGGGCACATATAGTAGCAGTGACAGAAACACGTGCATGCACTTGACCCATGGTGATTGCTGTTCCCCTTGTCCCCTGCTGCTGCAGGTCCACATCTGCCCAGGCCAGCAGCTGGGTCTCAGAAATGGTGGTTACACCTCCAGATGTGGTCACAGGGCTGGACACCAAGGGAATCTGCCTAAGTCCACTGTCTTTTCCTTCATGAAACCGGTGCCTCAGGGTACAGGACAGCACCAGTGGCTATTCAGTTAGTTTCTGGTACTTCACTTCCACTCTACTTTTGCAAGTGTTTGCTGCCACTCTCCACCTAGGAGAGAGGGTTTCGGGGAAACTCTCTCCATATTACAGGAGTCCATCTGCACACAGGGCTGTGTCTCAGTGCTCTGTGCTCATGTGCCCATCACGTTGGCATGGGTGAAATCCTGAGTCAGAATATGTGTGTTTTACATTATGTGTGTGTTTTAGATTATTGTGATTCCTCTGGCTTTGTTAGGACTGCTTTGCATTGACACCTGTGTGACACCAAAACCTTCCCCTCCTCCCCTCCTCTTCCCAGTGTCTGGCTGACTAATAATCGGTTTCAAGGTTGAGATAAACTTTGATTAGGCAATTGAAAACTCTGACTAATGCTGCAAACACCTGGGCAACACTTCTTGAAACAGTAAGTGCCATTTTTAAGGCTTAAAATCATTTCCACTCTTTAGTTCTGGATAGCACAATTGCTCCTTTTTGTTTCTTTGAAGTACACTCAATAACAGCGCAAGGATGCTTATAACAAAAGGCCTCTCAAAGACTTTCAGTGATCCATTCCCGTTTTATATTTCAGGTTAATAACAATGATCTTCAAAAATGGTTCAGAGCAGTTAAGTTCAGACATGACCCTTACACCGTCTCCCACATTTCCCAGTTCTTCCTGGTCTTGCAGGGTTACAGCCTTTTTGAAGTTAGTAGCTTCAGTGCTGGCTGAAGATTATTTTCTAAGTCATTTCTTCCTCAGACCAGAACTCTACCATTCTTCTGGTAACTTGTCCAACTGGTCAGTTACCCTTGCTCCTCAAAACATGGGCTTTATTTCTGGTCAGAATTTGTCTCATTCATCTTAGAATCCTTGGTGCTTTTTTATGTCTTTCTTGGACTAAAAAACTTGTCACTGGCCTTAGCCTTGCTCTCTGAAAGTAATAATACCAGGTGAACAAATTACTTAGAAACCATCCTTTTGGTGAGATTCTGAATAATGACCTGACAAGAAGTCATTTTTGATGTGTCTGGCGTAATTTTTGATGCCCTTTCCAGCATCAGTTTTTTCAGCACCTAAATTGTAACTAGTTCTGTAGCTGGTGTTCGTCTCATCTGTGTAGCCTGTCCAGGTAACACAATCTCCCTTACAGTAGGCTGCATATTTCATTTTTTTAATGTGTCCTAGGATCTTTTTTTTTTTTTTAAATCCCTACAGCATCCTGCTGAAGCTTCTTTTGTGCTGGGTGAGAAACCTGTACAACTTACATACTTTTCAGGATGCGACTGTCCTGATTTGAAGGTTTATGGTTTCTCTGCCTTAAAGCAAAAAAATGTCTCTGTTCATCTGAAGGGAGAGAACTTGTGTCCGTGAGTGCCAGCACGCAGCATGTTTGAATGGGCTGGCTTACAAACGGATCACCTCCTCGTGAGTACCTTTTGCCCTGACTTTCCAAAGGATTGGAGCTGTATTTGTCTAGCGCTGAACTGGAACTTCAGCATCAACATTGGCAGTTCTTAATACAATCTCTATTGTACTGAACATACTCTGAAAACTCCTTTTCCCCAGTCCCGACAGTCCTAGACCTTTCCCTGGTATCTTCAGCATAAACTCCAAGTTTTCATGTGTAGAAAATAGAAAAAAATTAAAGACACTATAGAAATATCTAGAATCTATTTTTTTGCATGGTAAGTTGTTCCATATATATTTCTATTGGTTTCTACTTTTCTCTCTTGATTTTAATATCAGCAATTACATCCTTTATCAGACAACCAGGGAAACTGTTTAGCAAAGATTGTTTTCACATCGTTGCCCTAGATTCCCTCCAGAGAGAGAGAGACAGGGATTTGATGGTGTCTTTGTGCTCGCATCCTTTTGTCCAGGACGTATCACCTCACACGGAAGTGATTTAGAAATTCATTCTCCTTTACTGACAGTCTGTACAGCATCACCTTCACCCGGCTGTAGCATCTCCTCAGGTGGGCATACATGCACATCACTGAATCTAGTAAGTTTTTCTTTAAGGAATATGTATGTAGGCTTTCAGCTTAAAACTTTGAATTATTAATGATTATGTTTCGTTCATGTATCTCTCATTGTCTTGAAATTTTAAGTTTTTTCCCAAATGTATCAGTCTCTGTCCCTTCCTTCTCTCCCTCCTCTATCACATTTTTTTTAAAAAATTGTTCTTAATTCATCTTGTTTAACCTGCTCCTTAATTCTTTCCAACTCTAAAACACAGGCAAGTGAGAAGCAGGATCATATGCTCCAGGGGAGTCTTTCAGCTGGCTTCAATGGAAGCGGGATTAGGACCTGTTCAGTCTCACCTCCACCCTGCCGTCAGCTCTTGGCAGTTAAACATTTTTGCCCACACAAAACCCCTCTGGCATCACCGGGGCTCGACTCACTGGAGACAAAGGCCATCATTTACAAACAAGGATGGAGCATAGATATTTCATTTACTCTCCTGGGATCCCACTGTTTTCTTCAGGAAAATTGAGATGTTATTTTGCTCCCGCTTGTTTCAAGAGTGATGAACGCTGAAGTGCTATATGCACTTGCACAAAGACATGAGCTTTTCTGGTGGCTTTGCTGTGGTATTGATTTAACAAAAGACGTCTGTAAAGTGGGAGGGTGTGTGGGTGGGCCAACACAAGGTGACTTTCCCAGGCACGTATATCCCAGCATTTCTGAGAAGCGTTTCAGCAGCTCGCCTCTGACTATGGAAAGAAAGGCAGAACAAAAGGGCAGGTGGCATGCTCAGTGCAAGGCTAGTGAGGTTAAGAATAACAAACAATACATGAGTTGCATGGATTTAGTTTGCAATGTTGTGGCAATTTGGGTGTGAAAGCTTAACGGCTCTTACCATAACGTCAGATCATTTTTTGCTGAAAGGATGCCTATGTTCTGGAAAAGGCATTATGAAGTTATTGTCTTCTTTTAATTTAATTTGAAATCATCCACCCTTTTATAACATCAGCCTCTGCATCTTACTACTTAGAGATACTAATTTTGGAAAAAAAGAAGGCCCAATAATTAGATCATGTATGTGTTTATCTGCAGAGCCAGAACAGCAGCAAGAGATTTGAGAGGACTGTTCCTCTCTTTGCTCTATGATACCTCCCTGTCCCTTCTTTGTTTTCCTTCCAGTTGCCAGACCTGCCATCTCTTCTGTTCCCAAAAGGAAGCAGGAGAGTTGTGCAAAGTGTGCTATGCTCCACTCATGCACTATGCTGTGCACATGCATTTGGAGATATGGAAGAGTATGAAATACCATAAGCAACCCATATCCTTTCCCTTAAACTAATGCAAAGTTTTCAGATTTATTAGTTGTAAGCAGCAATTGAAATCATCTAGCACCATAAAAGACACCACCTGACAAATATGAAACTCATAGGAAGAACTACAAGACAAATTTTCAAATTCAGACTCCTACGTAAAAAAAAAGAAAAAAAAAAGAAAAAAATTTGTAGAAATGCAGCACTTACACTTGTACCACAAATGTCTCTGCTGAGAAGGCAAAGCCAGACTGCAGCTTTCCTCCCACGGGACAGCAGCGCATGGCTGTGCTTGGACCCACTGCACCCAGAGCAGAGCTGCAGAAACCAAGTGGGAGGTTTGTTGGATGGGAATGGGTCTCTGTACTGAGACCTGAATCACAGGGGAGCTGCTGCAGGTGTCCAGCCTTGCAGGCTGCATGTGGGCAGAGATGGCTGGTGGCCTGGGGCTGTTTATCGAAGGACTGAAAACAAGGCGATGCTGGAAAATACACAAGTCTCTGACCCTCAAGTACCAGCACACATGGACTTGGTAGCAGAAGGCCCCATGCTTCACTTTTTCTAATTACCTCACACTTCCCTTAGGATGCCAAGAATATAAAGCATGTCCACAGCCCGCTACCAGGAGCTATATGACAGGCCAAAACTTATTCTGAGACATCTCTTTTGTATGCTCCAGCCCTATCTGTCTATTGTATTATTTATTCCGGTGGCCTTTCTCCTTTAATCTGAGTTTTCAGAAGCTCAATTTTCTCTAGCTATCACTCTGGGTTGTGATGTATCATGAGTCATGCCCCATATACTTAGCAGTAATAGTGCATGCAAAGAGAATTGTACCAGCCAGCATACCTGAAGAAAACATCATTTTCGGAAAGTTGAATGTGCCATTGCAGCAGAGCTAGTTTCAAATTCCCAATCTTAATGAAGTTGCTAGCTGAATCTTTATTTTTTTTCAGATTTATTGTCAATTTTTTGAGATTTATTTTGAATATCTGTGATAACAACGGCCTTGGTATCTTAAAAGACAGCAGAAGAATTCTTCTCTGAAGCCAGCAGGACTGTAATTAGTATAATGTCCAGTAAATGACAGCCCAGCATGTGAACTTTGATCACAGCTGCTCTGGGTGTTATTGGTCTTTCAGGACTTAGACTGAGACAAGTCATGCAGAAATGGTGTTAATTTTGCATTGCAAATATGACTGAGAGCTTATTAGAACTTCTCCAATTTCCTCGAGATTGATGCTTTAGATCAACCTGGCTCTGTGTGCTTCAGCTAACAGCTGAGCAGGATATTTATGCAAAAAAAATATTGCACCAAATATTGAACTTTGATTAGAAGGCATCAAAGATTTATTAAAATTGACCTTTTATTCAGCAGGAATCAAAAAGTCATAACTGGATGCTTCAAACGTGGCACAGGGATCAGATGTCAGCCCAGGAGGTGAATGCTTTTTTTTTTTTGCTACCTATCACAACATGAATGGTATCTTTTCCAAGCTTCCTTTATCTTTTTATTTTTTCTTTTTTTTGTATGAAGGTGAAAGGGAGATTCATGACTGAAAGGCTGTTAATTTATCTGGAAACCCCCATTCCAGGTCAAAAGTCTGCTCGTGGAATCACAGAATGGTAGGAGTTGGAAGGGACCTTTGGAGATCAACTAGTCCAGCCTCCCTGGCAAAGCAGGGTCACCTAGACCAGGTTGGACAGGAACGCATCTAGGTGGGTTTTGAAGATCTGCAAAGAAGGAGACTCCACAACCTCTCTGGGCAGCCTGTTCCAGTGCTCTGTCACCCTCAAAGTAAAAAAGTTTTTCCTCATGTTAGGATGGAATTTCCTGTGTTTCAGTGTGTGCCCGTTGCCCCTTGTCCTGTCACTGGGCACCACTGAAAAGAGTCTGGCCCCATCCTCTTGATACTTGCCCTTTACATATTTATAGACATTGATAAGATCCCCTCTCAGTCTTCTCTCCAGGCTAAACAGACCCAGGTCTCTCAGCCTTTCCTCATAAAAGAGGTGCTCCAGTCCCTTGATCATCTTTGTAGCCGTCTGCTGAACTCTCTCCAGTGGCTCCCTGTCTTTCTTGAACAGGGGAGCCCAAACTGGACGCAGTACTCCAGATGTGGCCTCACCAGGGCAGAATAGAGGGGCAGGATAACCTCCCTCAACCTGATGGCCACACTCTTGATGCATCCCTGGAGACCATTGGCCTTCTTGGCCACAAGTGTACATTGCTGCCTCATGATCATGTTGTCCACCAGGACTCCCAGGTCCCTCTCTGAAGAGCTGCTTTCCAGCAGGTCAACCCCTAACCTGTACCGGGGCATGGGGTTGTTCCTCCCTAGGTGCAGGACCCTACACTTGTCCTTGTTGAACTTCATTATGTTCTTCTCTGCCCAACTCTCCAGCCTGTCCAGGTCACGCTGAATGGTGGCACAGCCTTCTGGTGTGTCAGCTGCTCCTCCCAGTTTTGTGTCATCAGCAAACTTGCTAAGGGTACACTTTGTCCCCTCATCCAGGTCATTGATGAAAACGTTGAACAAGACTGGACCCAGTACTGACCCCTGGGGAACACTGCTGGTTACAGGCCTCCAACTGAACTCTGTGCCGCTGATCACAACCCTCTGAGCTCTGCCATTCAGCCAGTTCTCAATCCACCTCACTGTCCACTCATCTAATCCACACTTCCTGAACTTACCTATGAGGACGTCATGGGAGACAGCATCAAAAGCCTTGCTGAAGTTGAGGTAGACAATGTCCACTGCTCTCCCCTCATCCACCCAGCCAGTCATGACATCACAGAAGTCTATCAGATTGGTCAACATGACTTCCCCTTGGTGAATCTATATTGACCACTTCCGATAACCTTCTCTTCCTCTACATGACATCCAAAATGAGCTGTTCCATCACCTTTCCAGGAATGAAGGTGAGCCTGACTGGCCTGTAGTTTCCTGGGTCCTCCATGGGGTGCTTCATGGGGTAACTTCCAAGTGGCCCTGACCTTTAATGGTTGGATATCAGGATTCACTAGGAAATGGGCATTCTGGGCACAGAGAAGCTGAAAACTTAGTCCTGGTTGCCTCTGCCCCAGTTTAAAGACTATGAGTTGTTCAGTAGCAGCCAGGAAAGAAATTTTGACTTCCGAACATACAACTGTCTCTGAAATGCAATTTCAGTCCTGTTTCCTCCTTTCTTCTAGAGAGTAACAGTTTCTAGCCAGCTGATTAGATCAGTGAATTTAATTATTTTTTCCTCCTGGAAACATTTCCTGTCCTCGGTTTCCTCTGAGACCAAAGCTTTTTTTTTTTTTGACAGGTGCTGCAATGGCAAACTGGGATTTCACCATGTCGTGCCAGACCTCAGCTGAAAATCCAAATAGGCTCAACAGGGAAACATGGCAGACCCTGCCAATAGACACCGCAACACGCTGTAGCCCAACTGCATCTTTACAACATCTAGGCATGTAAGAAGCAGCACCCATTGCCATGTCAAATTTTTTCTAATGCCTTTTTTATAGCATTGGCAATTTGTGCGAACTGAAGCATTTAATTCGAGGTTTTACTTATCTTGATGAAATTCCAACTCTGAATATGCCACTGGGATTTTTTTTGCATGGGTATGGGACAACAATTTTTTTCAGTAGAGAATGTAATGAGCTTAACAAAGAGGTAGAAGTAACCCATGTGGAAACTGATTGTCCTTAAAAGATTGTATGTTGGTTAAATCGTATCTCCCAGAGATTTTTATGAATGCAGGCTTTTTACCACCGTGGTAAAACGCTTTTTATCCCCAGTTGTTCTGACCTTAAGACTTTTCAAAGAAAAAGCCTCATGAATCTTTCAGGTCGTTTTAGGTTGTGGGTGGGTTTTATTGTGTTGTGCTGGCTCTTCAAACCAGGCTATTTCATTGGCTTTTGGCACCTCCTTCAGAAAGGAGATAAAAGCAGGAGATGTTTTGGTGATATTGTCCGCCCCTGTAAAATAACTCTGTGAGTCTGCAGCAAATCTGGGAGAGTTGAGTGGTTAGCAGGAACTTCCCAGGGAGTCCCTCACACAGAGGAAGGCTTGTGTGAGAAGGATGATGGTGGAATTGGTGGCTGCTGTGCCAAAGAGCTGGATGGATAAAACCAGCAAAAGATATAATGAGAGCTTGTGCAACTCGGTTACTGCAGCATTATGTATCTGTGTGTGTCTATGGAGTCTAACTGGTAGAGAAAACTTTGTCACAGAGATGCATAACACAATCCCTGTCTGAAACATTCTTCTTCTGGAGCCTCAAAGGTGCCTGATATTTGGCTCCCACTGCTTTGTCTGAGTAGTACTGACATGGCTAACACAATTAGGAGGAAAGGCAGAGTCAGAGGTTTCCAGATGAATAATTTAAAACAATAAATAATCTGGGATTATCACTATAAACCTTTTCTTCCATTCATTTACTGCTTTTTCTTTTTACTGTATAACTCATTTTCTATTTTTCATCTTTGTCAGCCAAGATTCCTCACTCAATTTTTCTTAATACCAGCCCAAATCTGTTGCCTATCACCTGCTACTTACTTTTGAATAAAGAGTCTGTTCCCATCTTACTGATTTCAATTAATTGCCATGCTTAAATGATCTTTTCCAATCCTCGCTAACCCCAAGGCAACTCTTATCTGCCACCTTGATAGGTGATTAATGACTTTCCATTCCTGGAACCAATGTGAAAGACAAAAGAGAAATAAGACAACCCAGAAAAGACTCTCCTTCTAACCTTTCTTTCACCTCAATCATTTCATGAAGGAAGACAAGAAGGGTAATAAATGTTTCACACTTCTTCAAGGAACATCAGCTCAGTGGTACCCAGTCTTAATTACCTGAAAAATATTTAAACGAGTGAACAAAACTTGAAAAGAAAAAGTCCCTTTCTCTTGTCAAGTTGGGCTGGTGGCAAAAATAGATTTCTTCTGTGCCTGCTGACACTGTTAACACCCCCTCCCTTTGACTAAGATCTTATCTTGCTCCCTGCCATCCAGCCAGGTCTAAGAGCAAGAGCAACACATTTTGTGGGTGTGATTTTAGACCTATCCATGTGCACCCTTGGAGTTAACCTAATTCAGTCTACAGTGATTTACAGAGCTCCAGTTGCTGCAGACATCTGTGTTGTGGTAACACTTTGGGCTCCAGTTGTACAAGATTGTCAAAGCGCTTTGCAGTCTTAACTCACTTACCTTGTCCCATGTTTAATGGATTTTTATCACCCTTGTCCACTTGTTCTCAGTGCTCAGTAGCACGGATGAACACGGATCCAAGCATCACATGGCATACAGTTGTTATCATGCCATTGCACTCTGGCCGCAGGGGTTTAAATTGATCCACAAGGTCTTCCCGCTTCCTTTCATCTTCCCTAGTGCAAAAACAAGTTCCCAAGCACACCCTGCCTATTTGATGATGCTCTGTCATGTCGGGCCTTATTGCAAGTGCTTGACTGTGATTCGACATCCAACTATGGTTTTTACATCCCCCAAGTCTCCCTGTGCCATTCCCACTGTGGTGGGAGCTGCCTCCATTCCTCAGCACCACTTGAATCTGATCGTGTGAATGACAGCTGGGCCCGCCTTCCTACAATAACCTCAAACCTGTGATTAGCTATCTTATTTCTCAGCCGGCAGATCAGTAGCAAGTCACCGTTCATCCACAGCTCTGTAAACAGCTGATGATCCCATTTTGGGAAGAAGGGACTTGTGATGATGTACAAGCATGGGGACAGATTCTCGGGAAGCAGGAATGGCATATCTACTTTATTTAAGAGTAATTTATGGCTCCATTTTCAATTCCTGCTGGGACTCCCACCGTTTAAGGGCAGCCTCGAGTACGGCTTTGATACCACCTAGAGTGTTTTGGTTTTACTCAAAACGGTTCATTCTATATTAGGCTGTATCTGGTGTGGCTAGGGGGGGTATCATATAAGCTGGTTAGCTGGTGTTGCTAATAAAGCAATGAACCCTGAAAGCAACATCTGTCTCATCCTACTCAGGCTCTCAGATGATAATTGCATCACCTGCTCTATATCTCATTAACACTGACAGCTCTTCCTTCTCTTGCTCCCAAGACAGTGGGGGAAGGCACATCCCATCTGTGTTTGGATTTCCACTAAGCAGGCACTGAATCTTCATCTTTTGTGGAGAGACTCAGGGGCTACAACATTATATTAGATGTTGCACCATCTACTTGTCAGGTCTTTACTTGACTGGTCTGAGACCAAAGCCACAGTGAGCTGCTTAAAAGAAGGTAAAATCTTACTTACAAGAGGGCAATATTTTTGAAAGCTGGCTATGAAAGTGGTATTACTCTGAAGGTCCAAGGAGTATCCCCCCAGTTTTTAAGTTAAAACATGCAAAGACTACTACCTGGTGATGCCTGCTTGTAAAAATGACTCTTTGGGGCTGAGGATGACCTGGCTTAGTCTGGAGGTGGAACCACTCTACAGGAATAAGAGCAAAAATGACCATTCCTCTTACCTCCACCACCCACAGCTGCACTGATACAGCAGGCAGATGAGTTCACTCACAAAGATGGCACTGCAGGCAAGAGGCTTCTTTGATGGCTCTGAGCTGCTGCAGATTGTTTCGTTAATTGCTAGCATGAAATGTGACTAGTGAGCTAAATCTATGAGGGGGTTAATTGGGGAACTGAAGCAGGAAGACTTCTTGAAGAGCTCTTAAAACTCAAGGAATTATGGAGCTTCCTTCTCAATTAGCAGTTTTTGTGTAACTGAAGTCTAAGGGGTGAGTACAGTGCTTTCAGGTGATGAACTGTGTGTCTGCTCCAGCATCTGATCTCTCAGCTGATGCATAATGTTGATTGGATTTGTGTGTTTGGGGGTGGGAAGGGGGCATTATGCAGCGAAGCAGACTGTATTTTTGCAGCCCTTACTAATGTCACACAAGCCAGCATAAAGGCCACTGGGATTTTGGAGAAACCAAGCTAGAGTACTGTGACCTGTGAAAACAGTATGGTCAATACTGGGCAGACGCTGCCTGATCCCAGACTGGGAAGAGGTGCTTTCTGCACGGCTAGCATTCACCCTGTGCACCAGCAGTGCCGCAGGGCAGCTGAGACCTAGCCTACAGCCAAGGCTTCATTGAGGCTGCATGGAGCATGTTGTAGATACAGATATGCCCAGTGTGCTACCTTTTTTTTTTTTTGCACAAAATGCGTATAAGTGTGCAGGACACAAAGGTTTTCTCAGTTAACATTGTGTGCAGGCTTGCATGTCCCACTGAACTCCTGGTATCCAGCTGGAAGGCCAGCACAGGTTCTTCATGGTGTCTCTGGGGTCTTTAAAGAGCAGAGCCTTGCAAGCGACGTGGAGGATAGCAATGGTCTTGGTGCTGCAGTCTTCAAGAAGAAATCTGTCTCTTCCAGTCTGGGCACGTGGGACCTCCTGCTCTTTTAAGGAAGACTGTAAGAAATGTCTTACTGTCCAATGAAGATTTATGTATGGGAATTAGACTGATTTTCTGTTCCTTCCATAAAGCACCTGTGAGTTAGTTTCAGGATGTCAGTAAAGCAGATTTGTACTAATAATTCATATTACAGTAACCTCTAGAGGCCACAGGACTGTACACATCTCTACAGAAAAACTACAGCAGATGGCTTAAAAGCTGCATGTATGAGATGATGGGTAGGAGTAAGCTAATAATTTTGTTTGGGGCTATTTTTGTGTATTTACCATTTTATTTACATGGTAAATGCAGCAAACGATACAAATACTGAAAAAAACACATCTGCTCCAGTGGGCTTTTCTAAACTCTCCCACCACAGTATTAACTTTCATTTCAGCTCCAGTACCATTAGATGAATTACCTTATCCTTGGTTAAGCAAGAAACTGAACACATGGGATCTAGATACTATTTTTGTGGGGTAACCTTCTGTTTACAATATAACAGCCTGGTCTTACTTCTTCCCTGTGCAGCTGATACCTCATTCCTGGCAAGACTGAGCTTCAAATGGCTTAGTCAATTCAGCCAATACTTAGTAATGTGGATAGCTGTGCTTAGGTAATACATGCCACATGTACTGTCAGCTTAATCTCCCATGTGCGTACTAATGTAGGATGATGTACTTTAGGCTTGCCTGCAAGCATGAAGGAGTGGCAAGATGGTCTGCTGTGGGTCATTAGGAGCCTGATGACACCCAATCCCACTAATTAAAAAATTCACCTTCCCAGTACCCATCTGGGGTCTAGTGACTTCTGGTTCAGTGGTCTGCTATGGTTTTTAAAAAAACCAAACCTGACCTTATACTTTCTTGCAGCAGGAACGAATTACAAACAAGATTGCTGTGCTGGCCATCCTCAGACCTGGCTGTGGTACGGGTACGTCGATGGGGCTGGATGCAGCCCAGCTGGAAATTTTACATTCAAGTCACTCCAGGCCCTGCCCAAAACACAAAAACGCTAATGAAGACCATTGCCCTCCCTCCCTTCCTTCTGTTTGGGTGTCCACGGCATGAACAATGGTATCTGCAGGGAACTGCTATTTACCAGGGGACACTATCAACATAGAAAATCCTGGCCCCACCATCCTGTAGGGAGGAATTTCTCACTATGCCTTGGATAACATCCACAGGAAGCATTGCATTTGGCGGGAGGAGGTACACCAGGGAGGGGAGACCTTTGCAAGAATGAGCACAAAGGCACAAAGCAGCAGCTGGTTAGGATGTGGAGTGAGTGAAAGAGAGAGCAGGAGAGATTTGCATTCACTTTGCATTTCTTGAGCCAAAATGTGGACGCACAGAGTAATGAGTAATGTGAATGAGCTGGAAACAGAAGTTTTTCTCCCATGTTTCGTATGAGTCGCATAATACTTGTGCCTTAGAGACCAAAACTTCTTCCAAAGGGTCAAAATAAGGTAGTGTGTTTTCTCCCCTTCCATCCTTGATCGCGTGGGAGCGGACCATCTCCATGCCCAGTACTGGTGGGGATGTGGCTCATGGCAGCCCCATATCCCTTTGAATGAGGGTTTCCAACCAGTTTCTAGAAGATGTCCATGTGGGAAGGCTGCTGAGCCAAGGCCAATGCCAACCTTGCCTTTTTTGGGGCAACTTGCTTGACAGCAAGCATTTAACAGACCAGATGCACTGGATGGGCCTGAAAGGTTTTTCCTGGCAGGACAGAGAATGAGACTCAGTGGGTGTAAAATGAGGATGGCTGGCGTGTAGCTGAGAAAGGTGCTGCAGACTGCCCAGCTAGAGAAGGACCACGAGCAGCAGAGGGGAATGACACCTTGGCAAGGAGACACCAAGAGCGACCATTTTCTGCAGTGCGGTTTGCAGCACGACAGGGGTGTGCAGGATGGCCAGGCTCCCAGGTTTTGGAAGCTGCTGCCACACTGGCTGCTTTGTTTGGCTTCTGTTTGCTTGGGATAATTTTGGTTATTTTCTCCTGCCAGACGCAAGGGCAGGCAGTGGCCAGCCAGCAACAAAACCAGCATGATCCGAGGAAGGAAGAGCAGCTGGAAAGAGCCCTGCTGGCATGGGCTGGGCATGCCGGGAGCAGCCCCGAGGTCTGCTCTGCGATTGTGCCCACGCACCTGCAGTGCTGCCCTTGGGCGAGAGCATGGGGTGGGAGCTGCTGCCACGGCCACCCCGACCTGTGCCATCAGGGAGAGGGGGTGAGATAGAAAAGACACATTGAAGGGTTTGCTTCAGTACCACTGCTGCACTATTTCTTTTAAAAATTGGATTTTACCCCCAGCTACCCCTCGTTTTTTCCTGTTTGTGATGCAAAGCTGAAACAACTCTCACAGTCTTGCAGTTTTGCTTTGTCAGCCTCTGACCCTATCAGCTGGCAAGCTGCTGGTAGCATAGTAATTACTCCGATGTTGCTTTACTTCATTCTACTGAAGGTAAATTTAAGTCCCCTTCTCATGGTGTGTATATGGGACTGACTAGCACTTTTTAAAAGTTTTATTTTGAGCCCAAAGGAATGTCTCCTGGCTTCCTCTCCTTCAGGCCTCCAAGGAGAAGTTATTCTTTGTTTTCAATATCTCATTATTGTGAGGCAGCCAGGTCAAAGAGGTATGATTTAGATGGTGTTCTGATGATGTTTTCAGGCTGCCAGTTTGTATGCAGCATGCAATCCGATCTTGGCCTGATGAATGACACGCAATTCAGAGCAGTGAGTTCTTGACTGTGCTCAATGTATTGCGTATTTGTAGTTCAACTGCCTGTAACTCTGTGTTTATACGTTATATGCTTTGTTTAACGCGGATAAAACTTATCAAGGCTAGACTTCTCTGTCCTAACTAGGTGCTGAGCACATTAAGATAAGAAAAAAAATCAGTCAGGACTGATTTTTAAGGGCATATGCTCTTGCCATTGTGTTGATGTTAATGAATGTAAAAGATATACATATATATCTATATAAGTTTATGTGTTGCTTGTATGTACATGAATAAAATATGAAATTAATTTAAGCTTATTTGATTGAACAAATGACATTAATTTAGGTAGGTGTTGTATAGAGTTCCTTGAGCCACTCAGGAGATGGACATACATGCTGACCTGAAGCAGTCCTATTATAGTTTTTCTGGGCCTCTTTTGTGGAGACCCTGCCAAGTGTTCATTCCCCAAGCACATAACAATTTTCTATATAAAGAATGGTTTTAAAAATAACTCTTATGTACCTCTTAGATTCACATGTTCTTTTTAGCCATGGAAAACTCAACGTTATGATGACATATATTCCCACTGGGAAATATATTTATTCTCCTTGCTTTACAAAATGTAGCGCGCACAATCTGGATGATAATTTGAGAATACATTTTTTTATGAAATATCTCAAATATGAAATTAAACACTTGTCTGACCCTATTTGTAGTAGAGCAGAATACAGAAGGAGTATGCATGGGAATATCATTCACACTCCTCCCTCCTTATATTTTAAACAGAACCTAACATACTTGGTACTTGTTCATTTTCATTTGTGCTTATTTTCAGTGCTGTACAAGCTATTTGATAAGTGCATCACCAGTGAATAGAAAATACATATCTGCATTTTGCTTTTCGTTATGTATGAACAAGCACAGCAACACCCACCCTGGTCTGATTGCCCAGGCCAATGAGGTTCACTCTGATGGTTTGTAGCATCTCAGAATGTTGTCCAGCAGAAACAGCAGAAATGGCAGAAATGTTAGTAGAAAATGAACCACACACAAACCTACCTCCCTAGGCATATGGTAAGTGCATGTTACTGTTGCTGTTGGAACTAAGGAACCGTCAGTATTCTTGCAGGCAGGGATAGAGCCATGCTAGTATTCTTCCTATTCAGTATTATAACTTAAAATTTACTTAATAGGATCAGTTCTATACTATAATAAAGCTATGTTTACATTTAAACGCAAAATGTTCTATTTAGGAAGCCACCCTTATCTACCAACCAGTAAAGAAAATTCTATAGAAAGAAAAAGGGGAAGAAAATGCACCTGTTTTCTCATTTCTAGTGATAACCATGACCAGTAACTTCAGAGGCACTGTAAGAAGTAGAAGACACATGGTACTCAGGTCTGTCTGTTACAGACATATATATGTTACACCTACACATATAGAAATTAGGGCTAGGAATTCTTCTTCCCCCATATAGATGTTACGTCTGCAGAGGTCTACATCTGACCCAGCTATCCAATGCTCCCTTGGTTGTCGATGGGTAGAAACAGGCACTTGTGAGGCATGATATAGGTCATGCAAAAGCAGAAGACTCCAGTCGGTCAGATGAGCCATAGTACTGAAGTACACGTTACTCTCTTTTCTGGGGCAGGAGGAAAGAAAATTGATTTAGTAGCTTAGTTGCAGACATATGCAGTTAGATCAGACATATTACATCATAGATTTTTGGGAGAATGGTAACATTGACTAGCCTTTTCCAAGATAATAGCTGAACTCCAGTTCCTGTGGCATTCGAGGATTCTTTTTACCGTGGATTGAATTGGGACAAGATTGATATGGCTTGCTGTATTTATTCAGTGTCCTTTAGGGAAAGAAAGATGTAATTTGAGTGCTCAATAAATCAGACTTGTCTGCACATATTTAAAATAAATGAGTTGGGTTAATTTTCCAAAGATATCTGTCTAGTGCCATTTTAGACAACCTACACGGTCTCCAGTAGCTTTTTTTAGAAGGTCATGGCTTTTCCAAATCTCCAATGTCACTGCTTGCTGGCCCTGTGCAGGGTCCTCTGATGGCACAGGGTGCTATATTTAGTCAATTGAATCTCAACGAATAATTACAAAAAAAAAGGCCTGTAAGCAATGTTAAATATACACAATGTTTGTAGGCATAAGTGTCTTAGTTCCCCACAGTCCCCAGCTGACAGGGCACTGCAGCTTCTGTCTCCAAAGACTCCACTGAGTCAAAATGGCCAAGTGTAGAGAAAGATGGTAATAAACTGAGATACTGTGTTATTTATGGGCGGGAGGAGATCATGATTCAGGCAGCTCATCCTCCACTCATGTTGATCAACTGTTCCTAGCGCTTATGAAAATACTCTGTAGCCAGTTTTATGCTGCGGTGAGATGCTGAATGGCTTAAAATACATTCTGATCTGCCAGAAACAAATGTTCAGGAAGGCCCCACCACAAAACTTCACGTCGAGTGTACACGTGCTATATACATTGCAGAAGAAGTACTTTAGAAATGGTTTGCTAATTGTGGGAAATGCAAGTGCTGTAGATTTTAAATGGAAATGCTCAGTAACAACCGTTGCTGATGGGTTTAGTGAATGTTCGTGAAGGTGGATAACTGAAAATCATACAGTCTGATGCAAAGAAGCCAAGAAACGTACACTTCTATTCTCCTTCCAACCATCGCATAGTCTTTATTAAGCAGAATATTAAATTAAGTCTGAACAGCATTTATCTCCTAAAATTCAATTTTTCTGAGCATACGTCAGATAAAGTCCATTCCATCATCTGTCTGACTTTTAACTGCTTGCTAATGCAGTATCTATTGTGAACTGAATATGGTAGGAAAAAAATGATGGGATACTCATCTGGATTCAGAGTAAGGCATCCAAAATAAATTTGAGGAAAATGATCTTAATTTGGCAAAGTGCTTCAGCTTTAAGCATGCAAATAGCCAATGAATCACATGCTTAAAGTAAGACTCATGTATGTGCTTCTTGATAAATTAGGCATAAATTATGTCTACATATCAAACGGCAGCAAAAGCCCAGTAAAAAGACAAAACAAAAAAACACGAAGAAAAGATAACCATGAAAGCTTTGGTTCAGAAGCAATCCTTTCTCGATATAATACAGTCCACATAAGGTCTGTTTTGTTTTTACTCAGTCACTTTATTATTTATTGCTCAGTATCAAAAGGAATCAAACTGACATTGATTAAAGGCCATTGTGAGTTGTAGGTAATATTCATATAACTCTTTGAATAGTATGATGCACATTCTAGGGATGAATTGAAATCATAGAAGACTGAAATAGGAGGGAATCACAGTATGACGCAATCATGTAAACAACAGCACATATGTAGAGATTAATACAGATTTCCTTTGTCCACTTGGCAGGCCTGATCAAAAGTAGCAAATATTTTAATTCTAACAAATGCTTGAGTTTCTCCTTTGAAGGGGTGAATATAAAAAAAATAATCTTATAAGTCAGAGTGGATTAATATGTCTCTACTGCTTTTCCTCTTGATCTTTAAGGCTTATCAGAATCCTCTGTCCTCTCACTGAGTTTATTGGTTATTTAGGAAAATGAGCTGAGCAAATGTTCATTGTTTGAACAGAAAAAAATAATTTATAAATTGCTGATATTCCCATGGAAGATATGAAATCAGATACTTTTGATCAACCAGGAGGACATTAATGATTCGTATAGACCAATTGCATTATGAAGGACCACGTTTCAGCAGCTGAACCCCCTGCAACTTCCTCCTCTGCAATTAGGTGACGCGTAAGAGCTGCAAAATGTGTCTCTGAGAGGTTGAAGACTGATCTGCTCTGTGAACTTCTGGGCACACGTAGAGTTGCACTGGATTTCATAAGGCTTTGAGTAAGATCAACTACTCAAATAGGGCAACCCAACTATTGAGACGTGGGCTGTACAACAGATTCAAACTGCCTTGCTATATGGAAGCAGGACTGGTAGCTTGTTTTTAGAAATAGTGTCAACTTTGCAAAGGCCTATGCCAGCCTGGCAGCATGTGAATTTCTTCTTGCAGTATCAGGATTTAGGACATCAGTTTAGGGTTAATCGCAGTAAAGACCGGCATTCAGTCTCAAGCTGGTCAAATAAGGCATGAATTCAGCAGGGAGCTTTGGGATAGGACTTAATCTCTACGTCATAATACATGCTAAGCAGTTTAAGTGTATTTGGTGCAATTACATCCAATTAAATACTTGGAAATTGGGTTCCTTGTTTTTAAACATCATAAGGCCCCCGCTTGACAACAGGATTGGCACTGGCTGACTTGTATAATTTGGTCAAGATCCACAGGTCCCACAGACTGCTCTCCAGGTACCGAAAGGCTCATATGCCCAAAACATGCTTGAAGATGGAGGCTTACAAGGACAAACCAGAGCTGTCTGCCCAGTCTCACTAGGATGGAGAAGATTTATGGGATGCTCACGGTGATTTATGCCAAGGAGGAATTCATGCCAGTGTACTTACTGCTGCATCTGCAAAACTTCTATTTAGCAAATGAAGAAGATGCCTTTGGTGTGTGAACACAATGCTAAGACACTCAGTGCCTTTCTGTCATGAATTCTGGATTTTAATCATTACAGACTTCACTTCTCAGTGCAGTCTGTCCTTTCCTAGCATTTTCAGTCTTCTGGGGGTTAGTTAACTGTTTTATTTTTTATAAATAGGATTAATATATAAAATTTTTAAGTGCAATATACACAGAAAAATATAAAACGTTTCAAGCCTGTGGCTCTCTCCCCGCATTTTTTCCATTTTCTGTATCACCAGGTAAAGGTGCAGGAAACATAGAGGGATGCTTCCAAGCAGGCTTGTGAATTGGAGGACCGGCTGTTTTTGTGAGCTATGAGAGCAGCCATCACGCCCGACGTACACTGAGAGCTTTTGTTCGTATACAGAGAAAACAAAGGACACACAAGTTCGCTACTCTTTCATATGGGAAGATTGCACAGAAAGAGAAAGCTGCCGACTTCCAGAGCACAGTGCATTTCTCGAACTGACGTTCACACGGTGTCTCCAAACTGCTTTGTTATGAGACTAAACACCAGGATTAAACGCTTAAACTGATCGGTTGATATCGGGGACAAAACTGTAGAACCACAGCCACACTTTACTACAAGCATTGGACTGTAGTACGAGGACAGTTTGAATGGTATTTTCCCCCCTCCCCCCTAAATACACACTTCAAACAAGAAAGCAGTCCAACAGTTTTCTAAGACACAAGAACAGGACGTGAGTTTAGTCCTTCAGAACAAGCTATCTGTCCCCATCAGGGTTGTAACAGCCATCTTGCACCAGAAAGCAGCCCAGACTTTTTTTTTCCTTACCTTATTCCTGTTAATATCCAAGGACCTCTCATTTCACTAGTGGTTTCTGACTATATTTTCTTTCAAACATTCCACTTCTCTTATTTCTTAGTGTTGCTGTGGCAGTCTAAATGTCTTTTTCTGCTTGTAGTTGCAGTTTTCTCACTATTTCCCTGAACATCTGCAAGACAGCCCATCTGGGTTGACACAGTGTGAGATGAGGCAGACAGGCATTGCCAACAAAGGGCTCCTACTGCAGCAAGTGGGCTGTTGAAATCAGATGTTTTCTAAGACGTCTATGGGGACAAAGCCTTTCTTCTTCCCGCTGTATACTTTGATAAAGCCATCGTGTTCCTTTTCAGAAGTCACACAAATCTGAATGCAAAGAAGGTATGAAAATATTAAACTCTTTGCCACGATCAAAGCAACAAATTATTCCAGGCTATTTATCAGGTGGGTTAGACATCCCACTAGTTACTGCTGTAAGTAGAACAATCCCTTTTAGACTGTCACTGCTTTGATAAGAAATTCAAACTCATATATTTAGAGAGTAACCTTTCCCCTGCCTCCCTGAAGTGCCATATATACATGAGAGACGTTAAAATCCTTAAGAACCTTGTGGTAGACCAAAGATTTTTGAAACCTGGATTACCACTTCAGCCTACTGTAATGATTGTGATTTAGTTGCCTGTCTGTGAGAGGAATGGGTATTTCAGATCATGAGCTAGCTGGCTCCCTCAACAGTTGGTGGTAAGAGGTAATCACAGTGCCAAAGTGGGTCACTTGTAGCAGCTGATCTGAATGCAAGCATACTCTCTTTTGCCTGTTTAAGGAGCCCAAGTACTTCTCAGGTGAGCGGTGGGTTATGTGATTTACTCAGCCCTTGCACCCACAGGTGCCCGTTTTGGATACTGAAGTATGTGATCCAAATCCAGCTCTGCGAGCATGTTTGCCTAACATCTACAGCAAATGGAGGCAGTTGTGGGGAAACCATATGGTCTTTACAATAGCACAAATCTTACACTGTGATAAAGGTTTTCATTTCCTGAAGACCTTTGTGATCTTGGGTATTTCCGCTTCAGGGCCCTTCCTGAGACACTTCTGGTAATGGCTGAGGCATTTGAAAGCCTAGAGCCACACAAAATAAAGAATTGTTTTCAAACATCTGTGCCAAAGAACTATATACTTCTTACCAATCAAACAAGGTTAGAAAATAGTCAGAAAACTGATGGTCCTGTTGAGACCAACTCAATGATTTCTCCTGATGTCAGTGCCAGGTCTTTAAAACCCTCTGTCGGGACTAACACTCAAGAAGACTCTGTCTGATAGGCATTTACAGTGCTTAATTACAATAATTCAGAAGGTATGAAATGAACAAAAATGGCTTTAAAATGTCCCTGGCTAAATCCATTTCAGCATGGCTGTTATGGCTTGTATGGTGTCACCTAAATACCACATCTGAATTCTGGGCCAGCTTGTTCTCCTGTTGTTGCGTACGTGAAGTTTAATAGCAACACTGATGCTGCCAGAGGGAAATGAAAGGTCATAAGAAGGAGGTGAAGCTGCTTCATATTTGCCACCTCCAGTATTTGGAAATGGCCAGGTGCATCTCTGTACCTACAAACAAAGGTTTGGAAAGCAAATGGACACATTAATTTGTGTGTTGGGGGCGGAGCAGGCTTGGCCACAATATGCCACACTTTCCTAATCCTGTGCGACTCAGGGGGTCTCTTGGGGCTGTGGCAGCTGCTGGAGCTTTGCAAAGCCCTGGAGCTTCTCCAAATTCTGCAGTTTCAGATGAGAGGGAACACACCACCATCTTTGGCCTCTTTTGTCCTCATCCCCTTTTGTGAGTGCTGCCAAGGATTTCACCCACGAGTTGGAGCCTTGGGATTTGTCTCCTGACTTTCTCGGGCGGGTGTAAATCAGGAGTAACCCTAGGTAAGTGCATGGTAGTATCCAGGGTTTTGGACTCCACCTGATGAATCAGCTGTTGTTGAAGACTAGCCCTGCTGATAGATAGCAAACATGACGGTTGTTGAAGGCACAAGGTGCCACAGCTACCGTCAGGCGATCACCGTTTTCTGTATAAAATTGGAAACTGATTAAAATAGCAGCTACTCAGGCTGGCTTGTTTTGGGGTGAAGGTTGCTGGCCTGATGAGGTAAGTGAGCCGCTGAGCAGCCACTCTCCAGTGAATTTGGTAGCAACACAAATGGAGACAAACAGCTGTTTTTTTTTAACCTGAACCCTGGCTCAAGAGGTTAGTAGTGGAGTAAGCCCCAGGGTAAGAAACCACATCTCAGGCTGCTTCTCAGTCATCAAGTGATCTTCAGGACTAGTTGAAAGAGGGATCTAATATTATAAAGTCACTTCCCCATTCTTTCGTCTCATTCTGCTTAAAAAAAAACCAAAACACTAAAAACAAAACAAACAACTGCTCAGATAATGACTGTTGTCTGAACTTGTCAACATCTGCCCTGAGGATTTTTTATCTGTCAGTCAGCCCTGAGCAGATGGGGGAGATGAGCAATTAGGAAATGATCCTTTAAGCTGCATGGTCATTAATATTGTCCTGTTCTTCTAAGTCCTGTGCTTTGAATTTGAGCTCAAGTGGCAAATTCTCTTTGTCCAGGAGTAATTTTGAACTTGCTCTAATTTTCTTCAGCTGTCTTTTGTTTATCGTCTCTCTCCCATATATTTAACCCCTCTGTCAGCCACAGACTGGTTCTGACGAAGTAGGAATTTAGTTATGAGGACAGTACAGTTTGAAGAGCTGTCCTGGAGCCTGCAGACAGTGCCAGGTCAAGAGGTCTGAAAGCTCAAGTCTTCTGGTTTTCTGTAAGAATGACATCACAGGGACACTGTGAGTTTCTACATCTGCTTCTGCCTGTGGACTGAAGTTCTTGCCTATGTGAACTTTGTGGATGGAAATGATAAATAGTTCAGTTTTCATACCCATTCATCCACAGTGCAGATGATGACAATAGGTTTTATATCAGCTGTTTCATTAGCTTTTGGACCAAGAACAGCAGCTTGTTTTACCTATGGCACTTATCTAGGGTTTTAAAGATTACCTGAACTAAACTGGATGCGTAATGGGCTGTGCCCATGTTTTGGACTCTTGCAAAATTTGTGTGCCACTGAGTATCTCTGAATGAATCCTACCCATCCCTGTTCAGTGAGAGTGACATCAATGAAAATCATAGATAGATGGAAAAAGACCCTTTTCCCCTTAAGCCTAGCTGTGAAGTGCAGCAGTTATAGCTGGGGACTGCATGAAGAACTGCAACATCACTTGCTGTGCTGGGTTTGTGTTTTAAAGGATTCAGTCCGAATGCAGAAGTCACCATGATGCAACTGATTTTCAAAGGCAGCTGAGTCATGCACTTAGTTCTGCTCCTTTTAGAGTATCCCAGGATAAAAAATATGGGGACATAAAGTAATTCCTAGGCAGCGAGATGAAAAGCCAGGTAGCAACAAAACATCCAGACTAATCAGGAGAAGACCAGAGACAGGTGGATCCCCCAGGGCTGCAGACCTGGGCTGCACTCCTGCTTTGTTTAGCCTAACCTCGTGGATATGTTTAAGCCCATTCCCAGGCTCTCCTGGAGTGGCTGGATCATATCTGCATGTAGCTGCTGATGTACATGTGCCTAAAAGTCACTCTTTTTGAAATCTGTGTGACAGGGTGTTGGGGTAGGAGGGAAGTTTGTCCCCTGAGCTGTGGTGCCAAGGGGACAACAAGGCTGACAACTGTGGTGCCAAGGGGACAGCAAGGCTGACGACTGTGGTTTGGAGGCTGCAGCCGTCACAACAGCAGTGGCCGATTTGCAGTCACTGCAGGAGCTGGCTGGGGGATGCTTTCAGTAACAGGGCTAGTTTACATCAGTGACATTTATGAACACATTGCAAAATGGATCTGTTGCGCTGACCTTTATGTAAACTCACAACCCACATCTGGATGAGGCAGAGAGCTTCTGATTGCCAGCCTTGTTACAAATGTCGTGGTTTGGGGTCATTTCTATTGCACAAGATCACTTGTGCAATTTAAAATCAATTGTGTTATTTAATCACAAAAACCCCAACTCTAAAGTGGTTCGTATTTGTGTGACTGTCGGTGTCAGAGAGGCATCCAGTGAAGGGTGTGAGTAGGTTTTTTTTTTAAAGAGGTTATTTCCTTTATTTCAGTAAGATGTTATAAGAGGAGTAAAAACAGACATTCAAAAAAATAGATTATTATTACTTCTTTAAAAATAAGGATGACCAAAAACATTAGAGGAATTTTAAGAGTTGCTTTACGAAACATTGATGACATATTAGATATGGTGACTTTTTCTTTTGTGAAAGGAGGTCAAATCAGAGCCTGTAGTCATGCAAAGGAGCGTTTGTATAATGTGTGGTAATGAATTCAGGTAGGCTAGAGCAGAAGTTACAGGCTGAAGAAAACTTTATATATCCAAGTGATGGTACAATCAGAGTTGGAAATTATGCGGACAGTATTGTGTGTGAGGCAGCTTAAAAGAGTGGAAAGCCTCAGAAATTGGCTGGTTTTGGTTTCCCTGTTAATAATCATGCTTTATTGATGGCAGGGGCTATGTCTGCCTCCCTCCCACAGATTCCTGATTGAGCCTTGTGGTGCCCAGTCATCTTCTGAATTGGTTTCAGGACGCACAAATCTGTCAGTGAACCCTAAACTCCAAGATGTTGATGTCTCTGAAGCAGCACACTTTTTTTCCCCCAGGCTGAATTTCATATTTCATAATGAAATTTTCAAGGGATCCTTTGTGAAGACTAGCTCGTGTGTATTGCTCAAGATGTTGTGTTGCTTTTCCCTCAGTCCTCTCCTGGAGTATTGGTTTTGCCAGAAAGGTTTGCACAAAGCCCAGGGCATGAAACTGCCAAGTGATTCCAGAGAAAGCCTCACTCACTGTGCTTCAAACTTTGAAAATGTCCCTGCTTGTCTTAAATGGCTTTTCTTAAGGTAGCCAAGTGGCTTTGTTGATGTGAATATATTGCCTTTTGCCTTACGAGAAGAGACTTTCTACCTAGGACCATTCGTATGAGGCACAAAGGGTATAGGCACTTGCACTATAAAACACAGATGGTATCAAGCAATATAATGAAAATTTCTGTTACTGTCATTGTGTAAGTTTTTCCGTTGGCATATCATCCTTGCCTTTATTGTCAGAATGGCTCTGGACTCTTGTGACACCCTGCAGAATTTGATCCAGTGAATCAACAGTATAAAACTGAGACAATTTGCCATACTATAGTCACAAGAATTTATTACACCAGTTAATGAGTTTTTCTAGCTAAAGCAAGACTTGACAGGAACTGGTAGCTATGAATAATCTCCCTTTTTTGCTAATCTGGAACAAGCCAGTGCTTTACACATAGTACATATATTGCACTCACAGCACTCTGGACACTGCTCAGAGACAGATAAAATGGCTGGTTACATGCCACAGAAATCTCCAAATAGAACAAAAGAAAAAAAAAAAAATCTGCCAAACTTTTCCCAGAAGTCCCATTCAGATGACTTTTTTTCTTTCCATGCCTTCCCCGTTGAACCCCTCTCCCTACTTCACATGGAAAACAACAGGGAAATACAGGACAGAAAATAAGAGAAATGGCTGCATAAAGAAGAAAGGAAAATTGACCTTGGAAATACAAAATAAATTTTTAAAGTAAAAAATTCCCAATAACAATTAAAATGTTTTTTACAATAAGTGTTTTTCCACAGTGAAGACAAAGTTGTTCTGTTAAAAAAATGGACAAAAAATTGTGCCATTCAGGCAGTGATCTCCATGGTGGGCGCACATCCCACAGGCTAGTTTTGGGAGACCGTGTGCTCCTGTCCCCATGCTGCTGCTACACTTTAGCCCTGTGCGGGCTGCCAGCTCTAACTGGGGGCTATTACAGGGAGCTCAAACCCTATATGTAGGGACAGCAGGAAGCAGATGAATGTCTGTGGCCTCACTGCGACTGTCCCACCTAAAAATTACTCAAAATAACCTCGAAGCTACTTGAATGTCCCCTTTTTGCATAATTTGTGCGAGGGTAGAGTGGGATCTGTTGGCTCCACTCCTTTCCTCTCATGCCTCTGCATTCGTGTGTTTGTTCAGTCTGATGTCTGCCCCCTGTTTTACATGAAATATTTCTTTCTTTCTTCCTCTGACGCCTCTCCCACATGGAGTGAGGACCTGACAGCATTCACATTCAACCTCAGCATTTGTGTGGGTTTGAGATAGAGCTGAATAAGTTTGCTAAAAAAGAGGAAGTAGTAGACAGACAGGATAGATTCATCCCTTTCTTTACCTCCCGCCCTACCAGAGACGATGATGTGTCCCTGACTGTGAGCTCCTTTGTGAGCCTATTATGAAATAGGGACAATAGGAAGTCTGTGTGTTTAGATGAAGCTGCCAGACCTGCCCACTTGGAAACTGTGGTTTTGTGAGAAATGAGACAAGAAACTGGGGCCTCACTGATGAGAGCAGCAGCAGCCACACTGATGAGAAGGGACTCAGACTTTAACCATTCTTTCATGCTGGCACGCCATATTCCCACACTACCATTTCCCCAAGCTTTGCCCTTGTGTATTGCTTATACTAGAGCACAAAGGGTGCAAAACCTCTCATTCTGCTTTGGTAATTTTTTTTTCCTTCTGCGTGCACATATATAAACAATCAAAAAGAGGTGCTAGGTAAAAAAAAATAAGCACTTTCTCTATTTCTAGCAACTTCAGGGCTGCCCAATATACTGTGTGCACAGGTGGAGTTAAAATATATTCTGGTCCTGTGTTGCTTTGCCTTCCTTAAAAAACTGAGTATACCCATGGATTGTTAGCACTTGTATGTTTTGCTGTGCCACAAGACAGCAGCAGCAAAGGTATAAGTTAATCTTATCCAACAGTGAAGTGTTACTTAAGTTCTGCATGGAAAAATCTATGGCCCTGAAGTCCACCTTGATGCTAACTTCTGCTCTACTGTATTAAAGTCAGTGGCTGTCCAGGCACTGTAAGGCAAACAATTCCTGGTGATGTGACATCAATTGCCAAAGGAAAGGAAATACCTAATGAGGTGGTAGAACATTGGGCTTCACAAGTTGCAGTGAGAAAAATCTAGTTTTCTATTTTGTCCAGGTGTCAGAGAACTAATGCTGTGCGTCACCCTTAGTTTATCCTCCTGTTTATCCATCCTGGTGATAGGGTGAGAGGTAATGGCTTTAAACTGCAAGAAGGTAGATTTAGAATAGATCTTAGGAAGAAAATTTTCACTATGAGGGTAGTGAGGCACTGGAACAAATTACCCAGGGAAGTTGTGCATGCCCCATCCCTGGAATTTTTCAAGGCCAGGTTGGATGGGGCTTTGAGCAACCTGGTCTAGTAGATTAGTTTAAATTACATTTAAAATCAGATCAAAGACATACCGCATAATGGTGGCCATGGCTTTTGCCTAGTAAACCCACCTGAAGGACACAAAGTAGGAGGAGCTGAAAGTATGCCAGGGTGAATGGACCTTGCGAGTCCTCACGGTACATGGTGTACTTTACATCACAGCAGCACTTCTAGTTTAGTATAAACTACAGCCTGTAGAGAGGTTGTGTAACTGGTGACACAAGCAATTAATGATTAAAGATACTTTGCAACTGGTGAACAAGAGTTAAATTATAAGATCTTTTGTCTTTGATCTGATTTTAAACATAATTTTTAACATAATTTTTACCAGACATCTAATACATAAAGTCTACCTCTAAGACTGCGTGTTCTTCAAGCTGTCCCTCTGAAGTCAGTAGGAGAGTGCATAATATGTGAAGTATCTTTATGAATGTCTGTGAGACTGAAAATTTAGGCTACATTAGGCAAGGAGTATGCATTTGTGCAAGCTCAACACTGGTCTCAACTGGCTACTAGACACTATCACCATACAAATAATAAATCTGGTGGTAAAATTGCAGTGAATAGTCTCTGCCTGTGCTCATCGTTGCACAACTTTCCTTCCAGTCATTGGTCAGACTGCTGGATGCTCAAGTCCAGTGGGGATCCAGCACAGGGGAACCTACCTGGTTCTCTTTCAGAGTTATCTGTCCCTGTTCCTTGCAGCCAATGAATGTCCTGATACACCTGTAAATCTTCTCATCCTGTTGCACTCTTTGAACAAAGTTAGCAGGAAAAAATCCAGTTCTGTCATCAATTTTCCCCTGTGGAGAAAACAAATTGTTAGAAGAAGATTGTTAACACTAGTACCTTTAATACAAGTTCGGTATTGAAAATAACATTTTTTCCCCTTTGGAAAGAAATCAGATATAAAATAATTAGCACATACCTTCCACCAGTCTTCATTGGAGTCTTCCAGAAGAGTGATCATATCCCCTGGCCTGTAATTAGAAAAGGAATAGTAGTTAAGATGACTAATTGTTATGCTGCATGAACTTCCACAATTACTTTCTAATAGGAAGGTGGTCCTTTCTCGGTTATTTTATCTGAGCATTTGCTACAGGTAGACTCAATGAGGCAGCAAGGTTTTCTTCAAACACGGTAATGTAGAAAGAGAGCCTCTGTATATTGGGGTTAGATCTTTGAGACAACATCTGTGAACTGAAATTTTTGCTTCCTGTTTAATATGAAACTGTTTAAAATACAGTCCCTCTTTGTTACAGGCATTATCTTTTTACTTCAAGACATTTCACATTGTTGGGACACACCACTTTATCATCTGTGTTTTCAAGCTGTGATTGCAGAAGGAAGGCAGCAGGAAAATAGTTCTATTTAACTGACAAAGGCAATTAGTCAGCAGGGATATAATTCTGCCCAAGAATGTCTTTTTGATTTGAATGGGACATATTTACCTTTATAATGTGTGGTGCAGGGTCGTAATTGCTAAGTATCAGCATCCAGCTGACTAGTTCCAAAGCAGAGCTAAGAGAATAATTTGGTTGGAAGTGCTAACAGCAAAATGTGCTGAGCTGATTTTGTGCAGGTAGTTGAACAGTTATTTGACCTCCTTCCCCCCATTGGTGGCACTTTATCAACGTTATTATGTAATTATAATAGCACTGTGTTGTAGAAAGCCCATTTCCAAACGGATTAACCTCAGAAAGCTCTGTCTGCTTGATAACAGGAATTTTTTTGATCTTAATAAAATTAATGGTTGACCCCTAATTATTCAGCTTTCCTTGCATTCCCTGTTAGGCTCACTGTATTGTTGAGGTATCAACACAAGAGCTTGCAAACGCATCTGGAACATATGATGGATAATGGGTCCAGTTTAACCAGCTCTTTCAGAGCACACATAGAAGATGTGGACCTGTCCAGGATGCAGCTGGAGGTGGGGGTGGTGGTGGGCCTCTTTGATCCACTTTCCAAGTGGTTATCATTGCTGCTGACAACTGGAGAACCCGGCATTTAGTCTTCTAACACTGCGTGAGATGGATTAGTTTTCCAGCTTTCACAGAAAGGTGCTACCAGTAAGGCAATAGGGTAGGTTTTTCCTCAAGCCCTCCTCAGGAAGCTGTTCCAATGAGTTTGGAATAATTAAAGGTTGCTGAGGTGAGAAAGGAAGCTGGAGAAAAAGGACAACATGATATCCCAGTGGTAAAAGATTTATTCTATGGGAAAGGACATCTGAACCCCTTATTCCGATTAATATTTAATATTAAACACTTAAGGAGGTTTTGAGGGAGACCATCTTGCCACTTCAAAGTGAATAGGCTGTAACACCATTGGAGTCCTTACACTGCAAGGAAGAACACTTTCAAGGAGAAGGATTTAGAGACCCACATCCTCCAAATACCCTTCAGCCTGGTTGTTAGAAAAATCACTGAGAAAATATAAATTTATTTGGCTGTCAGAGCAAGATGGCAACTGAACTTTAAGACTCTACATGTCAGAGGTCTGAACACTGAGATTTTTAGATGCAAGACCTACAGCTTTTGCTTTCTGACATTTTTAGCACAGGGCTAACACAGACGTCTCCAATCACCAAAAAGGATTCAAAATAGAAGTCCCAGCTGGACTCTTGCTGCCTAGACTTAGGCTTCTAACCCCTGAAAGAAGTCAAGCTGCTTGGTGCCTACTACTTGTTGAAATCACTGTCAGGTCTTATCTTTTTCTTCTATAAATCACATCCCTGGGTAAGTTGTCTCCTCTATCAGTGCTCTACATTTCAGTAGGTGGCAAGATAGGTGCTCATCAGCCACCACTGATGATCATTGTAGGTCCCTTCCAACTATTCTGTTCTGTTCTGTTCTGTTCTGTTCTGTTCTGTTCTATTCTATTCTATTCTATTCTATTCTATTCTATTCTATTCATTGCAGTGTCTGAAACCTGAGGTTGCTTGTCTCCAGGATTCTGTAGTTATTGTAATATCAGGCATTCCCTTAGAGTAAGCATATTACTGCAATGTCCTATTTTACTTACGCCAGAGCTTTGGAAAACCTGACTGGCTGGTCCTGCTGTTGAGGAAGAAATCAAGGCTGTGGGAAGCGCTAATTGCTGCTGAAATCAGGGCTGACACCTCTCCACTGCAGTAATCTACCACCCATGGCATCCCCTCAGAGGTGAGCTGAGATCTCCAGAAATCTCCCCTGACTCTTCTTTCCAGCTAAGGTCCTTTCCCTGCTACTTGCCTTCATTATGTTAGAGCTGATCAGCGTCCGACTAGTCCCTGACTTGGGTTCCCAGGACAATGCCTGCCAGTCTTGACAACTTTGCTATGCTGAACCCATCTCCAGCAACTCAGCTACGTTAAATGAAGATTACAGAATCACAGAATCACAGAATAGTCAGGGTTGGAAGGGACCTCTGGAGATCATCTAGTCCAACCCCCCTGCCAGAGCAGGGTCACCTACAACAGGTTGCACAGGACAGCGTCCAGGCGGGTTTTGAATGTCTCCAGAGTGGGAGACTCTACAACCTCTCTGGGCAGCCTGTTCCAGTGCTCCACCACCCTCAAAGTAAAGAAGTTCCTCCTCATGTTAAGATGGAACTTCCTATGTTCAAGTTTGTGCGATTCATGCAACTGAGCTGAATCCTGCCTAGCTCTGCAGTGACCAAACAACTTTCCTAGATATTTGGCATCCCTTATGAAACGGTGTTAACCCGTGTATTACTGAATTTCTGGCCAAGGGACAAACAACGTTACTGTAGCTGAGTAACAGTAGTCTAAAACTTGGCTGGTGTCTCTGGAAAGACCCTGTTAGTCATGACAGCCCAGGTAGCAGACCACAGGTTGCTTTTTCCCCTAATATGATGGACAGGGCAATTTTGGAGAATAACGTGTTTTCTGGATTGCTATGTCTTGATGAGGATGGTAGTCCAGTGCAGGCTTGTCTGAGAGGTGTTCCTCTTCAAGGAACCAACATGCAAGCTGGAATACACCTCTAAAGGAAATGCAAAGTGGAATCCCTCAAGCAGAATAGCTGGCAAGTTGCACTAAAGGTCACCATACCCTGTAGTTATTTCTTGAAGAGCTGACATTCCTAAAATAATGATCAGGAAATGCCAGCAAAGCAGAATGAGAGGGAAGCTCGTAATTTCTGCCTTACATCCCACCCATTAGTTCCAGAGCGATGAGAAGGCACAGCTGGGAATAGGAAAAAGGCTTTCAGTGAAGAAGATGCTGACAAGAGGGGCATTTCTAGGGCAATTTCCTAAATTCTGTGGCATGTCCATGGCTATTTTGATATATAGGATGCCTTGAAGAGAGCTGACACATTTCATGACAAAAGCTCTAGCAACACCATGCAAAATGTGAGGAGCATGGGTCAAACTAATTGCACTAAAAGATGTCCTTTCACTTCAGTGGGCTTGGATCAGACCTTACAGTGCTAGCAACTGATGCAGAACTGAGGAAGAAAGTGTTAAAAATTATAATTAACAAGGTTATATTCAACACTCAGAATGCATCTTTCTCGTATGAAAATACTGTCATCCAGCAGCTGGACATTGTTTTCTTTTCTCAGACATAACCTGAATGTGAGGGACAATCAAACAGGACTGACAAAATGTTCATTAGCATGAGAGCTGGTAAGGAATACCTAGTTGAAAACTTCTGGTTGAAAAAACAAAGCAACTGAAAACTGAATATTTTCTAGCTGAAAGCCATCTTGCTCCTAAAGTCACGTAAATGTTTCTGAAACCTTTTATCTATTGTGTCCTTGCCAAAAAATTTGGTCACCAGCTTTATATCTATGAGAATATCTTCGTATCTAGAAGTGGACACCTCTATAAAAAATGTTTAGCATAAATGTCAGAATGAACCCTCCCTCCCCTGAAGTCGTATACAGCCATATGACCCCGAGTTCGCATGGGGCAAATCAACTAACAAATACTTTGGGGCTTTACCTCATCTCCAAGTCTTCATTTTCTTGTGGTACAAATTTGTACAAGGCAACATAGGTGTTCATTTGTAACGTGCTTTTATAAAATGGTCCCTTTAAGAAAAAAGAGAAAGAGAATATTTAAAAATCTGTCCTGCACAGGAATTTGGTTCACTTTGTTAGAGACTGAGGAACCAGGGCCTGATCTTCCAAGGAATGAGCTGGAATCACCTCATTGCTTTCACACCTTGGAGGACAATGGCTCAGATACATTGTGAGCCACTAAGGCAGTAATTATCTTCATTTAAAAATTCTTTTAAAAGATCCTTTGAACCCCAAGATCGAACTCCAGGCTTCTGAAGAACACAAGCAGAAATTTGCACAAGTTGGTATTTTGGGTGAGATCTTAAAAATGAGTCTACCTTTCGGTCTCTGTTAATGTATGGCTTTTATGAGCCCAGTAGTGTATTAATTGCATTATGTAAGGTGTCTATTACACAGTCCTTGTTATGGATGGAGCTAGAGTTGTACAGTGCATAGGTCCAAAAACCAGGGTGGGAAAATCGCTTTCTTAAACAGAAAGCTGCTTGTGCTGGGCTTCCCACAGAGAAGACTGGCTACTCTCCTCACTTTCTCCACTGGTCATCTGGAGGAAAAAAAAAAAGCACCTAAACCAAACCCCAAATAATTTTCCAAATCAAATCTGTGATTTTTACATTACTATAGTTCTATTGTAATGACATGGACTCCACACTGGATCTTTTGTGTTCACAATATCAATTTGTAATAAACAGAAGAACATAAAAGGGACAATAAGGGGTAAATCAAAGAGCCATCCTGTCCTGTATATTGCTTCCAACTATGGCCAGTGGCCCAGAAACAGTATAAGAACACAACAGTCAGATATTGATGCTTCTCCAGAATAGTGCCCCGGCAGACCTTCTCAAGGTCCTCAGCTATCCATAAAAACAAGACTTTTATATGACTTCACATTCCCATTGCATTCTTAAAAAATTTATGCCCATACCGGGGAATGTATACTTTTTGGTTCTTCGCCAAAGTGGTCTGTGCCATTTTCGGAGTATGTAAACACTGAAATAAAGCAAACATACGACATTTTAGCAGTACTTTAAGACTCTTCACCTCAACATGATCACCTTTATTTTGTTAATCTCTTCCCTTTTCCCCTTACTTTCTTTGATCTCTTGTGCTCTCCAGTGAACCCTTCTACACCCCCAACAAAACCAGGTATAGCACTGGCACATGGCACAAAACAATCTCTGTCCTGAAGAATTCACAATCACAACAAATAAACCATTTTGATCAGATGAGTATACACAAGTACAGCACTGGGAATAGAACCTAGGTCCCATAATTACATTACTATTTAAAGTCCAGCAGCCTTTTCCTTATACTGAATGCTGTATTTTCATGTTTAGGATGAGCGGTATTTCTGTTAAAAAGCACCTGCAAAACCTGATGACCCTATATGAGCAATCTTGCGGGAAGTTTGTATGCAAAACACTCTCTTTCCCCTCTTCCACCCTCTATCTCTAAATGTTTGATAGCCTTCTTTGATCTCTCTCTCCAGTAGTCCGGGCCTGGGGGTCACTGTGTACGTTGCCTCTCTCTCTGATTTCATAGGAGGCGTACGAATTGCTGTCAGATCGGGATGGGTTATCTGAGACACAGGCCTGTATGTGTGATAATTTGCTACCAAGTTACTAAATCAGAAACTCATGGAATACGACAACTGTCACAGTGCCTAACGTACCTGATATCTAATCAGTTACTCTGATGCCTGCCCTCAGTTATCTCCCTAGAAAAAACACAGTGGCTTTATTACACTGACTGAATTGCCCCTTCACATTTTAAGAATTGCCTGGTGTTTCTTGCTTCTGGATAAAGTCTGAATATGATTTTAATAGCTGGAGTTTTTAAGCAGCTAGAAACATCAGCATGTTCTCCCACCATTTATCTCTGCAGGCGTTCTGAGCAGAAGCTGGATTTTGTAGTCTCTAACAATCTGGAAATCTCCAAAACGGTGATAAGCAGCAGGCTCATGGCATGTGTTTTCTTTTTGTTTCTCTGTGATACACTTGCATGTGTTCAGGGGAAAGAAGGTGCCAGGGAAGACTGCTGGATTTCTTTCCCCTCTGCTCTTTCACTTGCTCACCCTTTCTGCCATTAACACATATTCCTGTAGCTATTCTACACCATAAATGACAACCAAACAAAGAGTCTTTGAAGAAGTTTTATGAGTGCAAGTAATGTTCCTTGATAGCAGAGAGTTGTACTTAGACATCGAAAAAATGTAGTGTCCTTGCAATAGAGGATAGCTAAAACGGCAGCCACAGCATGCACGAGAGAGATTTTGTACAAAGCGACATGCACACATGAGCACACACAAGTACGCGTTCTCTGGTAAAATGTAAGACAATATTGCAGTCATAAAGTGCAATGTGTGAACGTGAAGACAGCATGAGAGCTGACGCCTGCAGCCTTTAACCTGAAAATGCCCCAAGTGGTGTCCAGGTGGTCTTACTGCAGCTGAGCTGGGGGCCTCACTGTCCCCCTCACCAAGTCCTGTTGTAGAGGGACTCTGACCCTGCAAACTGTCCCAACTACCAGAGGGACAACCTTAAAAATAAAGTTAATTTCCTGTATCTTCCAGTATAGGGGTATATGCCTATCTGACATCTGTATAAAGGGGTGGAAAATGCTGCCGTTATAATCTGGCAGTGTTTTAAGTCCTACTCAAATTACTATATTTTTGGGTTTTTTTTTTGTGTCCAGAGAAAAAGGAGTTAGGGAGGCAAATAGAAGAAGTTCTGGTGAATAATGAGTTGGGTAACCAGGGGCATTTTGGACTTGCAGAGAGTCAGTCACTAGTGGAAGTGGAAGTACTTCACCATCATGTTTGGCTCAACTTCTGCTTGGTGTCCGAAAATAAAGCTGAGTTACTAGTGCACAGCCTCGTGAGCTCTGGAACTGACCCAGCAGGTGGGGAGGGACCATATCCTTGTATTTGCCGAGAAGCACTCACCAAACCTGGGTTTGCAGGGAGGACATCCCATATTTGACTCGAGGGGAAAGTGCTCAAATCCCTGTTGATGACAGGCTCATACACGTCACTTAAAGTACATTTTAGCCTGCAGGACTTCTGTTACAGATGGCAATTCGCAGCAGTGAAGGAGTATAACTGGCTTAGAGGAGACTGAAGGGATGGAAATTAGGTATGCCATCTTACAGTTGTAAACTATGAAGCTTTGCTTCATAGTATGTGTGCCAGGGCCTGAATAAAAGAATCTTCCCTTGAAGTTGTTTTCATAGGAGTCTAAAGGAGCAATTACATGGCCACACGTGTGCTGGGTCCTTTCACCTTTCTGTAGGCTGTGTCTTTTCTGCTGTTTCCCTTTAAGCGAAGAGTCTAAAATGTACATTTTCCTAAAATCTTATTTGCAGAAGACAGTTTTTTAATGGCATCCCCCCCACCCCCCCNNNGAGCAGACCTGATTCGTCAAGGCATTAATGTGGAACTGCCTGCTAAAGAGGCAGTGGACAACTGAGGAAAAAAGAGTGGTGAATCACCCTGTAACAATATTTTGAATTTNACCATTTCCATAGCTTGTGCAAACAGTGCGGGCAGTTTATTAAAAATCTACCAAGGGGAAATTTTTGGAGTGACTGATGCATAATTTATAGCCTAAGCCTCTGAAGGATGGATTGTAAAAAAGCTAGTGCTGATCAAAGGAATCGTTAATGTGCTGCAGAAGTTATTTGGAGGTTTGACACATGCTGAGTTTTTAAACTAATCTCTTTGAGTAAGTTCCTTGAATGCCTCTCAGTGCATTCAGTGAATACAGATCTCAGACAAAAAAGGTTCTTTGGGTTTCAGAAATGAAACTACCGATCACGAATGAAATAAAAAGTTATCTGAAAACTCAAACAGGGACAAATTAATCTCAGGTGGGCAGGATTAAACAATGTGAAGCAGACGGAATTCTTTATCGTTAACCAGGTCAGGTCAACTTGCACTTGCAAAACAGAAAACCTAAAAAAATTGTCAGGAGAAAGCAGATAACACAGATAGGATGTTCAGAAAATGAGAGGGAGGAAATGACTCAACACAGTGAGGAGAAGTGATAGGAACAGGAGAGGAAGAAAGGAATATGGAGGTGGCACAAAATGGGAATGGACAGCTGAAACTGGCATTTCATATATGTGAACTGCTAACGGCATGTAAGGAGCACTGGGGGTGCTAAAAAGAAGAAAGCTATGCTCACTGTGATTTATTTTTGTACCGTACATCTCATGTGAGATTCAAAAATGTAGCCTTCAGGTGCTGCTGTGATCATTTGGGACTGAAGCTTTGCTTAGTGCTCAATACCCCTTTGTACTCGCTGCTTCCCCCACCATGACTGAATTCAAGAACAGGGTCACAAACACCATCCCTCGGTGGCTGAGATATCATTACCGAGTTCTTGATTGGTATGATGGTCTTGAAATCCCATCGGACCAATGCTGTAAAAACATTACTCTTGTACTGCAGACAAAGGAGTTGGGCTACTAATATTACTGGGCACACACTATAGTTGTGATGAGAAGCTGCAATTATAATCAGGATTCATTGTGTTGGATATTTTACAGGCATATGGATATTATATGATTCATTTCCTGTACCAAAGAGGTTATGGTATATAGAAACATGTACGAAAGTCAAACATATGGAAAAGAAAGAAAGTATTATTTTTATTCCACTTTGCCAATGTGGAACTGAAGCATGGTAAGTGGTTAGTCTACAGGCATGTTCATGAAGCACTGAAGACAGGGAATGGACCTGAACCAGAGTCAGGTCTGGACATGACAAATTAAGAACACTGGTGGCTTAGATTTCATCTGAATGGTAAAAAGCATTCCCCAAATCCTTGCACCAACTGCATCCCCCACTCACCTCCCACTTTGAAAACCAGAATGCTGCTAAAACATGGACATGCCATGAAAAAACACCTGAAATATGTCATACACAGGCCTCTACATCTGAAGATGCTATCCTGGCCTGGCAGCACTCACCGCTGTTGCTGCGTTTCCTGCTTGTGTCAAGGGTGCCTGCAGAGCTATCGCCTTCCTCGGGAACTTCTGCCAGGTCAGCTGTCTGCAGGGACAGATCAAATGAGATGGGATAAGCCAGAAAAAGGGAGCGATGAGGTGAAATAAACCCACACGAGAGCCTTTGGGGAATGCAGCACTTGGGTGCTATGAGCGCAGAGCAAGTCAGCCTAATGGAATTGCAGAAAACATTGTATATGGTGATGCACAAAAAAATACCTACTTCACAGGGAGCAGTGAAAGCCCAGAAAGAACTCCAGACCAAGTTTACAGTCTGGAGTACAAAAGATTTCTGCATTATAAAGTGAAAAGAAAATTAAAGAACAAAGGATTATGCCAAACAATTCGCTTCTCTGCATAAAATAGAAGCAGCTTGGGGGAATTTGTAGATTTTGCAGGTACACTACATAGCTATCTACCAAGGAGCCTGGACATTAATTGAAACTGTCCGCTATTGTATTGCTTTATTAGCCCTGAATACATTATTCAGTAAAATAACTGTAATGTAAGGGTGATTTTAATTCTGTTAACATGCTGTGAAAGAAGAAGCTGGAGTGGGATGGAGTTGGTGAAGTCAGTCTTTAAATATCTGCCCTCGCTTTCTTTTTAAACAGTCATCTGGCTGCTACGGTTCGGGAAAAATGAAACCCAAATGTTGTTGTTAGAATTACTATGATTTCTTATTTGTACCATATTAATGTCAATCATGATTAGGGACCCATTGTTCTAGGGTATAGGAAAACATGGGATGACATAATCTCAAGCCTCAGAAGTATACTCTGCATAAGGCACCAGATTCTGTGGTTGGGTAGTCAGCTTCTCCATGCGTAGCACGTCAGGAACCAGGAGCTGCTCCAAACAACTCTGTCCGCATCTGACCTTATGGAACTTCAGTTTCTGAACTCTCCACATGTACTTCTTTTGGGTAAAACATCTTTGATAACCATAAAAAACCCAAACACTGAACTTGAGTCAGGCACTCTCTCTAATCTGAAAAACTGTAAATCCTTATATGCTCCTAAACTTTATTCCTTTCTTGTTAACAGGATTTCAAGGCACATGGGAGGATTTAACTTCATTATTCCATGACACTTTACAATTGTACTGTACCCATAGCTCTCTCCATTGCTTTGCAGACCTTTGCCTGCATTTCAGGAAGAAAAGCCAAACGAGGAACATTCACTGCTTTTGTTCAGGGAGCACAACATCTGAATTGATTTATAGATTTTGCTGTGTTTTTCCTTTTACTAGTGTTGACAACAAAGCTTTTTTTTAGAAAGTACTTGACAATTTTATTTCCCCTATCTAGTACTTTCCTAGCTACTTCTCCATCCAAGCACACTAATGAACAAAGAAGCTGAAAGTAGATTTATGCCACAGGTATCTTGTGGTTATCTTGTTTCCCTTGCTATTTTAAGAGCCCTCTGCTTTACTGCTCTGTTGTGCCTTGGTTTTAGACTCAGCCTTTTGCTGCAGGTCATGCTTGTCTTGCATCTTGCACAATTGGGTCACCCCTGGATGAGAAGGCACTGCAATAGCAATGCTAACATGGAGTCAGTATAGAGCATATCTGGGGATTGCTAGTTGCTGGGCGGAGAAGAAAAAGACTGGCTTTGTTGAAATAGCAAGTCCCAGCTATTTTTCAGCTCATTGCTACGGCATGTTCCTCAGTCTTCATAGAGTAGCTTCATAATTGCTAATTAGTTTCATATTTTGTTGGGTACTACTGCACAGGGGATGTGCAGGGGATGTGTATGTACCTCATCCAAAACCTCCCCAAGTAACCTCAGTTACCTTTAATGATTTTTCAGTCAAGAGCTGTATGACAAATGGTCTAATAGAAATGAGAGGTACAAAGCTGCTTTTGAGAGGAGCTGGGCCATGAAAAACTGAGAAGAACTGGAATCACATTTACATCACCTCAAGTGACTTTCTGTAAAAATGTGGGTTGCAGAAGCACATTTTTGAAGGAAGCAGTAGGTAGTAAATCTGGAGCATATGGCCACTTTCTTTTATGGGAAACGCAGAATCCGGGCTGAAAAATCATGGTGGATGAGTCCACACTGCTCAGCCATGTTAAAAATACCTTGGCTGGTTCAGAGGAAGGTGGTTATCTCTACTCTGCGCAGAGACATGAACGGCAGTCCTGGAAGCTTCATGGTTGTAGAGGAAAGGCACAGCTCCTAGGCTAGCCACCTTTGCTTTTAACTACCTTCAGCTCTGACCCAGAGCTAGCCCTTTGACAGCCTGGACACGTCCTGCAAGGTGAAGTAGGATCCCAGGTGTCACCATGTCCCTGGTGTCCCTGGTTTGGTGACATGGCAGAACCTTGAAGACCTCCCCAGCTCCCAGGGCTGGGGTACAGCCCAGCCGCAAAGCCCCTGTGCTGCTGTGAGCCTCACAGCTGCATTGCTTCTACTTTGAGAGGAGCAGAGCAGCACAGAGGTGAGGACCACTGGGGAAAGATCTTAGTCCCTCTGTGTTATTAACTGCACGTGTTGCTAGCTCACATGCTCTGGTGCATTTTTACCTGGGCTCTAAGGGCCCTGTGTCACGGCCCTGATCTGGTCACTGGTCAGTGCCTGCTCCTGGGTCACACATCATAATTGTAAAGCTCCATGGCCCCATCACTTGGATCAGGGTTGTGTCTGCCACTCGTTTTTATCCTTGTCTCAATCCACAGGCTTGCACTGGCAGAAGTTAGGAGTTTTGCATGTCTGTTTATTTGGTTCTCTAACGTTTTCTATTTTCTGTACACTGACACGTGCTATATTCTGTCTCAGCCTCAATACCCTGGAGAAATTCCCGTAATGAACTTGCGCTCCTCGTTCTACACCCACACCCCACCTAGTTATGATCAGCTCCCTAGGGCAAGCTGACACAGCATTCGTGATTTCTACACTTGAGTTGTCATTCATAAATCACCAGAATGCTGTATTGATTTAGAAAGCAATAATTACATTTGTAGAACTTCTGTTTCAAAATAAATTAAATAATTGAAAGAAAGAATTGTAATCACAATGTGTCAGGTGGTAGAGTCACTTTGTGTTTCAAAAAAGAATAGAAATTACCAAATTCCTTTTTAAGGGGGATAGAGGACAGGTGGTTTAATAGCTCCCTTGTGGATTTCACTTAGTTCTTGTTTAGATTTTCTGTCTTCTTTCCCATCTGACACAAATAGACATCTATTTAGAGGCCACAAATACTACCTGAAGTTACAGTTCAGCCATCTCAGTGAGCATACATTTAAGCACCAGAGAAATGTTGTACCAAACATAAACAGATATTAGCACAACTTTAAATTAAACATGTAAATATTTGTTCTGAGACCTGGAGACCAAGTCTTATTACATCTCTGTGCCTGGTGATTTTTATTCTGAGGTGAATGCAGGACAGATTGTCAGATAACTCAGGTCTGATATTTAGACATGACAATGCCTCCAGTGTATTCGGGTGTGATTTGGGGGGGGGNTGACACAAATAGACATCTATTTAGAGGCCACAAATACTACCTGAAGTTACAGTTCAGCCATCTCAGTGAGCATACATTTAAGCACCAGAGAAATGTTGTACCAAACATAAACAGATATTAGCACAACTTTAAATTAAACATGTAAATATTTGTTCTGAGACCTGGAGACCAAGTCTTATTACATCTCTGTGCCTGGTGATNGCCTCAAACATAGCTTAAGTGCCTGTTTATGAGAGGTGAGAGGGTATGAAACGTTCTTTCAACACCATGAATGAGCTCCTGATCTCATGGGTCCCAGTACTGTTGAAATAACCATTTCTGTAAGGAAGAAATTGATAGTTTTTACTGTTGAACTAGGTACGGATTTAGCAAAGGCAGGGCTAAGGGAACTATCATTTTACTTGTCCTTGTCCAGCTCTTCTGCCATGGTCCTGAAGAAAGTGACTTTTATGATAAGAAAGAGTGAATGACAAAGACTAACATGAAGGGGAAAATCTCCCTGTCTGGATACAACAAGCTAAGCACACCTGCCCTTATTTGAACTTTAGAGAGAGGAGCCCGAATTTGTGATGCCTCCCTTCTGAGCCTACACTGGGCAGGGGTGGAAGTGCCAGTCCATTACCTTGTTGCAGTAGCAGTGGCTTAATTTTGGCTGGGTTCGTACTGCAGAGCTTGTACTTTTAAATCTAGGCTCTGAGGACTCCAAACCATCGTTATCACTTGTATGAAGGGTAAATGACCACCATCAACAACAGGCAGGATGCATTTACTCTATGACAGCTAAATATCTCTGTTCCGCTTTTATGCAGATATGCAAAATCAACAGAATATAATTTACTTTTCCAATCGCATAAAAGAAGTTTATTAATTTAATTTGTATTTTTCTCTTTTTCTCAAGAGTCATCTAAAAGATACCTAAAACCTGAGTTTGCAAAAATAATGTGTCTTCTGGTTTCATTTTGGAAGCTGAGAGTGATTTTTTTTTTTTTTTTTGCAGTTTGCAATACAAGTTTTGTGAACTCTGATACAAACTCCTGTGAATGAATATCTGTTGCTCCTCCAGAAATAAAACAGAAGAAAGATGTGGAATACTTACAGAGTTTCTGTTGGGAGAGTCAGACCCACTTCCAGAACTGCCCTTTTTGGTTTTCTGGGCTAAAGAAGTCCCAAAGCGGAGAGTTTCATAAACAGGGTCGACCTTATTTCCACAGGCTGCAACAGAAGGAGCAAAACATGCATCAATCTCTTAAAGATATTTCTGGTCATGTTCCTGCTCCACTTCGAGAAACACCCGCCTCTATCAACATGTTCTTGGGGTGTACGCTTAGACACAAGCTGAGAGACTATCCTGATAAAAAGTGTTTGATGAACTTAGTGGAATCGTTTTTTGCTAGCGATTTTCTGCTGCCTCTCTGCTCCCATAAGGATCATACCCCCCTCATACAGGCTCTTCAGGTCCCCGCCGTTGCCTTGTCTCTCCTGCCATCCTCATTCTCTAATCACCACTGATCCCGCTTACACTGAGACAAGGAAGACAAGGTGCCAGGAGGCTTTAATCCATGTTTGCTGCCCCTTCCTACCACTGACCTCTTGGATTGCTCTCAATAGTAGATGCTTGAGGGGAAGAACCCTGCGTTGTGTCTGAACATTCTTGTGATATGGGTGGGCCATCACCTTTATCCATCTACCCTCACAGTGCTCCTACTTGGCTAATGTGGATAAACAAGATGGCCTAGATTCCTTGAAAGGTACTGACACCCCCTCTGTGGGGCCATATGGGGCCTGGAGGCAGGCGTGAGTAGGTATCTGCTGTTGGGAACATGCTCCAGGTTGTTCAGCTCAGTCCAGGGGTAGCCAGAAAGGCCATCGCCCCCACTGGCATATGTCCATTCAATTTTCACTCCCACTCTCCCTCATAGCTGGGCCCATAAGTCACCTCCCATGGCAAAGAAATGGATGTCTTCAATTGGCCTGAGCAAATTCAGGTCAAATCCTCTTCTACATGCTGCATTATTAGACCTCAGCATCCCTTGCGATACAAGGCAGTAGACACACAGAACACAGTACATTTGTAGCACTGTGTAGAAGGAGGGATATTTTGGCCAAAGTACTGAGAAAATACGTGGGATTTTGAATTTCACTGAGAACAAAGCACACTTCATTTTTTAGCCAGTTTGTTCAAAATGTTTCTATTAATTCTGATAAAAATGACAGATGTTTTTTAGAAAGAAAAACTTAGATGAAACCTATGTAATTAACTTTTTTTTTTTTTTTAACTGCTGCAAAGAACAAAGTAAATGTCCTCAGACAAGTAATTTTAAACTGACTGCCTAGTTTTGGCTTTCAGTTTTTCTACTGCCAGGCTTGCCTGGTCAGAGTACTGGTGGGGAGAAATATTTTCCAGAATCAACTCAACTTCTTCATTTCAAAATGTTTCTTTTCAGGAGTTTGGTATCACAGCGAGCAAAATTTGTCTTGTAATTATTTGGACAATGTGTAGACACAGTCAATAAAGAAAAATATAAGGAAAGTAAGAAGAGTGAATGAACAAGGACAGGAACCTAGCAATGTCCCTCAAAAGCCAGACCAGTGATTTGAATGCCTCCCACTATTTTCACCTCTCTGTCTTTTATCTGTTTTTTTCCCGGCTCAGACTTTCACCTCAAGATTCTAGTGTTTCTTCCCTTTTAAGTTCCTACATTGATTTCAGGTAGTTATTTTTATAAACAGAGTGATTGCTAAGAGGTAATATGTACAAGGTTTGGAGTGAAACGCACAATAAACACACCCTCTCCTCTTCCAGCTTTGTATCTTTGAAGTGGTCCTTTCCTGAGATGGCAGAAGGACATCCAGTCACCGAAAGGAGCTGGAAGGCTGCTGAGGGTAAATACCACGGCTGGAAGTCTGCCGCTGCTGTTGCAGAGCACTGCCAAAGAGAGACTGAACGGAAAAGCAATCAAAACCTACCAATAGGCATCACTTCTTTGATGCAGCCAAACTGTTCGTGAATGAGCAGTGGTGAGCTGTAGTACCGTCGAAATCCCTTTGGCTGGAGGGAGAGAAAGCAAAAACAAGTGAAGTGCACTGCTGCCATGACTGATGTAGTAGAAATAACCTCAGCTCTTCGGCTAATGGCGTAACAGTGTGGTGAGGCTGGAAATTTGCCTCCTGTTGTTGAGTCACTCTGGGGTTTAGAGACCAGGGATTTATTTGATTTTTCTCCTGGAGAAAAACAATTTCCCATATTTATGTGGAAGGAGGGGCTTGCTCATTTTCAGCTCCCCTTTTTCTTTTGGCTTACACAAAAGCAGCACTAATTAATTGCAGCAGAAGTGCTGGATCACTAGAGGTTCTGGGAAGTTTCCCTCTCCCTTTCTTCTTATATAATATGAATTTGCATTGTCTTGCATTTGCTAAACATGCGACTATCCTTTCCTACCCTAACTCCAAATCCTCATGTTCCCACATAAGCACTTGTGAAACCCAAGGAATTTAGAGCTTTTCTATAGGATTTTCCTAAGACTTGTTGCTGACTGACTGCAGCTTCCACTGCTTTTTGGTCTTGTAAGGTCAAAAAAACTCCCCAAGTTGTCACCAGATGTCCCCTCAATGTCCATTTGTGGAGAAATTTGTGGAGAAATTCCAGATTATCCAGCCTCGGTTTGCCACCAATCTAGATTCAGACACAACATGAACTCATAAAGCTCCTGTGAATTTGCTGGACAAGTTCCTGCTGTAAAGTAAAGTGCTGTAGGCCTCTACTTTTCTGCTTTTGTAAACTAGTGACCACTAGAGCTGTAATCAAGAAATGCGTGAAATAATTAACGTGATTTAATATTTGGCTTGTCCAAGGCTTGCAGTGAAGTCATTCATCTCTTCACAGACCAGCTTCCTATACCAGAACGCCTCACACTAGGGCTACAATCATGGTTTAAATGCATAAAGATTTGCCTCAGGTGTATAAACAACAATAGCTTTCACTGAATACTCTTGGAGAGAAAAGATCTTTCCAGTGAAAGGTGGGTTTTCTAGCTTGCAATGCTTGCATTTTTTCACCATTCAACACAGTGAAACTGGTTTTATCTCATATTTGTCTCAGGTGCCTTCAGGCTGCAACAAATCTTGAGAACATGTATTCAGTTTTCATATTCCAAATGGTCATTTTTCCAAGTTCTTTTTCCAAAAGTAACCAAAAGAACCGTATTTGCATAGAAGTCACCAAGTTGGGTTAGAATCCTCTCAGTGTCCCGCCTTTGCCAATAATGAGAGTTTGCTGCTCAGAAGGTGACCCAGGCAGTAAGGTGTTGTGCCCATACAGGGGCAGGTCACCTCCCAGCCTCTCCTACTGAGAGATTGCTTCAAACTCTGTAGTGTCTCACTGTGAAATGTTCTTTGGTTTTCTTTTTAAGATGAATTATGGCTTTTCTTCAAGCCCTAACAGTGGAAAAAAGAATAAAACATAATTTAAAGATTTTTCATTTGTTGAACTCCACTGAAATATTTTGACTAATTTATAGCATTCCTTGAGAGATACACTGTTTAAATCAAGGGAATTAATTTTGTTATTTAGCTAAATTTGGACTATGTAACTGTATTTTCACATCCACAAAGCAGACCAGATTTGTGTTTCATTTTTGTTCAAGTTTTTGAGTAGTAACAACTGCCCAAATTGATAACAGGGCACCACCTGACTTGACTTTTTCCGCCTCAGTAAAGTGACCTGGTGTCAGTTCTGCTAATGCACCAGCTAAATGCTAGCCAGGGGGTCAGGCACACAATGTAAGTGGCTCCAGTACACGCTGGTGCCTCCCCCTGCACTTACTGCCCTGAGCTGCTCACTTACCAGCTTGCCCATGCAACGCTGTGGTCCAATACTGTCTGCACACTTGTGGTGGATGCTCATCTTACAAGCCTTACAGCGCAGTCCATGCTTAGCGTTTGTCCCTGTGAAATGCGTGGAAATAATTTAATTAGACCAAATCAATAGTTTCCATACATTTAACAAATGGCCTGAAAGGACTGATGGGGAGGTCAGTTGCAGTAGAATAAATATTGACAGCACTCTTCGTCTTGCCTACTTTTTTTAATATACATTTATACATGCATCTCCATTTCAGGCATTTCTCTCCCAGGCTCTTTCCTTGGCTATTGCTGCCTTTAGATATATATTGGATTATGCTTTGTTGTATGATAGTCTTATCAGTGATGTCTCTGCAAATCCCTTTGCTGTTTTGAAAGGGTTTAGCATGAGAGCCATGCATGGTTGCAGGAACCACTGAAGGAGCACCCAGTCTCTGGAGCTGCCCTGGGGAGCCAGGCCATCAGTGGAGGGCCAGGTTTTGTGGGTGAGAGGTACCTCCAGGGGTGCGTGAGAGGGCTAAGCCAGCTCCCTTACCACTGCCCACCCATCCACCCAGGGAATGCTACTCTCACCTCCCTGGATCAGTGCTCAGAAAGTGCAGGAAAGGCTCCTTGCATGTTCCTGAGCTGGGCAGTGAGGATGCCATGGGTCTGACCTTGCTCTCCTTCACTGTCAGTGGAAAAGTTCAGTGCTTCAGGTAGGGGAGCTCCAGGAGAAATTTTGCCCTGCAGAAGCAGACTTCCCCCATGTGGGAACAGTAGTTCTGCATTATCTTCAATGTGGACCTACTCTTAAATGACAGAGTCAAGTCTGCTTCCAGGCAGGAACAGTCACTCTTATTCATACACCCATAAGACTTCCTAAACTACGCAGAAGCAGTTAAGCTGCAGCAACTCCTTTATCCCCAACGGACTGTATAAACATAATGAATAAACAACATGTCAGTTCATTATCATCTGCTGTGAGAGTGAGTAAGAAACAAGGTAGTAAAAACACCCCAAAAAACTCTTGACATTTTAACCAGCCCTCATTAGTCAGACGTGATAGGAATATTAGTCAGAAGGATCCTACATCTGAAAGTACTCATGTAGCTCTTGGTTATTTGAGTAGTCAATGCCATATACATGCCACTGACTTCATGCAGTGAAATGCTAGGTCTGAAAGAGGCACTTCAGGGAAGGGCTAATCAGGCCGGTGACAAAACTCGAGCCTTGACAGGACCACTTTCAGGGGAAGAGGTCGCTGAAGTGGCCACTTTCAAGCCAGATAGAGAAAGGTTGGAGGAGCTGGGACACAGTTGCAGTGAGCCAGGCTCAGACATTTCACTTGTGCACTTCCTGTAGAACAAGGAACAGACATCCTCCCTGCCTTCCTACTGAGACTGCTGGAGAAGTGGGGAGCGAGTGGAATTGAGTGTGGGGTGCACCCCGGGGACTCCCATCCAGTGGGGTCAGTGCCTGCTCCCTGCTTGTTGCCTGTCCGGCCCCTCTTGGCTGATCCCATGCATGGCGCCTCGCTGCTCGGGTATGTGTAGATGTCCAGCCTCATTCCTGGGGTCTTTTTTTCTAGTAAACACAGGATTTACTAGAAGAACACGTCCCTATTTGTTTGTTTTTTTCTGCGTGGCTGCACTTGGATTACTGTGCTGTGAGGATTTGTTCTGTTATAGTTTCTTTTCAATAACACATGCTCAAACCAATATTGACTTCTGCGGATTTGTGCTTTTGTTACTGATGATGAAATGCTGAATCACCCTTCCTGATGGTCAACAACTGACACAGAAAACAGGATTTCCTCCATGTTTTTTTTATTATATCTATAGGGCGGAATGAAAAAAAAAAGGAAAATTACATCATACTTTGCCTATACAACACATATTTAGTGTCAGTGCTTACATTGGGTCTAATTTTCCTCTCATGCTGGTCTGTACTGGCATAACTTTTACCTGCTTTACCAAGTTACTCCTGAGATCCAGCTGAAAAGGCAGTCAGTCTCACAGTCCTTTCTGTGTTACACTCTTCCAGCCATTTTAATGTTAACATTACTTGGCAGATATCGGTCCTTATGTGTTATAGCCATGTGATCACAGAAGATACACATTTGTCAATATAGCTGCGCATCCAAATGACGTGCAAAACAAATGCAAAGTACTTGTGCTACTTTCAAAAATCAAACCCCACCTTCTTCAGAACAGAAATCTGTGGTCATGTGAAAATGAGTAACACAATAAGTGAAAACGGAGCAACGCTATATTTCTAATGCTGAATGCCACTTGTTACCTGTGGGTAGGTAAGTGGTGGCTTCAAAGAGAGGAAAAGCATTTCGGTCACACACTTGAGTCTACAAGAAGTCTTTGCGAATCAAAATGAATTTCCCTATAACTACCAAAATCTTCAATCTTTAATTCATTGTCATTCCTTACTACTTGTTTTACCGTGGGACTAGGAAGCTTGGAAATTATTTGCATGTATCTCCCTGCCTCCCACTGAGGAATAACTGAAGAGCTTAAAGAAGCAGCATTTCTTCTGTGTTCACACTTAACTTCCATTTCTCAGGCTCTGAAAATGGCATTTCTACAAGGCACATTTGCTTTTTTCCCCAGGATAGTTCTCTCTTCTTCAGTTTCTGATCTCCATCACACTAAATCAAACCTCCGTGGAAAATCATGGCTAAGCTATTTCAAAACTGCATGCTAGAGATTAGACAACTACATACTGGCAATGTATCCAACCCAAAAGTTCCTGAGATTCAGTACTGAGGCACAGCCACAGCTCACATTAGGGAGAACAGATTCACCTTCAGTAAAGGTGCAAATGAGACCAGGGTTTGACCCATTGCATCAGGTTTTGGCCTCCGTGTAAGCAAACTTGTCGACTTCACAGTTGTCTGAACGGGGCTGGGTTTGGAAGGCATCCTGGTAATTTGAAATGGGGAAAAAAGCAGGCAGAACATGGATCTTGCAAACAAGTTATGTAAAGCTGAGTGAGTGTGGTGGGAGTTCTACAGTCATGCCAGTATAAGAGAGGTATTTCACTATGCCTGAAGTAGTGGCAGAGGATATAGCAATGTGTTGAAACATTATTTGCCAATAAATTCTCGCAGAGAGCACAGGAAAGATAGGAATTTGGTCTGAACATACATTAAATAGTGGAAAATAAGCAGTGTTAATGACTAAAAATAAAAAAGTATGATGATGACAATAGTAATAATAATAATACCACCACCACCGGGCAGATCATTTGAAGGGAATTTGTATCATGTCACTTATCTACCATAGGATACCAGGGCTTGTCTGAAGTTGAAATCCTCTCTGCCGTGTGTTTATTCCCACCGGGTTAATCTTTCTGTAGATTGAAGCATGGGGAAGGGGAAGAGTAAGGAGAGAGCTCACATTTGAGATGGCCACAGCAGTGCCTGGAAGGGGCAGTGGTCCCGCAGAAGCGTGAAGCCTGGGCTACAAAAACATTCTCCTCAGGAACTTCTGCTGACTTCTTCTCGTCATACTCTGATGACCTGCAAGCCTGACCATCACTCTCTTGTTTGCTTCCTGCCCCCCTAAATAGCTGACAGCCTGATTGCATCCTACCATTCCCCTATGCCAACCTTACAGCACAGCTGGAAGCTACTGGTATAAAGTACTCACTGAATTAGCACACCTGAAATCATTTCAATTTGTGATGGATCAGAAATAGAGGAACTAAAGGCTTAGCAATTAAGCTAAACTTGGAGTACCCTAACTACTTTTTTTCTTTGGTTTTCAATCAAAGGGGGAGCTTTGATGGACTCTTTGTTATTACCTTCAAAAAGTAATTGTCCCTCTCACCCTCTTCTCCAAAGTCCATTACTAAGGTTACTTAATCAAATTGTTAAATGTTGAGCATGCCAGAACAAAGTTTCTGCTCAGTCGCTTTTTGATTGCAATCTAGGGATGTGTTTGTCACTATTTTTATTCAAGGCACACTACTGCATTCACCCAACAGGGCGGAGAGTGTTCAAGGAAGGAGCAGCTCTGTTCAATACTTCTTTTTTACTTTCATCGGTCAGTGTGTGTCATTAAGCATCATCTCTTGAGTATCATATTAGCTGAATTCCAAATACAAGGTGATTAATAGCCTCATGGGCTTTTCTACGGGTGCACTGTCTTTGCCTCTTTATGCCCTGCAATATGAACATATTTGCCAAAACTTGCATGGGATGGGTCCCCTTTGAGGGACTAGTGGGTAAAAATGTCAGAGGTGTCACTAATATGGCACTATTTGGCCCAGATGCTGGTGTTTCTGTTGTAAAAATTGCAAGCTGCTAAAATTGGGCATTTAGAATGGGAAGTACTGGTCAGTTTAGCTGACTCGTAGTGCCCATAAACATGACTGGCAATGTAGTCATGAAATTCCTATAGGAAAAAACACACATACAGTTGCATATATGTCTTCTGTGTCCTATGTATTAATGTGTCTATTAATTATCTCACAGTCTGTAAAGCCAAAACTGACAAAAGAAACAGTGTTTCACTGGAAGCAAATGAGAAAATTTCATGTCAGGATACCTGAGTAGCTCTTAAATAAACTTACAAATGAGGTTCTGCCACAGTCATTTTCTTCAGATATCAGCTAATGCATCCAGACACCTGGCGCGGGAAGGACGCATTGTTTTGAGAAGCAGGTCATGTTTAATAACGCCTTGCTAGAAATACTCTACGACTGGGTCAGCTCCCATTTGAATATCTAAACAAGTGGCTAGGTTTTCCAGAACAGACAGGGAAAATTGAATCTTAACCTGTTCAGATAATGTGACCTTAAATACTACCAAAAGGACACACTGCATCACTTTTGTAAATCTGAGCCTTTTTTGGAGGAAGCCTAAATGGAAACAGAACACCTCAATATAGGTAAATGGAAAAGATTTGGAGGCAGAGAGAGACAGACGAGACAGGGCAGAATTTGATTCCAAGTCTTTATGTCTGTCTCTCCTGTAAAAGTAATTTAGAAACTACTCTGCATTTCAGGAAAGTGACAGTTATCCTAAGGAATGCAAACGAGAACTATGTTTGTCACACATATGTGAAAGGAACCCTTATCATCCTCTTGGCCAGCACAGCTATAGCCGCAGCACTGTTGGCTGATGCTTTTTGCCCGTTGTTTCAAAACTCAGTGTAAGATTAATAGCCTAGAGAGGGAGAACGAGCCCTACAGCCTGGACAAATCAGAAAGAAAACTGCAGATGTTGGTAACAACATGACGTTATGCCGCCTGTATAAAGATAACTATATTAGGCACTTACGTTAAAGTGAAAAGAAAAAAAAGAGAGGATAAAAAGATTTAGCTCTATAAAAGAGAGAAATAAGAAGGGAAAGAGACACAGAGAGAATGCCACCTCCAGCTAATCCAGCTATGACCCAACCACTATTTTTTATCGTTCCAGCTGAGAGGAACATGCCAGTCAGAAATTGTTTTGATTTAAAACTTTAATAAATAAATACATTTAAAATTACATATTTTCCATAGAACTTCAACTTCTGCTGTGGGAGGCTGATAAAAATAATGAGTGCCTTGCCCCTTTCTCCCCAAGCGCATTTGCAATTGTCACCAGAAAGCTGTCTCCATGCCAGAATTTATGGGAAATGGAGAATTTTAAGCAAGCTGGGCCAGTATTGTAGCAGTGATGGGTTTAGGAGGTCACCATAGAAGGAGAAGGAAAAGTCCCTGAAATGGCACTGGTGCCCCTGCAGTCATCTCTAAGCCTTTGCACAACGTCCTTTCCCGTCCTCGTCTTCATTTTTAATTAATTGTTTTTGCATAAAAGCTCTGACGCTGAAAGGGAGACTATTTTTAAAAATTCCTCTATGGGTACTTCCTGCCCCTGCAGCTGGATGCTGCTAGACAAGCGCTCGCCCTCCTCCTTCCCCTGCTCTGCCTCAGCTGGGAACTGTGAGTGGATCAGAGAATGACATTTTACGTGGGTCATCCACGCCTTTAAAGTTAAAAATCTTGAGTCTAATTCCCCCAAATCATGAGGTTTGTAAGGATGAGATGGGCATCGCTTTGCTTACCCTTCCTTGGCCTTCAACCTCCTTGGGTGCCACCCGCTACCTTGGGAATTGCCCCCTTTCTCTGCCCTAGTACCCTCCCGCTTCTTTTTCTTAACCGATGTTGGGACCCCTTTGCCTACCCCAGCTGACATCGTGGAGACGACAGAGGTGTAGATCCTCAGCTGGTCATCAGGTGAACTACAGATCAAAGCCTGAACCCAGATTTCCCCAGCCACGCTAGATGGGCATCCACTGGAAGTCACTGCCATCTGATGCCTGACTGATAATTCAAGCTGATGGATGCACAATTGCCAGGTGCATTGACTGATACACAGATATTCTCCTCACATAAAATTACCGGTACTATCAGCAATCCTCCCACTGCTAAGTTCGGGACTGAATGGATTGTTCAAAAAAGTAATAAAAAGAGGGCATAATAACTTTGTGGTCTGATCTGTATTGTTCCTAACTGGCCCACAAATAAATGTATTATGGAAGCTCTTGGCATTATAATTTTGATGATTCAAAAGGATCAGTTTTCCTTTTTTAAGGAGATGAAATTGCACTTTATGGATACCCTTCTCTTTTGACCAGACTAGATAGTCTACACTTATTTGAACACTGTGGCAAAGGCACTCTATGCAAGAATAACAGATTGAAAAAGATGAAAAAGTTCAAAACACACAGAGAAAACTAGGCAAAAATCTTATTTAGGCAATTTTTCATGAATAATGGCAGCATGGGATTGACTTCAAAGGTTTTACTGTTTAGTAAGTTTTTTTTGGTGTTGTTTTGTGTTTTACAGTTAAATCTGTCAGTTCAAAATGTGCAGAGTTGTGGGTAGGTTAAATCAGTAGCTCCTTGGGATAGGGGTACACTGTACAGGTATGTCCAACAGCATGTGGGAGCTACAGGAGGAAACCCCTCCATTTGGACCTGACACCTTGACTGACTTGAGCTTCCTATTCCCCTGAGTCCATCTTAGAATCATAGAATTGTTAAGGTTGGAAGGGACCTTTAAGATTAACCTAACCTGACAAAATCACTTCTAAACCATATCCCCAAATACCACGTCTACCCTTTTATTAAACATCTCCAGGGATGGCGAATCCACCACCTCCCTGGGCAGCCCATTCCAATGTTGGATAACCCTTTCAGTTAAAAATTTTTTCCTAATATCCAACCTAAACCTCACTTGGCTTAACTTGAACCCATTTCTTCTCGTCCTATTACCTGTCACCAGGGAGAAGAGGTCAGTCCCCATCTCTCTGCGACCTCCTTTCAGGTAGTTGTAGAGAGCGATAAGGTCTCCCCTTGGCCTCCTCTTCTCCAGGCTAAACAGCCCCAGTTCCCTCAGTCGTTCCTCATAAGACTTGCCCCCCAGACCCCTCACCAGCTTCGTTGCCCTCCTCTGGACACGCTCCAGCACCTCAATGTCTTTCTTGTAGTGAAGGGCCCAGAACTGAACACAGTACTCGAGGTGGGGCCTCACCAGTGCCGAGTACAGGGGTGTGTCAGTCAAAACCAAATGGGGTGTGGGGAGAAGCTGGGACTTTTATCTTTATGTTTTGTAGAATAGGACTTGATATCCAACCATGGTACCTGTCCTGCCAAATTAATAGATTTTAGATTATACGTCACTGAGAGGTGTGGGTCTGTTTCAGTGCCTACCCCACCCAATTTCCCCATAACAATATCTAATGTTTAAATAGCAAGAAAAGTTGCCTTGCATGTAGGCAGGCTACAAAACAGTGCATAAAATTAGAACTGACTTCCTAGTGACACAGTTTTCTTTAGAAACGACATGCTGAGAAAAAACTGAGGCAGTAATAGGCAGGTTTTTCTTCAAGGCTGTTACAGAGAAGAAAAATATCCCTGCTAAGATAAAGTCCTTTCCAACTTCATGGTTTTAAATCATACATATCAGCAAGAGGAAATGCCTTTATTCCTCTTGCAAATCAACTCTGTAACTCCTTGACAAAGAACTTCCAATGCTGCCAGACCTTTTATCCTGTGGTTCAGGAACAATGAGACTTACTTAAAATGCAGATAGGCCTTTCCTGTCTTTTGGTGCAAAAGGGATTCTCATTCTTGATGGCTGGTGATCAGAAGAGAATGAAACTCACTGCCCTGTGCTGAAAAATTTGGCCACACTAGGTTTTTCTGCAATGCACTTTTCACATATAGCAGCTTTGCTATAAATGTCTGTCCCTGAAAGGAAATATCCACCTCCATACTTCTTAAAATACCATCTCCGATTTTTGATCATCTAAATGTTAATTAAGATGCTGGAACACCATGATAAATAAACTAACAGCTAACTATTATTGAAAGAAAAAGTCCTAGTCCTCTAAAAAACCAAACACGATAAATCATATCTAATGTTCTTTGCTCTAAACAAACTGACACTGATATCTCAATATCTACTTTTCTAGACAATTTTCTAGAAAATTTGTTAGACTGTTGAGCCTGTGCTTGTAGATCTTTGCACCGGCTTGCTTTGCTGAGGAGGAAAATAGCGCAAAGAAGATTGGCATAGATTTGCCTATGAGAGGTGATGCTGAACTGCTCCAGAGATTATGATGGTACCAGAACTGAACAGGACAAGGGAAGATGGAGGAATTAAACCTGGTGTGGTATTCCAAAGGAGGACAAGCAGAGATCAATACCTGATCTTGGTTTCAGTAATATTAGTAAACATAGTGTGTTCAGTAACTCTTCCCGAGATAAAGATGATGAAAGTCAGACTTCAAACAAGATCTCCATGTTGGCAGGAGCAGGTTATTTGTACCTGTATTCTTACATGTGTTGAAATGAAAATCCACCCAGTTACAGCCTTTTTATTGTGTTTTGAGACACTTTGAAAAAGCAGTTCAATTTGGTAGGGTTGCTTATACGTGCTGAAACCTTGATCTTACAAGGGCCTTGTACCATTATAAAGGAGGCGAAAAACACAAAACCAATATCTGAACAAACACTATGCTGCGAAATGAAGAGCAGGGCTCTGGGCTTGCTGAAAATGTGGGAAAAAGAGTTACAGAACGAAAGACCAGTCTGCCCTTAGTAAAGGTATTTAATATCCTCTCTGCTCCGCTAATGGATTTTTAACATTGCCTGTTGCTTGCAGAGCTCCATCATCAATGGGCTTGAAATGAGAGGTTGCTACGTGCCAGAAGATCAGGACAATCAATTAGGACTATAAAAGGTTTAGTTTAAAAAAAAACAAACCACCCTGATATGTAAATAGCCAGTTACTCTCTGGCCTTCTGCTGTTTCAAACTTACTGAGGTTTTCGGCTCTTTCCTCCTGTAGCAAAAACACTCCCTCATCAGTGCAAGCTCCCGGTGTTGTTCCTGGTTTTTGTCAACACAGACTGGCAGCGCCTGCAGTGATGGGCCTCGCACACAAAATGCTGACATATGACTTACCATGGCCACGATGATTCCTGTCCCTCCCTCTTCTGCCCATTTCACAGTAGCTAGTGGTGGAGCTGGAAAGTGGAGCAACAGAAGACAACTCCACCTAAAATCTAGTGCGTGGTCAGGAACTGGCCCCACACAGGCTTTGGCTCCAAAGCCATTTCTTCTCTTGGATCACACGTAGCAGAGGAGGACTTCATCAGAAGCTACAGGTGTAAGTGACAGCACGATTTGCTCAGACTAGAGATGATTCAGGGCACCACCGTAAGTAACTGGGCAGTTATACCAGTTTGGTGGGATCAGTTTTCAGGGAAGTTTTTTTTACAGGTGGTCGCAATGTGTTGTTTCTTTACAGAATTTTACAATCACTTTTTACAATAAGGTGTTTACGTTTCTTTTCCACAGCAGTTTTGAAAAGAAAAAATGAAATGGTAAATGTGGAAAAACATTCAAATGAAGCCTTTCAACCCAAGTGCAAGTTTTTTAAAATTCTCTTTTCCAGAAATAGCTTCTGATTTCAGTGAAATCACACAAGTGGGGCAGAAAAACACGTTTGTTTACTACTGTCATCTGCTTATAGAGGCAATCCCAGCTTTCAGTGTTACAACCTGAGACAATTTAGTACTTGGCACAAAGCAGTGCTGGCCTAAAGCACACCTACAGCTACACTTCCACATGGCATCAATTATTGTTTAAATGAATAAGAAAAACTTCTGACAAATGATTTTACAGAAGTTTCTGCAGCTCAGCAAAGCAAAAAAAGAGTATTACTTGCCTGGGGGTCAATCTTGGGAAAAAAAAATACAGACATTAAGCTGAAATTTTACTTTATTTCAAAATATTTAAATCATTAAACCAAAAATACCAAAAATCTGCTTTCTAAGATTTTGTCTATCACCAGGAACAATTCAATGCATCACTTACAAACTTTCCATGGTTAGAAAGTATTTGCATTATCTGAACTCACCCTGGGTTCAAGTAGGAACAAGCCAAGCCAACTCAAGCCATAGCTTTTCTCATCTACGCATGTGGTTTGCACCAGCATGACTACGTGGTTTGTTGGCGAAAATCCTTAAATAACATTGACCATAATTGTGTTACCACTATTAGAGATAGGTAAAGCCATAGGGGTAGCAATAGGCTTGGCAGCTACAATTGTCTGGCCTGTACAATGATAAAACCCATAAAAAAATGTAGCAAAATCCATCAGATAATCTTGCTTTTAGCAAAATTATTTCCAGTGCAACAGGCCTGTTGGTGGGAACTCACTGAAGGCATGATTTGGAGGGATGCAGAGAAAACAACAGCAGATCAGTGTGTCAGAAGGCACTGCATGTAGCTGGATCTCACTGACAGACAGCTGGGTCAGTACACATATTCAGATTTAGGAGCTGTCATAGGCAAAAAATAGCTGAAATTGTGAACACCAGCAGGCAGCAGATAACTGTGTGTGTGTGCATAGGTGAATGTCTGAAAGTGAACTCTCAGACAGGAGTCTGCTACTTGCAAGCTGCAACCAGTATGTGCTGCTTGGAAATTTTGATAAAACTTTGACTAAACAAAAGTGATGCATCCCAAAGCCTCCAATTAATAAAGAGACAGGAGACTGACCCACTAGTTAAGAGGCTGATCATGCACTGTTCTTATGCCCGTACACAGTTTAGACTGGAGAAACTGGGAGCCTGGCTTCCAGAAAGAAGATCTAGTGCCAAGAGATGTGTCTCTGAAAGGAAGAAATGGTCTCGGAATGAAGAAGGGGGCGCAGAAAGAAGGTAGTGAAGATCCTGGCCTGGGGAGAGGTTTAGGAAATGAGGGAAGATACTGGAGATGAGGAAGCCATGGACATCAGTGCCAGGGGATGCCCAGGGACCTTGGCCAGTGGTGCCTGAGATAGGTAACCGCAAGCAACATCACAGCAAGAACTGACATGACTTTCTTCCCAGTCTTCCCAGGCCAGCAGTGACCTCCCTGCAGGGAAGCAGAGACTCAGGGAATGAAATGCTGGCAGGGAGGGAGGGAGGGAGGGAGGGAGGGAGCGGGTGAGTGTGAGGAAGAATAAGGAGGGTAAAAGCTGTAACATCACTAATTCTTCAATAAAACCTGGTATCAAGAGCCTCTCCACATTGGCATTTATGCTGTCTCACCCTTGACAAGATCAGCCTCATTTTTGATTCCTTGGTTAAGAAACAGCTGAAATTTCCAGATGGGGCATTTTGAAAGAGCAAATTTGAAATTTTGTGAGAGATGCACCCAAACCCCATCAACATCTTAAGTGCTGAATTTTCTGTTGGTCTTCAGAAAAATCTCTGTTTCAGCTAACAAAGAGTTTGTTGCCCTTGGAGGACACCACTAAGCTGTTCAGTGTGCCAGAACGTGTCATCAGCTTGTTACGGAAAACAACTGCTCATCAGAGGTTATTGCTCACCTGCTGCTCTCCAAGAGAAACCATCCTGTGTCCTCCCTTCCAGTGACATTTGAGACCCATCATTCTCAGTGGCTGTTTATCCCATTGTGGATAGAGTGGGATAGAGTTAATTTTATTCACAGTAGCTGGTAAGGGGCTATGTTTTTTATTTGTGCTGAAAACTGTTGATAACACAGGGGTGTTCTCGTTATTGCTGAGCAGTTCTTACACAGACTCAAGGCCTTCTCTGCTAATCTCACCACCCCACCAGTGGGTACGCTGGGAGCGCACAAAAAGCTGGGAGGGGACACAGCTGGGACAGCTGACCCCAGTTGACCAAAGGGATATTCCACAGCATATGGTGTCATGCCCAGCAATAAAACTAGGGGGAAGGTTGGTGAGGGGGCTGCTGCTCAGGGACGGGCTGGGCTTTGGTTAGTTGTTGGTGAGCAATTGTTTTCATTTGCATCATTTGTCTTTCCTGGGTTTTATTTCTCACTCTTTGTTATTTTCCTTTTCGTTACTATTATTAGTAGCAGTAGTATTCGTATAAGATTTTATTTCAATTATTAAACTGTTTTTATCTCAACCCATGAGTTTTCTCACTTTTACCCTTCTGATTCCCTCCCCCATCCTGCTGCGGGGGGGGGGGGCGGGGGGGGGGGGTGTGGGGGGGGCGGGGGGGGAGTGAGTGAGCAGCTGTGTGGTGCTTACTTGCCACGGGGGTTAAACCATGACACCCATCCACAGGTTATTGATAGAAAATGGACTTCCATGCTCAGCCGTGTTGAGGGACTAGATTGAGCAAACCAGACCAAGCACCCTAGTGTAACCTCTCTGTGTTTGCTAGCTGTAACAAACTGCAAGACAGACAACACCTCACCTTGCCGTGTAACAGATGTGCAGATGAACCCACAATGATGCTGTGCCTGGGTTTACAGAAGAAGGCAAAGTGGTGGAACAAAATGAGGCTGCACGTGGCAGCCTCTCATTTCAAGCCCATTGATGCTGGAGCTCTGTAAGTAACCAGCAATGTTAAAAAATCATCCCTGTGCTTCACAAAAAAAGACCTGGGGCAGCACAAAGTCTGGAGAGTTTCATGTGCCACAAATCTTGGGATATGAAAGGCTGCTACACTTCTCAGGGGTGCAGCTAGAAACCCAGGCAATATTAACACTGCAAATACAAGTTCTCTCATCGATACACCCAATCCTCTTTTGGAGGGATCTTCCTATGCATTAAATCTGTAGCCTTTTTTTGTGATTGCCGAGGAAGACAATCAGTAACATACTGGCTATGACGTTGTAGCTCACACTGGCTCGGGGGTTCTACCAGCCACATGCCATTTCCTCTTTTGGCTGGGAAAGTGGAACTGTTGTGGGGAGTGGGGGGAAGACACAGCCACCATATATTTTTCTTTTTTTTTTTCTTTCTTGCTTCCAACCCTTCTATTAAGCAGGAAATAATCTAGCGGTCAAAAAAAAATATATCAAGGTTTTCAAGATCACTGCCTGCATGTTGTAAAGGAAAGAACAATGTAATCACAATTTTCAACTGCAGAGCATGTCTTCAGAATTAGAAGTCAGGGTCAGGATCCATGTTTGTACAACATCCTTCAGCATGTAAGACTAACTTATGTCAAAAAGGAAAAAAGTTATAGATTGTGTATACTTCGAAAACTAAAATTTAGGTAGTTTAGAGAAGATAATAGCTGAAGCTGCATTTACTTGCATTCATATTACCAAAGCAGAAAGAGCATGCAATGCTCCATGTAAGTCACAAGAATCATTGCTCTCTGAGACACCCTTCTATATTAAGGCCAGCAACAAGCAACTGTGGGCATTTTATTCTATATGATGGCAATGCTCTGTTTCTTGCAAAAGCACTTCTGCCAATTGACTCCTTTTATGGCTTCTGCAACTCATAGTAAGGTGAAGCTCCTAATAATTTCCCTTCTAGATGATGCTTTTGTCAGCTATGTGGCAATGTAATTATCCACATAACAGTGATACTTTGGTAGACAAAGACTCTAAGTAGAAAGATAATGTCTTCACTACAAGGTCAGCTTCAAAGAAGATGCATTTAAATTGCTTATCTGAAAACACCCAATGTCCCATATGAGCTCAGGAAAAGTACATAGCAGGACATAAAAAAGAAATCTTGTATTCCGCTTCATGCCTAGGTCTTTCACAAACCTTAAGTTTAGCATTATGTTCTTTACTAGGGCTGATCTCAGGAGCAATAGCCACTACTGAGTAGGGTGTTGGTGTTTTTCAATGTAGTTTTTGGATAAAAATAATCTAGGTTAACATCACATTAAAATACTGACCAATGATGTGCTGGAAATTTTTATTGTTTTCCATCCAATTAGGCAGCAAAAGTTGGTCAACCTCTTTAAAGTCTCTTTTCACTGAGGATTAACTGCAGTTTCATATTAATAGCAATTTCCCCAAAATTACAGTGAGCTTGAAAATTATCTAGTAACAAATGTGAAACATGCTTGATGCTGTTCAAGGACAAATTAGAATTTAAAATATATTTCCACCCTCTTTTCTCGGCTAAGCAGTTCCTGATTATCCAATTTACTGATAACATTCTTGCCTCATCTCAGAGGAGGAAGCCCTCCCAGAGGATAAACAGACTAAATATTTGCTTTTCAATATTTGCTTTAAATTATGTTTAACTCTTTTATTACCAAAGAAAAATAGTAATTTCATGCAGGGGTAACGTGTGTCCCTCTGTAGCTACTTTACAAATGTGGGACTGTATAAATTGGACACTTTTTGTCATGCTTATTAAAAACAGGAGACGTACTGATGGAGCACACCTATACTGCTTGTACCATATGTGTTTCTACCTCTTTCCATCTGTTCATCCCCACATTATGTATTTTAATAGACGAACTATCCACTTTCTGGAAATTTTACAGAGTCTAGATGACTACACCTGGCTAGTCTATAACTGCATACTGTACATTTGATTAAGGTAGTACCTAACTTCATATTTCCAGAAGGTTTTTGTTTAGCTCTTCCTACAGGGCTCCTCTCAAAAGTGGGAAGGTCTACACTTATACAGAGATATTAAGTCAAGAAAGAAATCATAGAAGAAGCCAGGTTCTATTTCAAGCTAACAGATACATTAAAATTATCATTTTGCATCATTTTTTTGCAGATGTATGTTAAAAAATACAGTGTTTTTGTTCTCCCTAAACCCTAGCACAGCAGGTCAGAGAGGACTGAAATAATTCTCACTCACACCAATTCTCAAAATTGCTAGAATATTTAGGTACCCAGTACCATTCAGCATCAGTTGGAGTGAGAACCCAAGTCTAAATCCAGGAGTGGGTTTACTGGAGGGGAGGAGGAGGTAGAGACAAGGACATTAGGCCTTTTAGTAACGTATGGGATCACTCCTGGTGCCAGTCACTGGCAATGTTACACAACTGCCCCTTTTCCTTACAATCAAAAACAAAGGAGGCTCGATTCAGCTGCTTTTGAAAACCTCTCTCTATAGGGAACGTCTTTGCCCTCTTGCATTATTAATAAACAACATTCACACACACGCTATTTTTTAATAGTCTGTCATCTGGAAAATAGACTTGGGAAGGCTCAGCTGTGACCGCCCAGGCCCATTGGAGAGGTGGACACAAAGCCACCTCCACAAGCTGCTCCAGGGACACCTCCTCCTCACTGGCAACTCTTTACCCTTCTCTACAGGGGACAACTCCCATGCTGATGCAACAACAACACAAATCTCTTCCCCCAAGGTCATCTGGGCTAGGAAATGATAGAGAGTCTGGGAAGAGCAGACAGCAGGATGAACACTAAATGAATAACATTATTTTTTCCTTTATCCTGCAAGAAAAATACAAAAATGTCTTTTCTTTTTTTTTTTTTTTTTAAAGAGCTCTGGAGGAGTCCTCCAAACTACCATAGCCTTGGAAACACAGCTTCATCCCAGGAATATTTCTGCTTTGTCTAGCTGTCAAGCAGTGGTGATCAACCTGTGATCATTTATCACATCCTTGTCTACCTGGATAATGCTGAATAAAGGCAGGCTTGGCTCAAACCAGAATGCCTACTTAATGGAGTGAGGCAGCAAGCTTAAAAAAAGTCAGGAATATTCTTTATGAGGGAGCTGATAAGACTGGAGGCAGAAAGCATTGTGTCATAGTTCCTGTGAATTTTTGCTATGTTTAATAAACATGCATATAAATGACAGTTATGTAAACACTTCCTCAAACTATGGAGTTTTTCCATTACTTATTACTCACCGTTACTGATAGGCTAAGAGAAGAGGTTCAGATGCAGCAGCTATCAAAAATGGGGGACCATAGCTCCAATCCAGATCTCTTTTGTTCCTTCGTTCCTGTATTTGAAAAGCTGGGCCAATTTATCAACTTTGAGTCTGGCTTTATGCAGGATGTTGCATTACAGCTTTGGGGATAAAAGTGGTTGAAAGTTCTAGTAGCCACAGCAACGTGGTGAAATAAAGATACACAGGCTGCTTTTAAAAGATGTGGCCATAAAGAACTATTCATGGCACTTCGTTGGTTGTTTGAAGCTCCAGAATGACCAGCTAAACCAGAACAGACAGTGGTAGGTGTAAGTCAATACTGAAGGGATAGCACAATTTCACTGCTTGAGCACTGTTGATTAGTAGACTGGAAGTAAACTGTGCTAGGACTTTATTGTTGCTTTTATCTTTTTGCTTGCTTGTTTCTACAGGTTTCTCTGACTGGAACCTAGCTAGTCCCCTGAGAAGGCAGGTACTGAGTTATTTATCTCCAGAGCTGCAAAAGGTGTGGACAATCCGCATCCAAACCAGAAACTCGATTGACCTGAGACCAGCTATAAATGCATATATCTCAGATACCTAGGCCAGCAATGGCATGATCCTGAAGGACCTGTTTTTGACTACTATTGGACATTGCAGAACACAATTTGTTTGGTCTTTCTGAAAGTTTGTGGCCCTCCAACATGTCTTTCCAGGCAAAGATACCCCAACAAGTATGCCGATAAAACAGGAGGTTGGTCAAAATTCTGTGTCAGAGTAAAGGTTAAGCATGGAATGAAACTTCTAAGTACACTTTTGAAACACAAGGAAACAACAACAATGTTATAAATGAACAGCTATTTCCTTAAAACACAACTTTAAAGGATTGGCTTTAAAGTCAGCTATTTTTAAACACAAAGTAGCGTACTTTTTTTTACACTACTTATATTTTACTTAGATGGGAATACATTAATTACATGCAATATGCTTGGAATGTGTGGAAAAGAAAATTTTTTCCATGTGAGTCAGCACAGGAAATGAACTGCAAATGAGTAAAATGTTGAGAAGTCTACAGATGGAGTTTTTTTTTAAAAAATACACAACGTTTTTCAAGAGTAGAGTACTGACATCATGTTTTCTTCAAGAGTAAAGTATCACAGAGATGACTGATGACACACCAGAGACTGAAGACGAGCAAGAACTTGCTTCTGATCAGCATAGCTTAAGACTCTAATCTGATGCAACATTAATTTAATAGTTTCTATCTTTGCTCGTGCCAGGTAGTTTTGCCTCCCCTTATCAGACGTTGCAAAAGCTTACCACATTCTTGCTAAACACAGAAAATGGTAGATAACATGAAGCAAACTCAGAGGTGCTCTGACTTGATTTTCTTTTCATAGTGATGTAAAATAAACAAAGCTGTGTCTTCTAAATAATGATCTAGTGATACAAGATACTTCAGTTTTCAAAATTTTCCCTTGCTGGCGTTAGATATTAAAATGGTAATAAATACTACTAGTAAGAACAGCAAATGAACGGGTTTCTAAGAGTCATGCTGTGAGAGGATGTTCATATTTAGGAAAACATGTAACCCACCATGGAGCTGAACCCTCACTCCTAAGCTAACTGACACTTGGAGCTCACAGTGGCAGTGAGCAGCAGAACGGAGTGGAGTCTGCTCCAACATACTATTGATTTGCTCTGAAACGACATGAAGTATTACTGTTGACTTCAGTATTAGAACTGATGATTGTATTGGAGTATTCGTCACTGAAGAAGGCCCCATTAATGTAAAATGGATCCTCCATGCACTCCTCAGACCTCCCTTGAATCTGAAATTTTCTCCCTTATTTCATTTGGCAGAAAACTACTGCTTCTGTATCAAATTTTTCTTCTGTTTACTGAGGTGGAACTATAACCCCAGTCCAGTCCAGTTAGTAGGAAAACTTCGACTCCTGTCTCTAATGTGAGGTATGAAGCACAATATTAATACAGTTTTCTCCTTTTTGAAATCAAACCAATAAACAGGGTTTCTTTTAAATATGTTGCATTGCACTCTGGGATGCATGAAAAGGATTTGAATGAGTAAGTTTGCATTATACTGATCCTAGTAAACATCTTCCTCTGAATGCCGAAACCAATTACATGTATTTGGCCTTTATCTCATGACTGTACTTCTGTCAAATGAACAAACAGGCACACGTGCTGCATCCCAAAGACAACATTTGGCTCATAGTGCTGAACAATCAAAGAGAGATGATGCACATATTTTTTGTAGGAAGATAATGTTTCGCGTTCCTTTGCTTTAATTTTGCTGTGAAAAGAGCAGCACAGGGAGCCTGCTGCCTCTGCTTCGAGTGTCCTGTTCGCTCTGAAGCTACAGACAGATTCTGCCATGCCAGTGAGACTGAAATGCGTACTGCACGTTCATGCTATGCACAGTTCATCATGCTGCCCCGTACCAAACAAAGCTGCTTAGTTCATAGATCAGAGAGCCATTTAAGGTGAACCTGGAATCATTCTTGGTGGCAAAATTGAAACCATCTAAAGTCAAGCCGAGATTTTCCTGGACTCCTTCCCCCAGTCTTCAAAACATGTATCTGTCTTTGCCTTTATTCTCATCAATAAGGAATTTAAAGCCATAGACTCATTACTCTCAAATGTCACTGCCTGTGAAAAATGCAAATAGAGAGAACAAATAGGCTCCATGTTACAAGCGTAAATTCAGAGTCCCTGCACAGAAGTGAATTATTTTCAGTCTGCCTTTGGGAGCAGGCTTGACACGGTTTCTTGAAAAGCTGCCTGTTTTGATTCACCATCCCCATAACCAACAGTTGCACAACTTATATGGATTAATTCAGCTGCAAACAGTAACATCCAGATCTCCTATGCTGCTTAAAATACAATACAGCGAAACCAGGCATGACTGCAGTAAGGATCAAAGAGAGAGGATTACAGGAATAGAGTAGATGTCTGTCTGTGAGAATCTGGGCATCTAGACTCTAAGGCATTATAAGGTAAAACTCTTAACATCTTTTCTGCCATACCTCCAAGCAAAGATGAGCTGGAGGAGGTCAGAGCAATTCACCTGACTCAGCCTGCCGCCAGACAAAATAGATCGCATTAGCTTCTTCAGCAATTATGAAAGGCTTCTTTCTCTAACGAAGTGGCCAAGATACAGAACAGAAAAGGGAAGCCCTCAGAGGACAGAAAAGAACAGAAAAAGTTCAGAAGGCAGGTGGGGTTAAAGCTGATGTTTTGAAGCTTACAGCCATGCTTCAGGACTTTCCTATCCCAGGCGGGATGCAGATTGCCCAGCAAAGGAGAAGGGCACGGGTGTTTATGAACTGGAGTTACTCCCTGCAAAGTTTGCTGCCAGTAATAATCCATCTTGAGCAGCAGTGTTTTGAAACAGTATTGCTGAGTTGTGCAGATTTGTGATGATACTAATCTCCATACAATTTCATGAGAAGCTGCCAGAAGTGTGAAGGACTTACTTTTGCAGTATATATTTGTGAAACTAAGCTTTGATAGAATGTCCATCCACATTGCAGAAGGACACAAGTTCTGGGCCTGCTTCTATACATAAAGTTATTTCAACTGACTGCCTATCTTCCAGACTTCCTTTCAATCTCTAGAGTATGAACTTCCCTGATGTTGATGTTTTACTCCTTCTTCCTTTCACTTGTTCTACCATTTAAAGTAGAAAAAACCTTAAAAGACTGGAGAACAACACCAAAAATCTGATATCAAAACTCTTCTGTTTCCCTGGATTCGGTAGAGCTGTGGTGCAGAGAGGATGAAATCAGGTCTCGCGTTTAATACTTTAATTTATGGAAGCAGGTTTGTCTTGCATCAGATTTAATGTTCTGCAAACAGCTGCCTTTTCCAAAGGCGACGAGTTCCCCACCCAAGTGGGACACCGAGAACCCCCACGTGGAAAAGGAGGTACCATTCTCTGAAAAAGGTTGAGCAATCCTATCAGCATCTTTCAAGAAATTACCATACTGTTATCTGAAAGGCAGTGACTTCCATGCCAAGGGACACGAGTTTCTTACAGTAAGCTAGACAAATTACAGACAATAGGTTGTACCCAAAGACCTGCACTACTTCTACATGAAGCTAAACCAATGGTTTACTCCTTGTCCTGCCTAAAAACCTGGAAATCATGTCACTCACTTTCACACTGGTACACTGCCTCTGAATTCATTCCTGACCTACCGTGCTGGGACAACTGGATGACAAGCAGCAAGAAGACCAAATCATGTACATAACAAGCTGGCCACAATGATGTGAGTATCTGGGACTGGACTTCTGAATAGCCATTCCTGCAGCTTCCCACATGCATGTTCTACACTTCCAGCCACCTGCCACTGCTTCTTTCCTGACCTCTCATTGCACAGCCCCATAGATAACCTGCAACACGAAGGCTGGCTTTTTAGGCTTTCCACAGTGCACTGAAAATTACCTGACAAGGAGGGTTCTGTATGGAGTTGTTCTCTGCACACTGAAGAGAATAATAAATGATTAGCTCTGTCCTCTATGTTTATCTATCAATCAGTCCCCAGCAGTAACTTACATGCTCATGGACAGTTTGAGAGAGAAGACAGGGTGATCTTTCAAAAGTATAAAGTTTGTGTCAGGTTTTGTGAGTAGGAGGGATCGGGTAGAAGAACCCCAAGAAAGTCTGCAGTGTGAGTTCAGCTGTTATTTGTTCTGTTGACCTGGTGTACCAAAACATATGTCCTAGACAGCCAACATGCACACACAAGCAGCCCGGAGCCTACCACCCAGCAGATGCTACTTCTTGCCCAGTTGTCACTTAGCAGAAATGTGAGGCAGCTGGAGGAGGTAGGCATGGTCGCCACAGTGAACGGGAAGTAGGGGCATTGCAGGGTGCGGGGGCAGGCACAAGGACCACGAGAGGTAGAATTACTGCTGTGGACAAGTAAGGAGAGCGGACACCAATTTGCAAGACAGATCTCTACTGTTTCTAGTGTAATATACAACAGAATTTGTGTTTGGTGCTCAGTATAACCTGAATGAGAGAGGAATTTGACTCTAGCTGAAACCCTCACCTGTGAATTGTGATAACAGTGCACATCTACAAGGCAAGACAACTGTCAACAAATATAGAAGTTGTATTACCCTGTAGCAGATGTGACACAAGTCTAGATCCTTTTGGCATGAATATTCTCAAGCAGACATCTGTGCTCACCTAAGTTATGGAAAGGTCATCCTGCATCCTGTGGATGCCCACACAGATTTAAACAATCATTTCTTACCAACAATCATGTGGTTGCAGACATCACAGAAGGTGGGTTTTTTGAAGATGTGCTCCTGGAAGATGTGAGCCTTGTTGTTTTCTGGCAGCTGCTGGGCTCTGGTGGGGGAGGACGCCTGGCTCTCTGAGCTGGGGAGCTGCCCAGTGCTTGTGCTCACCTCAGGCATCAAGTCTACTTGCAGTTTCACATCACTATTAGTCCTCTGGAAGAAATTGTCTGCACTTTTACTCCGCAAGCTTTTGGTCTTGAAGGAGAGTGATCGCTTCAGTTTCTGCAGCTGCAATAAATAAGCCAGTTACAATTACTAGTAGCCTTTTCCTCTTCAACACCAAGGCAAGGCTCCTGGTCTTGGGGTGTGCTGTTGACAAGGGAACCTGGGAGCCACTGGCAGACCTCGAACCACCTGAACAATAAAAATCATTTTAGAGTTCAACCAGCAATTTCAGAGCAAAGAAAACAGATCCCAATGAGAAAATAAACTATTCTACATATGCTTTCTGATAGACAATAAACTTGATAGCCTTAATGAATGCTTCTATTGGTCTTTTCTTTCAGGTACGACAGCAGAGAGAGTTGTATGCATTGGAGAATATATCCTTTGTATTCAAGCATGAGAAAACTTAAAGTATTATTTATCCTCGCATGGTCCTTAATCAGCCTGTAAAGCCATTGCAGGAACAGCTGTTAAATGGCAGTACAAGAGGAGTGAATTCAGTAAATATATTTGATATATTTAAATTTCTTGAATTTGGCAGAAACAGAGATTATATGCAGTTTTGACTGAGAAATTCTTTTATTTTTTTAAAGGAAAGAAGGCTAAGGAGCAGCAACAGTATAATTAGCTAGCCAATTGATAGTGAATAGATTAATTAATTAATTAATACTAGTTAACACACATTCACATATATTCTTGTGTATTGTATTCTGTATTGATTGTCAGACTATTAAGCACCACAATAAGGCATTATTAACTTAAATTTGTTAACTCAAACTCTTCACCTGTAAACTGACTTGTACCCTATCAGACCTCCTCTCCTCCTTCTCCCCCAAATTTTATAGAAGGTTGAGGAGGGCGCTGGATGAGGCACAGAAGCTATCAGGATATCAGCTACACAAATTTGAGGGTTCGTCAACTCCAACGGCCCACAAGTAGAGTCTGGGTAAAAGGAAAGCCAGCTCTGTGTCCACTTCATGTTTGCTGTCTCTGAAGTGTAATACCTCCATCTCAGCTTTCACTCAGCATTATTCCAACCACTGCAAAATCATTTCAATCACTGCTGCAATTCTCTGGACGAATGTGATGTAACAATTGAAATTTTCCATGCCGCTCAGGCTGCCTGTGGTAACCAGCAGGAATGGTTTATATTAGACACTGTTTATGTTAGAAGTAATGATGATCGGGAATCATAATTCACACTAATATAAAGGGAAGAAGTTCACATACTTTCCCAAAAAAGCATGGCACTGGTCTGTCACGCTGACTCAGTAGCCTCAGAGCACTTGCTCTCCCCACGTTCTATTCCTAATCCATCCATTCACTTTAAGACGTAGCAGAAAACAGGCTGTCGGAGAGGACCCTCAAGGTGTCCCGGGGGGGAAGCCTCTCTTCTACCTTCAGACACAGACAGCTTGTTCTTGGAGAAGGGACACACTTCAGCTCTCTTCCCCATGTTTCACAACAAACTCCCCGAGTCCAATAAACAGGTAAAGAGCTGCCGTTGCCTCCAGTTAACAGTGTTTGGGTTTGCTACGTGGGAGCAAACTGCACTCTGCTCCCCGAGCTGTTTCTCCGCAGTGGCTTTGGGAGCAGGGAGGGATCAGAACCAGGGGCCCATCCCACATGCACCACTCTCACCCATGACTCTCTCTGGGTTCACAGGAGGAGCCCTAGATCCAAAGGAAGGAAATAGCTGTTTGCAAGAAACTCTCAGTCTCTGGGGGAATGTGTAAATAAAAGCAATTAAGCCATTAAATGCCAACTATGAGGTAAGAGCAGTTTCTGGTGTCTGAAGCTCTTCCAGCTGAAGCTTAAGTCATGGACTAGCTGAGCCCAAAACTCACTGTACAACAGCACCAACAAAATAGGAGATTTTCCCTCTTCTGCTTGGATGTTAACACACCGGCTCCTGAAATCACTAAGGTTATTCAGTACTGAGATTACTTCATCTCCCCAGTGACAGTCAGGAACTCAACAATAATTCACACACACCCCTGCTCCTGAAATGCTTCTCACTGAAGTCAGACATAATTAGTGTAGCAAAACACAGAGAATTACACCACCACAAGGTGACATTATTGATTTGCCATCCATTTCTACAGTGCCACATGAAGTTAATTAAATTTCAAAATGCTGCTTCTGCCACTGAAAGAAGACTAAGCTGAGCAACACAGTATGTGTTTTATCATGAAACAATTGTCCTGCTAGTTTGGACAATGCATTCAGTCTATTTTACAGAGCTCTGCATTTACCATCCTTACCCCATTCTCCAGTGCACAGTCATTTGCCAGTCAAAGGATGTACCAGCAGCCTTTCCTCTCTCAGGCAGAAAAGTCAACGAGTTTCTGAAGAGGGATAGTCCCGTACTCAGGCTATGCATGTCCAAACACATGCGCTAAGTTGCATGCACACTGAGGCGAGCACGCAACTGTGCATACTCCGTGCATCTCCAGCTACAACGTTCCAAGCAGGATGCACATTCCAGACTGGGTTGATCAAGTTACATTCACAGCTTTGGCAGGTGTCTCTGCACAAGCTAATAGTCTTATTTGAGATTCCCTGAGCATTATCTTGTGTTAATGTGGTTAAATAATTTCCAGGCATGGCGGGCATCCTTGTTGTTACCCAAATGCAGATTTTATACTCATTTGCATTCAGGCTGAAAGACACCTACATGTTTGGCTTCCATTCCATACTTAAAACACCGATGAAAGTCTGCAGCTATTATACCCCAAATAGGTTATATGTGTACAGAAGTGACTATGCAAAAATGCAGAATATAGGCAATGTTTAGCATTTTGCACAGCTAATTACACACTTTGCCTAGTACTGTTGAAAAGTACTTCTCAGATCAGAGTGCTCTACACCCATCTTGCATAAGTGAGAGCATACAGGGCAACAGAAGATTAACATCAGGTTTTAAAAATTAATTCAACTTTCCTTTCTCATACTAGGTCCTCAAGAGAATTTGAAATAGGGTACTGGTATGTGATTGTTTACTCAGAAAAAGTTGGCCCAAGCAAGGGCAAGCACGGGTTGTTATACAAATAGTATAAATTGTAAAACCATAAAAGCTTAAGTGATTATTATGCTGCAGTCAAGTAAGCATCACTTCCTTTGCTTAAATATCAACGTCTCCTCATTTTGAAGTATGTTATGGCCCAGCCCTGTTCTTTTACCGGAAGATTTCAAATGTAGTTAAATATAGGCAGGTAATAATCTGCCGTAAACTGATTTAATGCACTTGTGATGCTTCTAATAGAGCTACTATGGCATTCACCTGAGGCAGGATTCAGGTCTGTCAGAGAGGAAAGTATGCAAATCTTACTATTCATGATTTATTTCTGTAGAATTAACGAGTCCAAAGTAAAATCTTAGGAAGAAACACCACTGAACTTTGGAAAAACCTCTGACTAGGGTTGTTCTGCACTGGATGCTTACTTCAACACTTCAGTGAAAAATCACGTATTGGGATGGCAAAAAAACCCTGAATCAAGAACAAAAAGACTTTAAGAAACATATTTGAGATAAATTTCCTAAGCCTTTCATATTTTGTCCTCTGCAAGGAAGGCTACAAATTAGCTTTCATTTGAATAAAAATAAAAACTAAATTCCCACAAGCACAAGAGTTTTTGTAGACTTGTGATAGAATCACGAGACTTCGCAACATTGACACCTCAGGAACATGAACCCTTGATAACAAATCCAGGATGTTCCTGTGGTTTGAAATTAGGGGCAGAGAAAAAAGTTTGTCTCTAGTTAAAAGCATTTTATGAGTCACACAGACTTTCAGTGACTGCACATACTAACCCGCAGGCAAGACAGAGATAAGTGCCACAGCTAAACCTCAGAGCATGATTAACCTTTTCTTTTTTTTTCAGTATCGTCCAGCACAATCTCCATCTCCCTCAGAATTACTGAATGTTCAAGCTTCAAGCGATCATGAAGCTCTGACGAACTGCAGCTTATCAGCACCTCCTCTGTTCCTAATTCCCCTATGCTACAATTCTTTAGCTGCTATAATCAGAAAACAGGAGGCAGCAAAAGGGCAGCTACTGAAATTCATTCCTAGTGTTAACTGGGGTCCACTGCTTTTGGTGTGAAAGGGGATTGCACCTGCCCTCACTAAGACTTTATTTGATTTAAGCATTGGAGCCACACAACTCTCTTCTACGCTTTTGGTTTAAGAACTTCCCATGGAAGTTGGGAAGATGTCAGTGATTTGAGCTATTTTATAATCCCTAGCTTTGCAGTTACAAAAGATAATTGTCTACCCTGCAAAGAGAAATTTATTCAAGCTCCTACCTGCTCCCTGATATCTAGAAGCTCTTTTTCGCTTACTTCTCCAGCTTGTCTACACTGGCAGTCAGCGTGGCTTAGTAGTAGCGGACCTGGAGAATGAAACAGCGGCTGTTGAGGACCCAGCATACACAGTGTATGCATTTCAGGGCACAGAGTACTCTGAATGAGACCAGTCCTTTGGTCCTGGCGTGCATTAGGTGCACACCTGGAGCACAAATGAACCCCCAAGTGATGCAGCCTGTGCTCTATGCATCACAACAAGGACCAAAGTGGGGTGAGCAGCAACAACTGGGAGATTTGCTTTGAAACTACATGCCCAAATTAAACTATAATGCTGAGATAAGTTTCCCCTATGCCATCACGATTTCTCTAGCATCACTTCTTCATCACACCTTCTCACCAGACTTAGGGAAGTCTTACTCCCTCCACATCCTTCACACAAATGCTTCATCCCCCTTCCTGAAGCTCCCTGCTTAGTGATCTCAGTGTGAAAGGTGGTTACTAGGAGGACAAACTGTATGCTATGCTATGCTATGTTATGTTATGTTATGTTATGTTATGTTATGTTATGTTATGTTATGTTATGTTATTTTTGCTTGAGCCATCAGCTTTGGCATTCAGAGTAAACCCTCATGGAGTCTGCCCACATCAGCTTATTTCCCAACAGGCTTGGTCTTGTTCCCTTCTGAGCCACTGCTAACCATCCTCGCCAGCAGCAGAGGCTCCTGTGCAGCACGGGGCCAACAGGGAGATTATTTTTATACGTGTCCACTCTTCACTGTCTTGCAGGAGAAATGAACTAATGAACCAAGCTTATCAACTGTACTTTACCAACAGACCATATAACCAAGCCCTCATTGTCGGACATCAGCTGTCTGTTGTATTGCTGCTGTGCTAGCAATAATAAAAAAAAAGATATTGTTTGCTCTTCTCTATTCCTTTCTTTACACTAGTGTTAACAATATCATTGGATGGATTACAAGTAATACAGGGTATTAACAGAATTGTAATGAGCTATCAAGCCAGTTTGATTCCTGCAGTTCTTATAAAATGTAGCTATTTTGTCTAGCTATGCAGAATAAAATGCTCTGTCAGCAGATTTCACTCTGCTGTGAGATAAATGTTCACCTTCTGTAAGGAACCATTTCTTCTTCTTTTCCGCTTCTTTGGAAGTTTCCAAATTATTTGACTCTCACGTCACTATAAAAGAAGGACTTAAACACATAGGGCCCAAATGATGTTGTGTCTATTCACTAGAGAGCATGTCAGGTACACGGGACATTACCAAAAGGGACTCAGACCAAAAGGCTTTCAAATAAGGGAAAGAAAAGAAGTCTTGATGAACGGCATCAATTCTACTGAGCGCAGTCCATTTTCTGGGTCAAGGAGCATTCAATCTGTATTAGCAACCTTCAGAACATACTTCAGAGGTTAACTAGATTTGTGGAAGGACTGGATGTTACCAGGGCGTGAGCTAGCCTGGTGGCATTGCTGGGCTTCAGCCAGCTATGCTGATTAAAGCAAACAAGGAACCAGCTTAAACAGAAGTGCTTACTTTTTGTGAGCACGAAGGTTAATGATTTTCTTCTTCAAATTGAGGGATACAAAAGTAAGAGATTTTTGAGCACAGGCAAGGGTGTTTTTTTTTTTTCTGGATTTAATTTGAAAATGCACTGCCTTGGAATTTTAATGAGCAAAAATAAGATTATGACATGCCCAAAGCCAGTATGCAATTTCATAAATAATACGTGTGTTTGCCTGCTGATGAAAGAAGTACCACGTCTTATAGCATTAACAAGATAAAAGGATATTTCGAACACTTAAGGGGTTGGTATTGTTTATTGGCAAAGCATCTATGATAAAAATTGTGAGCAAAGCTGATTCCTTTTCTACCTTCTTCATTCTAAATAATAAATAGTACAATATTCTACTAGTACAAATTAAATTAGCTAAACTTACTTCAATTGTAGCAGATTTACATCGTCTGAGAATCTGGCCCTATCATGTATCTGTGTCTGCCCTAGCCAGCTTTCTTGGAAGCTGTATCCTTTTAATCCACTACAAAGAGGGAGTCTTCATTGTTGTAGAATCTGCTACGTATTATATTTGTTTATTTTCCTGAACAGATTGCATAGCTGGCATTAGAACAAATATGTTTGTTATTGTTGTAAAGAAATAAATAAATCAAACTGCCTGCTTGAATACTGTATTGGACTAGTCAAAGGGGAGACATTTTCCATAATACCTAACAATAACATTGTTAGTGATTTATTGGGTACCTCCAACTACTCTGTTTGGCTCTTGCTCCTCTGGTCATCATTCTCACATTCTCCTCCCTCTGCTATACTGTTTTTGAAACCCACTCACTGATCCTCAAACCTATTTAGGATATAAACCTTTGCAGGCAGGGCTCTTTCTGTGATTTTGTTTCACACATAGAGTCCTAACTACAACAAAACGCTCTGATTTGTGTGTCAGAGCGCAACAGCAAAAATCCCTGAAAGACCCTCAGGGTCTGAAAGCATGAAGTCTGAAGGGATGCTCAGTTGTCACTGCTCCCACAAATGTCACTGTGAATCACATGTTCTCAGCCCTCTCTCGATGTACGACATCCTTGGCAGTTTGAATCTCTAATTGGCAGACCTCTAAATTGTCAAGAGGTACAGTCTGCATGTGAAGCCAAACAGTGGGTTTGCTCAGCAGACCTGTTCATTCTGTGTGACTCTCTGGTTTGGTTTAAACCAAGCTGAAAAATTCATATAGTTCTCAAGAATTTCTCCGGCAGTTGGTTTGAAATTATCCTACAGTTTTGGGTACGATTAGTAAATATGTGAGACAAACATGAAATAAAGTGCTGAAAGTTTCAAGGCCTGAAAATACAAAAACATCTCCCTTGTGCTCCAAATTCCTTTATATATCTTAAAAATTCAGCATAACATGTCACAGGACAAAGTGATGCAGTCCAGGGAGTGACAGATTTGAGGAAACACAAACAATTTATTAACTATAACAATTGCCATCAAATCTCAGGGAACTCCTTTTTTTGTCTCGGTTATGTTCAGAACCATCTACTTAGTCTTAAGGCATAAAAAGAGTAAACTCTGTATTAGATATCCTGCAATTGTGACTTACCCTGAGCTGCTATTACCCTCCCTGCAAGATATATTTTCCTATTAACTTCAAAAGACTACTGTCATTTAAATAGTTTAAAACAGCTTGTAAAATGAAGAAAACATATGCAAAATACATATAATTATACTTGTATGTATGTCAAATCCAGACTTTTTTAAGGCTTTTTTATCAAAAACTAAGTAAAATCCCCCCTCACCCATTTAATGAATTTATTTATTTAGCCAAAACTCTCAAACTTTATACCTAATGATATTTTTGCTGTTGTGTTTTTGAACACCCCTATTTTGGTGTATTCCTCTCTTTTCTTTCAATCAAGCTATATTAAAAAGAGTAATCTAGAAAGGAGAGAGTACATACTACATTTCTCCTCCTGAGGGATCTAACCTAAGTTTCTTCAAACTTCCTGAGAGGTTTGATTCAAGTTTAGTTTGGGAAAAGTGCTTGCAATATCACTCAATCATGGTTTGTGTGTTCAGCCTGCTTCTAGAAGAGAGGAAAAACAGTGAATCTTTCTCAAATTTGCAGCATTTCAAGCTAATAACTCACAAGATATTTCAGAGAAGCTTTACTGTAGCTTTCCAAAGTTTATCATCCAATTCATGAAAATCAGATTAGCAGTCCCAAAGTAAGATCTGTTGGGTTCATTGTGTTGAGCTCAATGATCATCAATTCTTCCTCCTTTGTGAACAACTGCATAAATCAAAACACGCTATAAATCAAATTAAGAAACGCTTCAGCCACGTCCAAAGACTGTTGCTTATCTTATAATGGGGATGGAAACGTTTAGTCCCTTTGCTCTCCTCTCCTGCCTCACCTAGCAAAAGAAGAGCTGCTCATCTCAGGAGCAGAGGGAAAGACTACAAATCCCAGATTTATATCCAGGATTAGATCCTCCCTGCTGCTAAACAGCTGTTCCAACATGGGTGGCACCAGCTGTGGGAGATCTTTTATGATTGAGGTTTCGAAAAGTGGCTGGTGGAATAACCAGCTGCAAACCTCTGTGTGGCTCCTGTCTCTCTTTCATGGTCTGGTAATTGAATTGTTTCCAGTTCTTTCCTCCAGAAACCAACAGTAAAGCTCACAAAGAAAACAAGAGATGGTTAGGAATAGTCTTTTTCTTTTTCTTTTTCTTTTTCTTTTTCTTTTTCTTTTTCTTTTTCTTTTTCTTTTTCTTTTTCTTTTTCTTTTTCTTTTTCTTTTTCTTTTTCTTTTTCTTTTTCTTTTTTAAATCCCCCTATACTTTCAGTTTCAAGACAGGTATGTGTTTACATCATCTTGTTTTGTACTTTGGGTTTCACTTCAGGCATCTGGTTGCTAAGCAGCCGGTCATCCCCCATACTTTGTCCTCATTAGGATGAGGCACACATGGTTATCTCTTGCCTCTTGACATAGAATGAATTTGGACTGTTACCTCTGAGGTTCCTTCTGGGTATCCCCCATTTTACCACCCTGTTTGGATATCTTTTTTTTCCATTTCAGCTTCTAAATGGAACAGTGATTTCTCTTTGGTAACTCCTGATTTAGTCATTCACTAATCTTTGCTGTGGTGGAAGTGGCACAATGAAATTTGGAGATTAAAAGGCTGGATTTCAGAGTAACGTAAATCCAGGCATTCCTGCTGAGGTGAAGGAAGCTACACTGGTATCTACCTGCTGAGAGTCTTCAGAAATAGTAATAATAGGGCTTGAGTTTTTCTTCTTTTCCTTCTCATGAATAATATGCAGTGAATGTGATTGTGAATGTAAGATTAATCATCCTTGATTGTATCTTGCATCTGTCCATCTATGAAATGTGCATCATTATTTTCCACTATTGATCTTATGAGAAATTAAAGCTTAATACAACTCCCTTGTGCCTTTAAAAAAAAAACCCTAACCTTCTGCTAAAAAGTGCTGGTCTACCTATAGCAATAGTTTCCACTAGTTTATTTTACTCATTTGCTTTTCCTCCTTTTTTTTTTTTTTTAAACAGAGCTGTTTTATAATACTTTAAATGGTAGTATGTCTCTTGAAGCAAATATGGAAATACATCTGGCAGGGAGGCTGATACTAACGGAGGGCAAATTAACATCAGCCCCAGATCCCACATACTGTATAATCACATTTGTACCGTCTTAAAACGAAAAGGAAGACTGAGATCTACTGGGAATTGTTATAGTTAATATTCTGCCAGTGTGGTTTCCACTCCTACTTCTGGAGTTCCAAACTTACGCTGTTAAAATTGCTTCGCAGTGAAAACATGTAAGTGCTCAGCTCTACAACAAAGTTATTGTCGCTGGGCCAGATCCTAAGGTCTTTACTTACTGCTAACTCCCGCTGACTTCAGCGAGCGTGTATCCTGAGCAAAGTCTTGGGGTTTCGCTGGATTGCTTTTTTTTGTTTTGAAATGAAACTTTTTTTACTCATTTACACTGTGCATTAAAAACAAAGGCTTTCTGCAGGCAGTATGAAAAAACATCTGGCCACATTTGGCATCCTGTTATCTGGCTGACTTCTCAATTCCCTCCTCTTTTTTTTAAACTGTCTCTGTCAATCTGCTTTTCCACAACCAAATACAGACAGATACAGAGGGGCACCTATGCTTCTTGCTTCTTTTGTCTTTCCTAGACATTTGTTTCAAATTCATACTTCCTGTGAATTAATGCTGCCCAAACTTCTTGCTTCGCTACTGTACTTTGAGATGATGTTACCTCATTTTCCAATCAAAGAAAGAAGCAGAACCACAATGCCAGAATTTGAGTGCTATATAGCCTATGGGCTTAAAAAAAGCCCCCAAACATAGATATTTTGGCTTATTTGATCCCACAGGTTTCTGCACTCCCTTCTTTGCTGCCTGTTCACAGAGATTCAGATCTAAATTTTACAACTCGTTTCCGTCTTTCCATTTCCAACTTTTCTCAGTGGGAAGATGCCTTACAGAATATTAGCAGTGTTTGCTGGTTGACTTGCAATTTTTCTTTTTCACACTTCCCTTCACCCTATTTGTGCAATGTGTAGCGAATTTGCTGCCTTCTGTCTTCTTTTGATCCCTCATGAAGACTGACACTGTCCCATCCTGTGAACGCTGCTCCTTGCCAGCCACTCTGGAGGCCAGGGTGTGCAGCTGCCCTGGCACCGCCTGTTCTGACACGACAAGTCCAACAGGACTTATATGGTCCTGGTGCGGATCCATGTCGCTGCCCTGGCACCACTCTGGCCTGAAGCCCTGGATGGGGGGGAAGAGCCGACAGCACAGGTCGAACAAAGCAGTCAATCCCTCTGGGCTGCACCATGCCCCACCTGGGTACCCACTGAGTTTCCTTCACCTCGTATTTCCAGTTCTGAAGTCCTACAGCAGCTACCAGATACATGATGTGCCAACTGAAATTTTTTCCTACCTCGATAACATCTTCCTTGTTGTTTGTTCCACATCCAGTTATCTTACTGTCCACCATGGCAGAGATCTGTTTCTTTGCAGGTCCGGTCCAGATACAGAACGTTTTTCGTTAAAGCTGTTCTCAGAGTGTGACTTAGGGCATGCATTTATCCCTTTCAACACATCTACTCCAGTTGTATTCTAATTTTCAAAAAGTACTTCCAAACCATTTGGGGGAAAATTACGCCTGTAGTACCAGTTTCCAAGGAACCTGTTACTAGTACAGAAAGTTTCCATCTCAATCTGTCTTTTGTCTTCTTGTTATTACATGTTAGTCATGCCCAGAAAAAAATGCATTCAGTGTCCTACATAAAGACTAGGCCAACTCTCCACATGAAAAGTCTGTTCAACTTAATGATGATATTCTCATATATGAGACATACAGTTACTTGGCAGTTTATGGAGATGTTTGAAGGCCTAAACACTGCTTCAAGAAGTTGACAAAGTAAATACATATATTAGGAGATGTTAATTGGGTAGAGTTGTTATGTATGAGATTTATCATACATATACGACTCCTTTTGCCTCAGGCTAATCCATTTTTGTATTTTTCCTAAACCTCCAAGCTGCTGAACATCTTTAGCCAGCTATTGTTTCAAAATCAACCCTGCAAAACAAAAACATTTTATTTTTATCCTCACCAGCTGCACAACTTTCCTCCTCAAATTACCTCTATCAAAGTTTCAAGATTAAAATGACTATCTGAACTGCAAAAATGTTTTTATACTGAGATAGCTAGCTTCATGTAAAAAGATAGTTACATACAGAATACCGCAAACAGAAAGGTAGACAATTTAAGAATATAACTATTTCTGAATGTTAAAATAGATTTTTTTAAGTCCTTAGAATCCTCTAAAGTTAAACTGTTGCTAATGAAGGCCTGCACACAAACATCTACTAATAAAAAAAAAAAGAAAAAAGCTTGTAACACTGTTGTGAGGTTGTGCTTACCTAATAAATAAAGCATATTCAAACTTCATATTTTTGGTGTTGAGAGAGAAAAGAGCTGTTGGTATTGACATAAGATACCAACACATTTAATAGGGGCTACTTATTTGATAAGAAAGAAAGGGATTAAACCAGTAAAACAGTGTGATGCCTCGCCTGACAGAAAAAATAGCAGTGACTTCAACAGGAGCAGCATATTGCATGGGGCTGCATGAGGGATGCCATGCAGGCAGGAGAGCAGGGGACTAGAAGAAGGAAGAGGAAAGGAAAGCCAAGTTAGGACAGAGTTTTAAAGAATATGAATATTAATCTTGTGTAAGAGGGGGAATTTCCATGAAGTGCTTCACTTTACTCCGCTGTCAGAGTAGGTACAGTTCTTGATATCAGCAGAGTAGCACTGACTTAAGAGTGTGACATACTACAGCAGAAATCAAAGCTACTGATCACTGCTGAAGAGCAAGCGCAGTGCTAACTTCTGAGATTTATATCCATTTTCTCCTGTCAGCTGGTAGGTTTTTGGGTTTTTTATATGCAGTAGTGTCTATGAGTACAACTGTGCTGCAGGGATGATAATTCATGGAAAGGAGATTTTTTTCTGGAACTCAGCAGCTAGTAGTAAAGACCAAATGACGTTACCTCTATTGCTACTTCAGGAATATCATATTTATTGCAGTGTGTCCCCTACAGTGCCAGAAAAAATAGGTTAGCTTTCTCATCTTGTTTAAAAAAGCTCCGATTTTTTTTTACCAGACTGAGTGGCTACTTCTTATAGCCAGCATCTAGTCACAGCTGAATTCTCCTCAGAGGCAAATCACTCTGTTAGGATTTTTGTTTTAAGGCTTAGCTGTCACTTTTTGAACCTTTGTGAAACGTTTTTAATTTATCTACGTTCTATCAGGATTCAAGTAGGTCTATTACAGCTGTTGGCATTCATTTTAGCTTTGATAATCTCTAAGGAATCATTTTTCCAGAGCATTTTTCTTGGATACTGCTAAAAAAGCCAGTGCTGTCGAAGCACAGGATTGCAGCCCAGGGAAGTCTGTGGGAACCTAAGCTGCTGAGGCAGGAGCTCAAAAGCCCTCCACTGGCAGTGCAGTTGAAAAGGGATCTCCTGAGTTGCACTGGTCTTCATCTACCTACCCAGAAAGGAGGAGACTAAGACAACAGGGGAGACTAAGAAGAGGGCTGCATTTCTTCTGCATAAGGAATGCTTTCTATTACCTCATTGCCTAGGTTTTAAATTTATGTACAGTTCCTGCATAAACATGTAAAGAAAAGATGAGGTTACATCAAAAGATAAATAGGCATCCACAAGCAAGGAACAGACCATGTAATACCAAGCAACGTAAGGAAACTAAAACGCAACTTAGAGCATTTCCTTGTGAATTAAGTAAGCATGGCTTGGGTATAGGTGAAAGGGAAAGCACAAACGGTAGGGTTTGCTTTTTTCCAAGAATACTTATGGCTTGAGTGCCAGCATCTGCACAGTGTTTATAAAAGGTGCCTCCCCCTAAAAGAAGAACCACCATCCATTTTCTTAACAGGAATCTTTAAACTTGGCTAAGCTTGGAAACCTGGAAGTTTTTCCTGTAAGGACAGAGCTTGCGTTGGCTCGTTGTATCAGAAAGCCTGGTCCTGGATTAAAGCATTTGGGTGAGAACAGGAACAGAGAGGAAAGAGAGAGAGAAACATGGAAAGGCAGAGAGTGAGTGGGTGAGCTAGCGAAAAAAGTTAACTGTTCGTCTGGATCTTTAACGGCCGGGAGGATGAAGTCCATTTGTCATTACGACTAACTGCAGGAGATAGATCTAACTGCTGTGAACCTGCCAAAGACTCCTGTGTGCCCGTATTTCATGAAACTGGTGCATGATTCATCTTGTAGCTACAGTTTAATAGCAGCACTTCACATTTTGAAGTCTGGATAGGCTCACATTTTTCTCTCTTTTTGTCATAGGTGCATAACTTTCCATTATAGGGCTGGCTGGAAAACAGCAGTTCCACTTAGCAAAAATTTTCAAAGTTTGAATGATTTTGTTCCACGTTGACATAAAAAACAACTGCAGCTTTTCAAAATGTCTTTGAGAGAGCTGTGGGCAGAAGAGGCGAAAGTCAGACAGACTAACCTGCCAGGGGAACAGGCGACTGACCAGTTTTCGTAGGCAAGGTTCAAGACCTCGCTCTGACAGATTCACAGTGGTGTTCACCCTACTTAAATTCAAGCTTTTAACTCAGGCTGCCTACTATGGTCAATGGAAAAAGATTTCCCCTCAGAGAGGCTAATTCAGAGCATGCAAGGCAGGCTTTTCCTCTAAATCACCTTTGATAAAACAATTTCAGTCTGTGTTCCATTTATAACAGAGAGAGACTGAACTACTAACTTAACTGCCTGAAGTTGGTCTCTAATCACAAGTAGGGCTGTAGTGTTTAACCCACGATGCGTTTTTCTACTCTTTTGACTTGAAATTTCACCTGCAACCAGGGAAAGCTTTCTGACAAAACTTTACACAATCAAGAAAACTGAACACTTCCTCAAAAACAGAAGTTTTGACCAAAAAACCTAACAAAAACGCCCTTGACAAGCACAAATTTCACTGGAATGTTCGTTAACAGAAACGTTTGGCAAATCATTACAAGTCACCTTACATTTATTTGTAAATAACGCCTTAATTAGATAATTTGAATTAAAAAACAATGTGCGAACATAAGGGAGAAATGAGTTGGACACACTTATAAGTAATACAAATAAGTACACTCAGAGGTACAACAAAAATTACCTGTACTGGGTCTTTGAGTTGATTGATACTGGTTGGTAACTTAACAGTAGGTGCAGTTTAAAAACATACATGAACCTGAACATCTTAACAACTGGATCCTCAATTTAACTGTAGAGAAGTCAGTGGCACTCTGCCAAGTTTGCCTAGTGTATTTTGTTTACTTGTGAGGACAGAGATGCCCAGTCCAAAGCCATTTCTCACCTTGTGTATGCACAAAGGCAAATGAGGCTGGTTCAAGGTTTTCAGCCCCTCAGTTCAACCCCAAGACGTTATAGTTCTGAGAATAGCCACCATAGCATTTAAAGTGGCAGGGACAATGCTAGCGAATCAATAATGAATAGTACACTTACATATGTGATGTTTGAGGAGGTGACTTTTATGCATCCCACCAGAAATCTGACTCTTGGCCAACAAAAGCTGGTGCTTTCCTTTGCTATGAATGAGTAATTTTTGTAAAAAACAAATGAAGTTAAATATTGGGATAATGGAGATGCAAGTCTGTCTCAGACTCTATTCAACATTATTTGCTATAACAACCTGTCAGGTTGACTTCATTCTCTCACCTAAGCTGTGCTTTCATAGCCCAGATTTCTTTGTCTTTGATGAATAAACTAAGGAAAAAAAATATTCTAAATGTTGATTTTAATAGCTTTGTGAATACCAGTTTATAGTATTTTGCTCCTTTCTGAATTAAACCTAATGATCAGTTACTGTAGGTCAGCTGCATTTTGCTTTCCTATTCAGAACACTAGACTGCTAAAACGATCTTTATTAATAAAGCAGTGCATGTGTGGCATTTTAATAAAGCTTTTAAATGGCACTCAGAAATGGAGCATATTATGTCTACAGAAAAGAAAAGCATTCAAGTTGTCACTGTTACTTGCCTAAAGGACCCTGTCTGCGATTCCATATTGAACTTGCAGCCTCCTGCAGCTGGGAAACACCTCTCTCTCACAATTATTAATGCTATGGCATTTTTAATCTTCACCACTGCAGCCCCTAAACTGTAACACTTCCATTTGACCGTACTTAGCAAACTACTCTCATCAGTAAAAAACAGGTCAGCTAAGAAATGCTGACCAGTCAGTGGGAAAACTTCTACGAGCACCTAGCGCATTTATGCGAAAGTACAGACATAAGGCTCATTTCTAAATAAATAAGGAGATATGCAATCCATTTGTCATATGTAACTGCTGATGTCAAAGACACAAGAAGTCTGTTTTTCAGACATCCAGCATAAATATGTTTTGCAAGGTTCCTGAGTTATATTCCCTGACAAAGAGCATATATTGTATGAACTGGTCTACTAAATCAAGGGAGTTTCCTTGATCAAAGGCATGTGTCAAAGGAATTAAGGGTCAAGTTATTTCCATCACTCACACATAGACTGGTCCTCTTTGCTAATGAACATGCAAATTTTGCTTATGCTTCAGCTAGAATATAGACATACACTTGCCTGGAAAAGGCAGTACTCTTAACAGTAATTGACCATTTACATATGCAACTGGAAGTTGTGCAGAACTAAATACTGTTTTAAGAATATTCAACTCGTGCTCACGTCTGAAAGATCAGTTCTCTGCCTGACAAACGTGGGCACAAATTTATCAAATATACAATCTTCTGTCTATCAAGAGTATACAGCAAGGGCTCAGGTAGGCAATAGGAGAAACGCTCGTCATACAAGGAATTATAGTTTTCTATTAGGTGATTATGATTTACTTCCATTTAAATTAAACAAAGTGTAAAGGAAAAATGAACCTCTAAGCCAAGTTTTGGATTTCAAGATTTCAAGAGGGCAGCCTTTGAAGTGCTATGTTCCCTTGAAGAAATTCCGAGGCTTCAGCACTCTCAGCTCTCTAGGGATATATTTTAGACCACAACACACTTTGGAGTGTGGCGCAGAAGGATGCAAGCTAGTGTGTCTGTCTGAAGGTACAAAGGTCTTAGCAGTGATCCTTCCAGATCACTGGGCTTACGGTTGTGTAAGCAGGTCATTGCATGTGCTAACGAGCACTGGCGCTCAGAAAGCACTGAGTGCTGATGAAGCCACGTGACCGTGGGTTGTGGAACAGCCTTGACCTTTGCCAACCTTGAGGTATCAGGTTAAAGACATGCTTCATTGATAAAGATGACTGATCAGAAAGGGTCAAGTACTTGGATGTGCTTGGATGAGTAAGAAGTATATAATTTATTCAAAGCAAATCTGTTAATACTACCTGGAATATGAAACAAAAAAAAAAATTTCTGTGACTGTGTGCTCCTGGCAAACTGCATGAAAATTGTTACCTCAAAAAGGAAATTTGGAATAAGCAAAGAGTCCACAAAGAATGGTGAGGAGGCAAACAAGAGAAAGAAAAAGGTGACAGAAAACTGGCATGCAAATAAAACTGGAGCTTTCATGCAGAGTTCCTTAGGCCTAAGCATGTTAATTGTCAAGAAAAGCTGAGTGAGTCTTTGCAAAAATTATTTAAAGAAATGTCAACGGATTGATTCAGGCCAGGGAAAGCAAAAGAAGAAACAGCCTGTGGTACGGTAAGGATGAGATAAAAGGCTGGCTCAGAATTTAACAAAAACTTCATCTTACTTTCTTCCCAGAACAATGATTCTGGGGCACAATAATAGGAATAATAGGAAAGAGGTTGCAGAAGTGGATGTCACGATATTAAAAAAGCAGTTCAATGTGCCTGCTGAGGTGAAAGGGAGAAAAGAAACCAGTTAATCTCCATTACAAAATTTACTTTGAAAGTCAAGGAAAAAGTTTTCTTAACAAGATTTATGCAGCCAGAAATGATACAAAGTAAAATAGAAGTCTGTCTCAAGAAGTGGGAAAACTGATCCCAGCAAATACAGATTTGTAGCTCTGACCTCAACAGTGCTTGACAAAAAATAATAAAAAAAAAAGGGTAGATCTTCCTAGACCAGTTCTCTTGGATAAGATGAACAATTTTCTAGACAAAGCAAATGTTTCATGTCAAGGGTAGATTCTGTATATTTGAGTTTCATTAAAATTGTTAAGTATGCAACCACAAGGGAATCTATTAGATTGAAACCAAGCGAAATAGTGAAGAAATTTTAAGTAAAGTTCAATGGAAGATGATTGCTGTTGAAAGAAGTAGTAGGCTGAAGGAAGGTCATTGGTACAGTTCTTCAAAGAACAACACTGGTGTAGTTTTAGGGTCAGTCTTGCTCTCTGTATTTTTATTACTGGATTTGATGCGAAGGTTAGGCACGTCATAAGGCCCTTTCCCTCTGACATGAGGTTGGAGGCATTGTCAAAACTAAGGAGGCTTGGGGCTTGAGGGATGGAGTCATGGAAATGTGATGAAGTTCAGCTGTGGAAATGCAAGCTTGTGCACCTGAGACCTGATCCAACCCACTTTAGATGAGGACAGACAAATCTGTCCTGGATCCACTGGAAATTACAGAGAAATAGAATGGTGACCTCTGGTTGACCAAGGGGTCACTAGGAGACACAAACAGTATACCGTAATGACCTTAACAGACCTCGGAAGCATGGTTTCTGGGAAAGTTAGTGAAGCATTAGTGATACTGTACAAGATCTCATGTAGAATACCATGCACAAATTCAGTCACCCTTTTCCAAGGAAGGTTGTTCAAAACTGAAACAGGTGCACAGATCTGCTACTAGAACGAGATGAAGAATGGAGAGTTTATCTTATGTCAGCCTGGCTTATTTAGTCTAGAAAATAAAAGGTTGGGAAGAGATAGAAAAGTCTATTCTTACATGATGGAAACCTGCACCAAGAAAGAAAAAGAGATGTTTAAGCTAAAGCCACATTATCAAAATTACAATGCCACACAAGCTGCCCAGAAATAGACTGGAATCAGAAGGGGGTGAGGGGCAGAGGGCATCCCTTAGCCATTAGAACATTCAGATGTTGGGAGATCCTTTTAAAACTAGTGGTAAAACCTGAACTCAACAGGATTACTTTATGAAAAAGAATACAGCATAAGAAACTGAGACAGTAGGACTGGACTGCCTTCCAGCTTTGAAAACAACTTGTTTTGTTTCGGTGTAAATTTGCACTTTTTAGTAAATCCATTTTTTTACCACACCAGATTTCAGTCAAGTCATCTTCAGTTGTTGAAAGGTAATAGACATTTTCTTCATTTTGGCAAGGTAGAAAGTGTGGATAGAAGAGAATGAACTGATCACATTTCTATTTTGCCTTAGATATCTCAATGCGCCTAAGAACTGATCTGACATATATATCAAAGCGAAAACCATACTAGAGTGTTTTCATCAGAAAAAGAGTAAGAAAGAGAGAAAAGTCAAAACAAGTGTAAACACAAGAACAAGTTTGCTCAAGAAATTATTGATAGGATAGAGTATTGCTTTCTTGCTCTTAATGAAGTCTTCCTGTACATGATTTGTTCTAACACTTCATCAAAATACATAAAGATACTTAAGCTCATTTCTTTCCCTTAGTCTTACCTTCACGGTATGTACTCACCATTTTATGCAGAGGCATGGAGGTAAGATTAAGAAGGAGAACCCTTTTTTTATTCCCCTTTCAAGGGATTTTTTAAAGCTGTTTGGTATTCCTCTGAAGACTACAGCAGTAGTTTACATACTGGATATTTATCACTAGTGTGGAGGGTGAAACACTAACTGTACACCATACTCCCTGCCCTTTTAAAATATTAATTGATGAGTAACCATCTATGGAGCCTCATAAAGTATTAACTCTTTAGGTGGGGAAGATCTCTGCTTAACAGCATAACACAAATCCTACATGATTTAAATCCCATGCAATCCTATTAAAATCCAAAGAGTTTCAAGCTGTTTACGTTAGTTCAGTATCTAATATTAACACCTGGGTTTGAAACCTCCTGTATGCAATACTGGTCTATTGGACCAGCAGGACAAGGGAAAGTAAGTCCAATCTTCTTGAGCAATGTGGGAATATTTATAAATGAAGTCTACATCTTGATCTTCAATGCTTAATCCATTTTTTGGCTTGCTACTTTTCAGCAACTTCCATTTTATGAACCACATATCAGGTTAGCTAGTATTTGAACAATTGTGATACGTCTCCTGAATTGCCATACTTGAATTTGAAGATAATGGTCTGCATTTCCCTGAATACTGGCCACTGGATAGTCAGTGTATGGAAGTGTGAGACCGAGACAGACTCATTTATTTTGTGAAATACATAGTCCAGATGCCATATTTATTTGGAGGTCTGGTGTCTCTTTTTTCTTTTTTTTTTTTTTCATTTTTCAGCTATTCAACTTACCTAACTGACCTGAGTGTAAGCAATTTGTTATGCCTGTGATTTTGTGGTTCAGAGGAAAATTTTGAAGCTGTCACACCAAAGATGCATGACTGCAGTACATCACAACTATAGCTGGACTTTATAAAAAGTAGATGGAAATGGGCAAAGCTGTGAAAAAAAAACATTTGGCCTTCACAGATATCCACTGCTTTCTACAAGTAAGTAACTTTTAGATGATGAATTGCTTGCAACGGCAGGGGAAGGGCTTGATAGCCCTTCTGGGATGTATGAGAGAGCCTGACAGCTGTTTAACATACTTGAAATGAAACACTAGTAGCTTGAAGATCAGCAGTACTGACCACTCCTGCTGGTACTAACTCAAACACTATAGATGTTAAGCAAGTCTGTCCCCCCTGCCACGCCNTATGAATACCTCCAGCCATTATTCACAATATAGCGATAATAACTTGACTCACACCTGAAGAAATCAGCAGATGGGCTCTTTCCTCTTCATATAGAAATGTCAGTTTAATATAAGAAGGATAAAGCTGACAGAGTTATGTGCCAACTATGCCAAACATAAAGGAATATTGCCAGGTGTAGGATTTTTTTCTTTAGACACATATTCCTTCAAACTTTAGTTTTGTTTACTAAATTCCAAGGTAACTTTACATAAGAGACATCAGAAATATGATATCTTGTTGCTGCTACTAGATTTCCGCTTATATTGCTAAGTTAGTGATTGCATAAGTGTGCACTGTATCTTTAATTGCTACCACCAGGAGGAAATTTTCCCTTAGGATTCATTAGCTAATGACTTCCTCCCTCCCCGAGTTGTAAATCTACAAAAGTCTTTGGCAAACTGGTCATTTGCTTTCTTGGAAGCCAGATATGAAGGACCCAAACAGGTGGCAGCCATAACTAGAAACATATGAAGGTAACAGAATTAGCAATTACATGTATTTGTATGATACCTTCATAAAGCTATTCTCCTAGTAAAATTTAAGTACCCACTCAAGTCATACTTTGTTGTGAAGTAAATGTTTTCAAGAGCCAATAAATTAATTTAATAAATTAATTAGTAGGTTTGCAACTGTCCTAACTATTCAAGCTCTAGGGGTTTTAGCACAGTAACATTATGTATAGTGCTACAGGATGGCCTGTTTACAGCGTGTTTAATACACTTTGGACACTTATTTGAAGTTATATTAACGAGACAGTACACTGGAGGTGCTATGTGTAAAGTACTTGAGGACCCGTAATCCAAAAGACACAGAGGCATTACACAGCAATATATATACTATGCCATAAGGCAAACATGTACTTAGAACAGGTAAATGGATTTGCTCCTCGGGCCAGGAAATGTGTATTGAAAGTGTACTTGAATTTTTTCCTTCTGAGCAGTTGTACCAAAGTCCAGATGTTAAGGTGTTCATGATGAGGAGAACATGCATGAGAGTCTGGTCTTTAAGCTTTCAGCATTTGAGTGTGCTCACCTCTAAATATGCTCCTAATCCATAGGAAAAGGTGGTGGGAGGCTTTAGCAATTATTAAAGAGTGAGCTGCTTTCCTGCGACAGGGGTGTGTGACTAACACACGAGAGTCATTCTTCCAAATTTCAGCTACTTCATAGCAGCCTGAAGTTCTGCCTCTCAAACTCACGCTAGTGAGGAATTGCAATACCTGTGTCGTCTTCTGAGTACGGTCTGGAGTGCGCTAGATGAAACTCTTTTTCTGGACTTTGGTACTATGGGGGACTATGCGCCACAATTGTCTACGATTACACAGGACTGGAAGCAAGCTCGCCACATTAGTTTTTCAAAATTGTTTTTCTGGTGAAATGTTTTCAAATGCATTTTGAAGGTTGTTATTATCCATGTTGTTTCTGTTCCTATATTTGGAGTCATAATAGTGCTTTGCCACAGAAACAAGTCATCGTGGGGTAATTAGATATGGCACAAACTGTTCTGCAGTAGCTGCAGCTAACATGAACTTGTTAACTTATGCAACAGAGAGTTCCTGAAGAAAGCTTAGCCCTCTGTGAATGACAGGACAGCTCCCTCAGCAAGGGACACCATGGGATAAAAGCTTGGACACAGACACTTGGCACACACTGACTTATACCTTTGTCAAAGTCTTTAGCTTTTGAAGGACATCAGTTCTCTTAGAAAAAAAAAAAAAGCACAAACAACATCTTTATGAAATCATTGAGAATTTTTCCATCCTGCTGTTTACTAGGACCAAAAAAGAGAGCTTATCTCATTACCCCAGTGATCAGAAGATTCTTTGACTGCATCTACTGAAATGATAACACGGCATGTACAGCATGCTTTCTGATCATATTTGCAGTTCTAAAATGTAAATACGCAGATTATATGTTTACTAAAAATATCTGTTTGCAAGTAATGGCATCAACTGCACAGTCATAGCTTTTGCCTATTCCAGTGTATCACTTCAAATGCTCGCAAGACTGGAAAAATTGATGATAATCACATTTGATTATAAACCATTTTGTAGTCTATTTGTTCTCTGGCCAGATGTGCCTAATTCCTGTTGTCATCCTTGCAAGTGCATGGATGCACAAACAGCAAGAAGGAACCCCACATGCAGCACTTCACTTTCTCTCAGTTTAGGATTCACGCCGGTCAGTTTGTCTTGGGCACAGAGCTCTGTGACCCAGTGGGAAAGTCCCTCAAGCACCCTTGTAATGAAGTGCCTGACCACGTGAGCAGCACCTGGAGCTCATAACAACCTGCCCAGGACTAAGTGAGGACCAAAGCTGGGAGCACAGGGAGCACACAGCCCGCCAGGCCCAGTGCACAGCCCAGCACACATGAGGAGATGGTGCTGGCAGTGCAGTGAAGGTTCCAGTTACTTTTGGGACCTCACTGGGAGGCTGCGCTTCCCACTGGCCAAATAAGAATTCAGCAATTCCAGAGAAGTGGTCTAGGGGGGGATTTAGGTACTGATCAACCGGATCCTTTTAGAGCCTGGGGTTAAACCAAGAACCCATTTACTTTTCATTTTCCATTAATCAGGAAGACTGCAGCAGTATCCCAGTAGTGCCGAATATGTATAGTGAATAGTGTATGCTATTGCTGCTGGGAGAGCTCTTTTCTTTTAAAGAGGCTGTTTTACACAGGGAATACCTTAGCTCTCCTCCTTGGAGTACAGCATCTAATAAAAAAAAAAAATAAATCCCAAAGCCCACGTCAGAACTCTACCCACACAGACAGATAATTTCGACTCACTCTCCAGAAACCTAGATATAACTGCAGAATAACGTAGCAGTCTTCCTACGGTAGACCCAGGCAGCCACTGCCTTTAGACTCCGGCCAGCACAAACCTTCCCTGTCAAGCAGCTGTTTTGCTCATACAGTCCCTCCTAAGGCTCGACCCAGGTGTAAGCTCCTAGTCACAAGGACCTCCCTATTTTCACATGTTTACACAGCACATATCTTCACTATGAAGTTCACAGGAAGATCTGTCAGGTGCCATCATGATATCAATCATAAGTAAGTAACAGAGGATCAGTAAAAGCACATTATCCAGGTAAGCCGCAAAGAACATTCATTATGTAAGGTTACTACTTTTCTCCCTTTACCTCTGTATCTTCAAAGTAACACACTGCCAGGCAGAAAAACTTTTCATATGCAAGTCAATTAAAAATTCAGAGCCATGCCATTTGAGCTGGAAGTTGGTTTTCAGTAAGGTAAATTGAACCGCACTTAAAAATTAATAAATAAATAAGAGGCTGTGGAAGAAAAAACCTTTTCTGGGTGGTGTACATAAGGATTATTGTGCCAAAACTGTCACTTATATCCTGGTTCAACTGCTGGCTTATTAAACAGTGAAAGTTCAGTGCTGGGTCTGCCAAAGAAGGTGAAGCAGGTGAAACACCCCAAGCCCCCAGGCAAAATTCACTTCTCAGAACCTGTGAGAAAAATCAATCTTTCCAACCACTAATGAAATCCTTTAAGTGATCTGATGCTTGGTATGAAAATAGCTAACAACATCTATTGGCATCAATCCCCTCCCTGAGCCCCAAGACTCCCCCAGGTCCTTACTGTAATAAGGAGGAGGAAACACAAGCAAAAACCCCCACACCCAAACACCTCAAAAGGCAGGTATTTTCCCAGTTCAGGCTCCTGAGCTGCCCAGGTGACAGGCAGAATTCAGAAGTAGGAGTGTCAGAGCAGGCACCGCAATGAGAGGTGGCTCATAGCACTGTACCGCTGATCCTGGCACAGGGCTCCAAATAAAAATCAAAGCAACACATCTCTTTTCAAAACAAAGAAGGAGTAACAAAACAAAAAAATAAAAGATCTGAGTACCTTTGATTCCTGGCTGGTAGTTGATGCTGGAGAGGGGGGCTGCTCTGTGCTCTCCACTTCGTTCTCTTTCTCCACACTATCCACGCTGACTTCAGTCGTGCTGCTTGGAGGAATCATTTTACCTCTGAAACACTGCTACTATCAGAAAAAAAGCTACAGACCTGTCTCGCTTTTCTTCATTTAACGTCCTCTTTCTTCTCTGCTCTTCTGGAGCAAGTGAACTCCGACCGCTCGGTTTCACTACATTTGCAAGACTAGAATTCTCTGGATTGCCTTTTTTTCCTTCTCCTCCTCCTCCCCCTCTTTCTCCTCTCCCTCCTTCCTCCCCTCCCCTCCTCTATGCGATTCTGCTGCGAGGGCAGTAAGTTATCGATGGCTCCGTAGGTCAGTTGTGTGCCTGCTTCTGTGTATTTTTTCCCCGGTCCTCCTCCCCTCCGCGTGAAGCCCGGAGGTGTGGAGCAGAGTCGTGACCGTCAGCCCCGCCGCGATACGATGCGAGGGGAGTGAGCCGAAGCAGAAAGCCCCAGCCACGCACACACACACACGGGGCACTGGAGGGAGGAGTTGTATTTCTAATGCTGTGAATAGCTTTGGAGGAGCATGTGCTGTCATAGTAGTGGAAGAAAGTAATGCGCGCATGCACACACACACACACACAGAGGCAGGCAGTGTGTGTGAGGTTTGGAAGCATTTTACCTTTTAACAGGCTGGAGAAGGCAGAGTTTGAAGGGCAGCTTTATATTCTTACAAGTCTTTTCCTGAAGAAGGACTCTAGAATCAGAGGAGAAAAATGAGTCTTCCCTTACCTTGTCCGAGAGAAGATAATTTAAAATCTTAGCTACCCAGTGTCTCTAAACCTCCCACCTTGCCTTACATCCCAAACTTGCTAGCAAGCGACAGAACAGAGTCAGGGGAGAGTCACCTGTGGATCCACATGTTCTTTGCTCCCCTCCTGGGCAGGGAAGCCCAGCTCTGAGCCATGCACATGTAATCAGGGTCAGCTGGAGCTCCCACTACCGTGCGCATCCTATACCTGTAGGTTGTCATAGTGATAACACTCCATCGGGCAGCGACAGAGCAGAGGCAGCTGCAGGGAAGGGCCTCCTGGCTTCCCCCAGTGCTGTCATTCCCGAGTATGCGGCACCCGAAGTCACGCTTGGGGCTGCAGTAGTACCAGCAGAAGGTCAGCATGACTTTGCTGGCTGGTTCGGATTGCTTTATATTGCTCAAGATCTTGCCTCTGATTTAAATCTGCTGCAAAGGTACCTGTCAGCTCTCTTCCCTGCTGAATTAAGGTTCGTATTGTGAAAGGTTGAATGGATGTGCTCCCCACCAGGTACATGCTTTGTGGAGCAGGGGCCGCTCCATATGGCTGGTGGAGATGCCTCTTTCATTTAAAGAAAACAGAAAAAAGCAACCCAAACATGTTTCCAACAAGCAACACTTACATCCTGGAAAGTGAAAAGAAAAAAACTGTCACAGAGTTGATCTGTACTGGAGGTACAGGTGTTTGGAGGTCATTTGCTGAGGTCTGAGCGAGAAAGGAGCTTCAGTATCTTGTAGCTCTGGGAGAAGGTACCAGATTCTGTTCCAGCCCCATCCCTTAGAAACACAACTGCTACGTGGGGCTGCCTTGCAGGCCCCTTCCACCTCAAATAGTCCATGCGTGAAAGTGAAAGCAAGTTTTCAAGATAGTAAGGGTTATACGGATGAAAACCAGAGCAGAAATTACCCTGCAGCCTCTGTATTCTTCATAACTATGCAGAAGACAGGAAAAAACCCCAGCTTTTCTTTGAATCCCCTGTGAATTTTCAGGACTGGTAGTTAGATGGGGAAAAAAGCTTTATTTCTTTGAAATAGAGCGTATAAGATACTGAAATCTTTAGCAGAAAATAAACATGAAATGCTGCAATGCTATTTGTACAGCTACTTCAGAGCAAAAGTGTGTCTTAGGAGTCTGCCAGTAGAACCTATTATTTGGCCTGTAGTCACTAACACCATTACAGAGATCAAAGAGAGAACACTGGTTGCTGTTGAGGCAGTGTCAGTGACAACTGAGATTGAAGCAAGGAAATACAGAGCTCAGAGGGGCAGGTTTGGCAAGTAAGTAAAAGAATTTTTTTCCGAGGGTTTGATTTCTGAAATACAGCAGCGTCTTAGACAGTTCTCTTCAGAGCCGGAGGAATTCTCCAGGTGCAAAGCTCATTTCTTCCACTCGGCAAGTGAGATTTGGGCTTCGCTGTAAAATCAGCCTCTCAGCAATGAGCGGGGACTGGGCAGAGTCACATTTTGGGAGAATTAGGGCAGCTGTGGGCAATGGAGATCTTGGCAGGGCGACAGCAATTGTACGCTCCAGCTCTGGCAGCGGTATCCTTCCCTGATGCTCCAGCCGAGCACAGCCAAGTCAGGGCCAGGGCCGTGGGGTCTGCCCCCTGCAAGGACTGTTCTGCACGCCCAGGAATGTGACATGTGAGAATCATGAAACTAATTTTTGTCCAGTTCCCCAGCAGTGCTGTGAACCAGTCTGTCCCGTTAAGAGGCTCAAAAACATCTTCTGGTTAACTCGTAGGTCGCCTTTGAAATGGACCTGGAGTGGCTGGTTAATAGTTAATGCTCTAAGTGTTGTAAAATCCTGCTTGCATGTTGTATGAAAAGCTTGTAACGTCATGACTGTGTAAGTGACTGTCATACCACTTTCTACTCTTTTTTTTTTGTTGTTGTTTTACCAAATTAGTACTGACACCTGCTGCACTCCCTCTCTTCTCCCAATTACTCACTTGTCAACCACGACTGATCTGTCAGTTTCTTGACAATTAGCCTGGGAAAGATGAGTCAAACCTAAAATCTTACCAAAAAAGCAAAAAGGAAAAGAAGCTGGATTTCTTATAATTTTATTTCCTTCCATGGGAGCTGGCTATTGGAAATCAAATATTCAGTATAACAAAACAGACTGATCAAATTAGATGAACCTACATCTTCCTCTCTCTCCCACGCTTCATTCCTGAGAAGTTGGACTTGTGATTACTGCCGATCAGTCTCTAAGTGAAGGTACTCGGCGGAAATGTAAGCACTGCAGCACAGTGCTAAACAAGAGGAAATTGAACAGATTCTCTAGTGAAGAGATGAGTGTAGATTTCTGGAGTGGAGAAAGGCAATTTGGATGAATAATGCATAAGAGCCAATTCTCAGCCCCCAGCTGAAGTTGTTGCACCATGTAAAGGCGCTTGAATGTTGCCCGGAGTCACTGCCAAGCATTCGCCTGCTGGGTGGTCCGAGGCTGCCTGCATGGATGCTACGCCTTGTCCGTCTTCCCTCCATCCTGCTCTCTGGCTGCACGCACAAAGGTGTCGGGGTGCGGTGCAGAGCATTGCACAGTTCCTCCTAAGCTCTGGCTGCAGCTGGCACAATAAGAGCATCCCAGAGGTTCCTGACACCAGGAATAAATATGCACTGCTATACTGCCAAGTCCGACCTGCTGTAGAGCTCCACGGTGGCAAGATAAAGCTGATGTAGGGGTTTTGGCCCATGCTATGTTCTTTTGCCTTCTTTTTCTGGTACAGATATTCCTCTGAAATATTTGAGCACCTTTCTGCAAAAGAGGTACATGAGTAGAGCTGGATTTCACCAAAGGGCAGATATGAAACCAGTGCTTTTCAAAAGATGTTCCTGTTTAGACCCTCGTGTATTTACTAGAGAAAAAGAAGTAAAAAGGAGAGAGGGAGCTATGGGTGTCATAATTCACTGCCTGGTGCATAAACCATCCCATACTACTGAGCAAAGAGGGTATAAGGTAGCATATAGAGACAATACTACTGATAAATGGCACTTTTTAAAAACACTATCTACCTCTCTCTAGAAATGTACAAAGCAGTGAGGAATCAGGCTGGTTGCCACCAAAGCAGAGCCCTCGAAGGAAAGAGGAATTAAGTCTATTGAGAGTCCAACTTCCAAGAGGATGCAGACTGAGCACCACAGAAAATTATTATACACAGAAAAAAGGCTGCAGTTCTGGCACAGTAGAACTTGATCAGCCTCTTCCCAAGTCCCTCAGTCCAATTTGTGAGTGTTCCAGGTGAGAAATAGTAGCTTCATTTCTTAGTCAATTCAATTTTGTCTTTGTGGAAACTAGCAACTGGATACCCCTCTAGTGCCATTTGTGATTGCAATTTTACTTTTGGTACGGTGCTTTTGGCCAGATGACTGGTGGATATCTTCACTAGGCTCTCCTCTCCAAATATCCACCATTTTCCACAGCTGGCTACTAGGCTGCAAAGACCAGACCATTGCTCTAGTGGAGTATGCGCTTGTGTTTCCAAGGAACAGGCTTGTGGGCACTTCTCACCAGCAAACATTGTACCCACAGAGAAAACAATATTAAAATAGTATCAGGTGGCTGTTTTTTTTGTTTGTGTGGTTTGGGTTTTTTTTATAGTCACACATCCCTTGTTTGCTTTCAGTACAATCTTGGCACTTCATTGAGCAGCTAACATAGTAACACCCCCTCCGATTCTGATTATCAAAATGCCATCTAAGGCCAACCATCACCAGCTCATCAAGCTGGTCAATGCTCTGAAAGCATTCCCAGTACTAATGGGATATTGGTGGTTCGTATTTTGACTAAAATGATCTCAAAGTACTTTTCAGAGTTAGAGTATTAAGCCTCCCACTGCTCCAGGGAGTGATTACACTGTAGCAAGCCAGTAATGGTGGAGGAAGCCAAACCAACAGATTTGTGCTTGTACTTAAGCAGGGAGAAAAATGGAGCCTCTGCCTGATTATTAATTTCAAACCCCTCTTTCTCTCCGTCCACAGCAATGCCACAGGGAGTGATACAGAAATCACGCTGCATCTTGGGCACCCTGAATCTGTCTTTCAGAGAGATCATGAGGAGTTTCAAACACTGCTACCCAGACATCTAGACCAGGAGAAAGAAGAATGCTGCATCCTCTTGTGACAGCAAGAAATGTTTGAGAAGGGGAAAAGAGGATGTAATTATAAAGGATGGAATTTAGCCAAGATACGGCATGTAATATGTTCATTCTTACAAAAAGCATTGCAATACCTTTAAATAACCAGCGACAGTCCCGACCTGATTTTACATCTCTGCTGGCAATATGATTCCTTCTCACTTTTTATAGGAATGCGATATAAAAAGAAGAGGCCCATGGAATCAGTAGCACAATTTCCTGCAAGTCACAGATGCTCCTAGAAATTCCTGCCGTTTAGTAACCATTTACTGACTCACTCCGATGTGATTGTGGCAGGAACGCCCTGAACCAGTTCAGTGGATTGCTGCAGTAGTGATTTAGCCATGTACTAAATCTTTTCAGGGTATCCATGCTCCAAATAGTTTAAGAGATAACAAAGATACGATAATTAACATCATCTCCTCCACTCTTCCTGGACTCTGCTTTAACCTCACTTCTGTTTCCTTGGATAGTCGAGAAGACTCTTCCTGATGGCTCCCAGTACCACTCAGAAGGTTCTCATATAATCGTACCATCTCAGCCAGCTCTGTCTACCTTTTTTCCTCAGCCTTTTCTGGGGTGGGGTGGGAGGAATCCCCCACAGGGTCATCACCCTGGATCTTGGGCATTTTTTTTTTTTTTTTTGAAAGGCTTTTGGTACAGGGGAGCTTTCAATCGCCTCTTTCTTTCCTAGACCTTCCTTGACCTGAATTGTTCCTTAAATTCCTTTGTCTGGTTGTTAACTTTTCCAGGGTTGAGCTGGGTATTACAGCCCGCAGGGCTTTACTGGATTTGTCTCAAGTTCCTGTTTTGTCCATTCACTCTGGTATCGAATACTGTCATCATGAGCTATTTCTTAACTAATGTCAGTGAAAATGCATTGAGAGCAACGCTTTGCTTAGACTGTAAATAGAATCCAAAATAAGATCTGGCAAACATTCCCAGCATAGCTGGTGGTGAACACAAGGATATGTATATGCATTTTTTTTTTCATACAGATATCTTATGGCTATGCACCAATTTTTAAAAGGCTGTGTATGCACAGTATTTCCTGTCTTAGGTAGTTACAGCATGCCTGTCACTGTAATATTTAGGCACAAACATGCATGCTGAATGCAAAATGAACCTCACTGCCAACTGCAAACCTACAACAGTTGTGCTATCATATTTTGCTTTGGAAGAAAAAAAGGTGCGCCTATGACCTTCATCGGGGAAGTGGGGCTTTTTTACAGGGTGCGGTAGAACTCAGTTACGCACAGCAAACCTTTTAAATGCCTTTGAACCCTATAGGGTGAAAAGCTTTGCGGAAATATCAGAAATTGTCATTATCAAGATTAACATTCCACTCTATCAGATTAGTGCATGTGTCAACTGGAATAGAAGTGTGTATGATGAGGGTTGCCCACAATTACGTAACTTATTATAATGATCTATTACAGCTCTCAAACAAGAATAAAGAAAATAAATGTTCAGCCTGTTACAATTCTGATGGGAAAGCGAGTGTCTTACAGCCCAAATATATTGGGTTTGTTCCTTAAATCTTGATAAGAATCAAAATTTGAAAGATATTGATAGCAGCTGGGTTGTTATCTCTCTACATAGTTACTAGATCAAAATAAAAATGCGAAGTAAAATTTGTATTGAGCAACAAATAAAGGTAAACGTTAAAAACACTGCAAGAGGTTATTTATAATGATTTCTATTATTTTCTTTAAGCAATAAAAATTCTTATAGTCCAATGCAAAATGATAATAGGAAGATAAGTTTGTCTTCTTGGTAAAGACAAGACTATTGCTATGAGTGTATCAAATATAATCAATACCTTTTTAAAAGGATTCAGGTCAATTTACATAGAAAAAAGTCAGACCTCACCGTTAAGTCTACAAGCAGTGATAAAACCACTAAGCATTGTAGTTGAGAACCTTTCCAACCAGATTTCTTAATAGAAATAACATCAATTTTTTAAAGTGCTCCAGTGAATACAACTGTTATATTTTGTTGCTTAAAGCAACAGGAAAGAATATGATCACTTACTTCCATTTGAAATCTCAACACAGAGGATTCTGGAGTCACTGCTTCTTTTGATAAATACATATCACTGCCTCTTATTATTCAAAGGGGTCAAGCTCAGCTGCAAGAGCAAATGATTTCACTAGTAAAGATAGTCAAGAATTTTAGAAGTACAAACATCAGAAAAGAGGAGAAATAAAAGAAAAATGAGGGGGAAATTGTCCAAAGTATGAGTGCCTTTACCTTCCACATTCATAACTATTTCTATTCTTCATTGGATTTAAGAAAACAATCACTCAAGGTTTCCTTATGTTTGTTAGTTATACCACCTGCAGTAATACCACTCTGTAATTGTCTGATGCCTCAGAGTGTTTGAAGTATTCAGGCAGAAAGGGATTGCACACCGGACCCAGTAAGAGCTGGACCTCTCCTGCTGTTTCCATGGAATGGGTTATCACAAATTCAAATGCCTAATAACTGAGCTCTATGGTTTCAGACTCTGAGTAAACAGGGTACTGAATTATTTTGTAGATTTAGCCATATAATTGGTCAAACTGATTTTGATAGGATAACTGAGACACTTAAAGTTACATGAATGATGATTTAGCCAATATATTTTTTTCATTTTGTAGTCCATAATACTTCCGTGTCATATTAGTCTCTTTTACCGGACCGCGAGGAAAGAAAAGACAGCTGAGCAACGAGCATCAGGGTGGCTGAAATCTGGAGGATAAGCAAGTTACTACAAACTCCTAGTGAGGGACAATATTTGGGATGCTTTAATTTAGCAAAAAGCAGAACTAACAGAACTGAGCACAGGTGGTTGGGCATATATCCGTTCGGGGGATCAACAATTAAAGAAAGCAGTGGTTTATGGCAGAAGGGCTAGCCTCATAATGTCAGGGATTATTTCAAACTGGGGCATTCTTCTGGGATCCCCGATACAAGGAAATCTAGCAGACTTGGCAGTCCACGTGATCAGAACATTCAAGAGATGCAGACATTAGGAAGACATAACTTCAGCCAGAAAAAAAAAACTTTGATTCATGAAAAAATATGAAAAGGAAAGTACTAGTAATCAAGCTGGAATACAACAGATGAGATTGTCTTTCCAAGGGGATGTGACCAGCCCTCAGATATGAATTCCTGCAAAGACAGAAAGTTAATATCTAAATTGTGAGCTCTTCAGGCTAGGCATTGGCCTTCTATTTTGAATTTGTCTAGCACCTAGCATATAGTTTTGCTTTCTGTCTAGTCTTAGGTATTAAAGTACAACAAAGAAACAATACTTTTAAAAAGTAAATATGTGTCTACTTATCCCAGCGGCACTGTAAATCTAACTTGTGCAGTATTCGGCTGTGTTCAAAGATTTTATCACCAAAATTTTCCCTTTGCTTTCCCCTCTACTCTCCCCCCTCTCCCCCCTTCTGTTATGATAAACAAAGTTCTGCTTTTCTGCACTGATTATTAGAAACTGGAGGAACAAATACAAAAACATTTTATTTTTTAAAAAAAAAAAAAAAAACAGTGGGATTTTCAAGATTGAAAGCTTAACCAAAGAAGTTGAAGTAAAAAAGTAGAAGCTAAACAGTAGTTTTATATATATACACACACACACACACATATTCATGTGTATACACACACACACATATTCATGTGCTGCATACTTAGCACAGTAATGGCTTCATATATTGTAGTCATGTTGAATGATACACAGTAATAGGCAGTAATGGCTCAGGAAAGATAGGGGAAAGATCACTGCAGTCAGGACTCCATATATCAAAAGAAGTAGTGTAGAGAATGATCCAATTTAGAAAAAAATGTCTGCTGTGTATTTGTGTGACCCCCCCTAATGAGAGCTTTGTGTAGGAAATCTATTTTTATCTTCCGCACAGAAAAGGAAAGAATGTGCAGAGCTGTGAATTATATGCTTTAACGGCAGATAGTTTGTAAAGGTTTTGACTTTGGGATAATTTTAATCCCATTGCACCTGGTGGAGTTATAAGGCTGCTTGCAATATGTCTTAAAAGCCATTTCTCCATGAACTGAAATACACTGTGCTCAAATCATCATGGGATTTTTCAAAAATGCTTTATGGACCTTTCTCTTCCACAGATGTGAAATTTGCTTTCCTTTGACCTAGACAGAAAAGCTGGACCATAAGTGATCACTTAGGTGAAAATCCTAATACCACTTTGGTCCAAACCAGTTTAGTTCTATTTTCCTTGTTATTATCATTTTTTTATTATTAGGCACCTAAAAATTACTCCTGGACCCCATTCTCAGAAACAAAAATAAAAGTAATCTGCTGCTGGTTTCACTCACCTCATGCCCATACCATACTTTTACTCCTTAAAAAGTCAGGATTGAAAACTTTATTCTACTGAACCAAAATTTTATCTGATCTAAATGCAAAAAGTGAGTTGTAAGTAGCATAAAATACATGATAGCAAGTAGCTGCAACCAATTTTTTTTCCAGTCCTTTATTGTTAGGTGTTGTTTGCTTAGCAGCTGGTAAATAGGCTATTAAAAAAGACTTGGGGACAATTTTCCAAGAGACATGAATGACACCATAGTCCTGAACTGTGGTTAACAAAAGACAGAGAAAGGTAATTTTTAGTTTACAGAGAACACATCTCCCTCCTACCCAGAGAGGCACATTTTGAAAATTACAGTAAAAGCTTCTGTGCTAATTCTAAAAAACATCTTCCCTGAGCAACACACTTTTGCACATGAAGTTTCAGTCCTGTTATTCTATTGACAAGGGGGAGTCATTCAAATTCAACTATCAAAAGAATAAATATTTTAAAAGAGGATTATCTTAAAGGGAAATTTTGAGGCTGCATGCAAAATCCTGTGACCACTGAAATTAGTAAAAGGTCCCAGGATTTCATCCCCGCAAACAAATCCAGGTGGTTCCAGTTAGGCATGTCTGCTGCTAGCTGTGGGAATAAAAGGATTCTGAAAAAACAGGGCATAACAGTTATCGGGCAAACAGATCAGACAGTGCTATTATAGTCAGTATGCAAACCATTTTCCCTGTTAATTATATGCACCTAATGTCAGAGATCTAATTATCCAAGAAAAAAATTTAAATTCCTAAATGAGTACAGAACTGAAAAAAATGGAATACAGCCAAACTTCCCTGAAGTTTTCACTCATGACAATGTTAGCCTGAGAGATTAGCATGAATTTTGACTATGTTTTAATTGTGGTTTGTTTTTTTTTTTTTTTCAAGTGGCATGAAAACATGAAACAGAAAATCCCGGGGTATATGACTTTCAAACACTTACCTCTTTCCAACACTTCTTGTACCACCTGACTGTACCAAATTACCCTGGTTATTTTTTTCTTTCAGTCACTGTGAGAGAAGCATCCCTGGAAATGTACAAAATTACTTGGTGAAATACGGTTTTATATGTATATTCATTTCACCACTGAGAAGACCACTCACAAATTACTAGAGCCATGAAGAATACCAATAACTGCTCTGTTAAGTATTTAAGCTTATCAATTGTGATTGATATATCAAACAGAAATTAGAGCTTAGGTGAAATTCCTTCCTGAAAACATAAGTTTTCTCTGCATAGGTGTTTGGCTTGTTTCACCTAAATCAAGAAATGAAACAGCCGAGTTAGGATATCTTCTGATGACCAGTATTACTAAGCTCCTTTCCCTTTCTGTCTTCCGTTTAGAGGTTCCCTGGCTTGAGGACCAGCTATTTCTCCAGGCCTCTTGGGCAGCAGCATTATACAAGTCAAGAACAGGTTTTCATTTAGCAGCCTTGTCATTCTCATGAATCAAGCTGCGATGGGACCGTGCTCTCCACACTTTATTCCTTTAAAAATTTAGCACTCAAAAAAAAAAAAAAAANGAGGGAAAATTCTGTGAAATGTCCAGGTATTGGTTTGGCCTGATATTGGTTGGTAGTCATCTGGGTTAAACAGCCATAGCCCAACTGAATTTAGGGAGCTGTGTTAATTTACACAAGTGGGTTTAGAACCATGAAGTAGCACTGGAAAGCAGGTGAGCCAGAACCTAACTTGCATCTGAAGACACATGTGGAAGTTTCATTTTGATAGCTCTTACAATTTTTTTTTTAAAAATCAAGCCTAAAGTCTCCTTTCTCAACTTTCAACTTCTCTGCTACCAGAGGGTATAATATGAGCTGAGGGCAAATTTATAGAAGAATGCACCAAAAGGAGGAATAAGTATTAACTTGACATTACAGAAACTATATTAACTACATCACCTGGGACCACAGAAGAGACACAAATTAATGGAATCATTGCTCTCATTTTGTAAGAGTCTACCCATGAGAGAGCAACTTGACAAAATATCAGTTACTATTTTAAACGACAAAGCCAAACCAATTCGTCTTAGCTGTCAGACACTACTACTCAGAAAGGACAATCCCTGGTTTTAGCACACATGTTCCTATTTTCTGTATTTTTCTGTATAGTCTGTCTCACAAAGATGTGTAACTATTCCAATGCATTTCAGCACAGTTTAAAAGCCACGTCCCTATTTCAGCCTCAGGGGTTCCTATCAATTCCCTTCAAATGTTACATGTTAGTCCAGGAAACAAGGATTTTCTGCTTTAATTAGTCACCTTAGTTATCAACTCATATTCCACTATCAGTCCTGGGCATGTAAACAAGTTATATATTCCCCATAAGGCTAGCTTTGATATTGGGGGCCTTACCTAACAAGCAATTCGTCAGGGCTCTCCAACAAATTTAAGCTACTATTTATTTTACTCAGAGAATACCACTACACTGTAATCTCTGTTGATATTTATTGACAGATGTAGAGAAGCATGGTTGTCAGCTTGGGCAGTGTTGTAACCAGCTGGATTGGTTTTCCCAACGTGGAGGTGGCAAATTGTTGCTGAGTCAGAGCGCTGCTGGTGTCTTGGCCTTTATTAAAGACTCATTGCAGACCTGGTAGAGAAACATCGACAGCAAGGCTTCTTGGGGGACAGGTTCTGGATGTACGTAAGCACGCCCCTTTGACCTGTGGCCAGATGATCTTCCCTTCTTCCCCAGGTAGGGAAGGAAAGAGCATGGAGTTATACAGCGATTTGTCTACACGAAGCCTGTATGCTTGTGTTCACACCATGCGGACTCAGGAATGGACTGTGGGCAGGTTTCAGAACATGTTTAGGAGAAAGCTAGGCTTTGGTCACTGATTAGCTTCTTCCTTAGATGGATGTGAGAGGAATAACTGCTTCCTGTTTATTAGAAATGAGCACCTGTCCACCATAGACTCATTAGTTGGTTGGGCTTGATGCTAGCATGAAGGTCTGTCATTCAAACTGAAGAGGAATAGGTGGCTTTTTACTCCTTGAAATTCTAAGTCACCAATGTGAAGTATCCTACCAATGACTGTTGAGTCTTTCCTAAGCCCAGTTTTTCAGTTGTAATGCCTTAGTCACGTTGGCATGAAGACATTAGGTAGCACACTCTGAAGGTTAATACCTGTATCTACTTACTGAACCACCAAACATAACTGCTAATTTCCTCACTCTTCAACCAATGCAAACTACTCTCTCCCACCCACGCTCTGCCTTGGCCTTTGACTGGAATAGTTGTGCATAATTTATCTCATCTCTTCAGACAAATCTCTCCAGTCTTTATCAGTTATGATGTGGACAAAGCCTTTCAAACCTGTGAGTCATTAGAGCTTGATAAAGCCATGTGAGCTCATGAAAGGAGAAAGGAGAGTGCTCCTGGAAATGCTTTGCTTTCTTATCTATTGTGTGTCTGAAGCAAGCCTTTTTCTAGGCAACTGCTCAGGAGCAATGGTCTTTCTATAAAAGGAGGGAATGCACTGGGTATACTGTGTTCAAATGAGCTTTTAATTCTGAATGTAAAATTCTTCTTGGTTGTCAGCTGTACATACCGGTGCATGTTTGAAAAGGAAAATGGATCGAACATTGCATAGTGCTGCAGTTGTATCAGCTTCCTTGCCTTCCAAAATGGAACAATTTGAGATTATTTTTTTTAACCCGTTAAGAATAAACAAAGGTAAAAGAGCAGAATATTAAGAACTTAGACCTTGACAAGGAATGTGGGTTTGGGGTTTAGTTTTGCTGGGTGAGATACACCCAGTGGTGGAACTCACTGCAGTGCTTTCAAAGCTAATGGCAGCACTCTAAATTTGCACAGCAGAATATTGGATTATGAAACACTCTCACATGCAATCAAATGAAACTGCAAAATGTGGCTGTGATTTTGATGTAAATTTGTCAGGTGGTTCATCTGCTTTAGAGGAACGTGATTTCTGCATATTTTGATGTACTTGACATTAACTGCAACTTAACCGATACAGAACTTGAACCCAGTAGAGCACCTGATAGTTTTAGGTTTCCAGACACTTACAGCCATTTTCCTTATGAGGGTCAAAAAAAAAAAAAAAAATTGCCCATATTAAATTCAAAGTTATCACAGCATTCCTGTGACTACTTGTCAAAGTCAATGGATAATTTAAAGGCTGTAATGTAAGAGCTACATTTTCTTTGCGAGCAGGGCAATTCTACATTTAGGAGACAGTTCAAAATCCAATTTTATCTATATATGAATGCTGCAAATGCTTTTCTGTGCACGGTGTGCTGTACTAGTTTTTCTGATTACAAGAATTACAGCCAGCAGAGAATTAGCTTCTATGGCCACCACTATGGAGTGAATAAATCTCACTAATACAAACATCTCAGTGTTTGGGATTTAAAAGACAAACCAACATCTGAATTCTGCTTCGCACCATGCAGCCTTCTCCTCTTCCCAGCTTCTCTCTTGATTTTGCAGCCCAGAAGTTAGACAGCTTCTTCCAGGCGCAACCCTATCCCATCCTTCTTGTTGTTCCAGCATAACTTACCAAGCATACCCTCCTCTTGTGTTTTCATGCTGCTGCTACTATAAAACTCTCTGTCTTATGTGACACTGGAAACTGCATTTCTCAGGTCAATGGTCCTAAGCAAATGCCTCAGTCCCTGGAGGAAAATTGAATGGGATCACTAAATTATGGAATGGTTGCAAGAACTGGGGCCCAAAACTACATCTGCTGTACCCTCACAGCCTCTGAAACAAGCACAGTCCTCCCAAGTCTTTTTGTTTATACCTTCTAAGATTTAAAGCAATCTGGGATGGCCAGACTACCTTTAAATGGAAAATGAGATTAATCAACCTGCGCTAATCTTCACATACAGGTAACTGTTATGTGAAGGTCCTTCCAAATCCTTAATCTGTGAACCCCCCAGCTGTTCTTTTCTCTTGACACAGCCACAACTTAAAACGAAGACCTCGGTGTATTTGTGGCATAGCTTACCCACAGTAAGTCAGCAGGACAGGTTTTACTTCTTCAGCATTACACTGGTCACGCATCTTTGCTTCTAGTTGGAAGAGTGGCTCACAAAGAGCCTCAGCAAAGGTTCATTTAACACAAGGCAAAAGCAGTTAGAAATAAGGACACTGAGCCAAGCACACCTCTCAATCAGGTTGGCTTGGCACTGTGAACCAATCAGCCTAATTAGACAGACGTGATGAGGAGCTACTGTCCTCCCTAGAAACACCCAACTGTGCACAGAGCTGGCAACAGTAATCAGCCCTTTATCAGAGACAAGAAGCAAAACATTAGCACCGCAATTACCACTGAATGACACTCAGGTGCACAGCCTTGTGTATCTGTGTGTCTGGCACTGGGGAATTTTTTAGGTTGTCATGAAACTGTGCTCCAGTAGCTAGGCTTACTGAGAATGGAGAGAAAGAAGAACGAAGGATGGATGTAAGTTCTAGTGGAATTAATTGAAAACTGTCAAAATTGTGAGATGTTGAAAAAAAAAAGCTCCAAAAAGGCAATTATATTCCTGCAGTTTTATGAAGTTATTTCTGCTTTAATACAAAAGGAATTGAACAAAACTTCTTATTTTAAAATGTTGAAATAAGAGACAGGATTTCTTTTCATGCAGTCGTATCTGCACACTTTTTTAAATAATTATAGTTTCTAGTCCTTATGATTATGACTATAATTTAGAAAACATTAATTGGAACACTATAAAGAGTAGAGGTGTCTGCAGTCACTGTCTGAAACAATAGCTTAGATAGATATGAATTGCTTCATCCATTTTAGCATGTACTAACTCTGAAGACTGATAATAACAATACTGTTAACATTTCACTACTATTCATTTTATTTGAAATAGCCAGCTAAAGCACATATCTCAAAAACTTATATTCTTTCTAAGCACAAAACCACCCTCCTGACTATATTTTGCATAATCAAGTATGAACAGACAGTATCCTTCCAACCTCTTGGTTTATTGGTGTTTCTTTGACAGAAACATTTTCTCCTGGCAAATCGTTTCTTTCTGCTCCTCAAAAATGGTCCATTTCCAATGAAATGTGAATGTCCAATAAAACTAAAACATTTTTTCTGAAGCTAAAGTTGACAAAATCTGAATTGGGAGAAGCGGGTCCTTTCATATTTGGCTTTCTAACATTGCATATTGCATTTTCCTTATGCCATGATGTTATCTCTCCCTACAGACTTTGTCTGAGAGTCCGAGGACCCAGAAAACTGAGGGTCAGTTCTGCAAAATAGCTGTAACCTTAACTAACATTTAAGCTTAGCCTCAAACGGTCTTTAAGCTCCTTCAGGATCTGGTGAACCTAGTTACAAGCTGCACTACATTATACAAAAGCCAGAAAACAGAAAAGCTGGAAAGCTTTTTCACCAATTTGTTCCTTTTTTTTTTTTTTTTTCTCCTCCAAGTGAAAGATGAACCACAGTGAAAGACACTGTTTTCTCCCAGTCTAATTCCTCTTACATTTCAGCGATGATGTAGGGTTTTTTCCCCTCACTTACACATTCTTTCAGATGGAGATCTGGAAAGTAGTTCCCTGCTTCTAACTTTGTGTCACAGGCACAATGAGCCGGTGGGAGATGAAGGCAGTGGAATTCCACAGGCCCCCCACTGACTCCAATTAAAATGAGGGCCAGAAAGCAATTACTCTGTGAAAGTATATATATCCGCAGCCACCCGGGAGGGGTGGCATTAATAAAGAGTTTTAATGCTGTTGCCTAATTAGGAGGAGGAGAGCTAAGGTTAGCAGTTTTGCTCGTCACAGTGATTCAAAACATGACAAAGGGGAGTGAGAAATAGTACTTTTAAGGTAAGGGAAGCTTCACTTTCAAGCTCACGGCAACTACGCTTTCATCTGATGACTGCATGACAGATGGAAGGAAAAAGAAACAGCCCTAAGAAGCCACAGCCTAAGAGAATGTCACAGATTTTGGAAAGCTGCATCTTCAAGAAAAATTAAACTCATCCCCATTGGTCCTATTAGGAAAAGAGCCATCTTAATTTACATATTTTCTTTGAACCTCACTGCTGTTCCATTACACCCTCCTCATGTCTCACATTGGGGCAAATGCCAACTCAAAAAGTGTGCCTCTTTGGGCTCTGGATGCTCTCCAAATTTGCTGGCGCTTTTGTTCCTTTCATCATTAAGTAGCGAGAAATTCAGGGGCTGAAACATCTCTGTTAATGTTGTTTGGGTCGCTGTGAATTGATTTAAAACAGTTCATCACCCTACTCTTGATAATCAGGTCTCCCTCCTTGCGCTCACAGAGTGAACTTGCATGGTGGCCCGCTAGCAAATGGGCTCCAGTCTCTGGGTTCTCCTCTCACCTGTATGAAAAGCCAGATCCTCATCTCTTCTCGAGGGGGTCGGAGAAGAGTTAGAGACCAACTGTTCAGCTAAATCCACCTGTACTACAGGGTTTGCTAGGAAACTTTTTCTAAGTGTACTGCACTGCATCCTCTGCTGACTTAAACTGCCTTTTCCTGCGTGACACGAGTAGGTCTGCTCCAGTTTACACAGGGAGTTATACTGCATCGTGTTCACTTTGACTGGAAGGAGAACTTGAGACAGGAATTAATACAATTATCCTCACTAGGATGGGTAGGAAACTCTACCCTCATGGCAAGGCATATGAAACTTCGTTATGCCTGTTGCTCATCAGGGCCTTTGTTTCAAATGTTATTATTCTGGCAGCATGTCCAGAGGCAGAGTCCCCTGCAGCTACTTTGGATCACTGGTGAATTTGAGGAAGAAGCACAACTATTGAATCATCTCTTCCTGCATTGTTCCAGGTTTCCAGCCACTTAGCAACCGTGCTTACCCAGATTATTAGAATTTATGAGGCCGTGGCCCTATGGAGTATATGTGCTGTCTAGACAGACAGATGCAATAGGTTTATATTGGATGAACTGGCACTGTATGCTGTTTATTAACAAAATAACCTCTTCCCATGTGCTAATTATTTACTTTTCTAGTGGAAAATATGCCACAGTAATATCAACATAGAGCAGTCAGCACATAACATTTACGCTGAACTTTGAGTCATCTCAAGCACTGTTGTAACATTTAACAATGGGAATCTTAGAAACGACTACTACTCTCATCTATTTAGAGTATGACCAGAACAAGCTCAATTTCTCTCAAATGCTAGCATCTCCGTATATATGGTCAGGAGGTAAAAATAAATATTTATACACACTTCTTCCTCCTTTGCCATATAATTAAAACAAACAATTGTTTTCATCTGCCAAGCAGAAAGAACATATGTATACATTACAGAAAAATGGTCCAAGTCTTTCTCTCCAGGGCTAACTGGTGATGATATTTTTAAAGATCGTCCAGAAAGGTATATGCTCAAATGCTATTATGCCTCTATATTGCCGACTAAAAACAGACAAACAACCTCAGCTACCCTTCTGACATCTCTTAGTTGCAGACATTTCCTATCTGCAAGCAGCCAGTTGAGGGGCTCGGCCAACAAGAGCAATCACTATATTTTAGAAATCACTATATTCAGAAACTATTCCTTCACTCTTACTCTCATGAGGGGGAAGCAGGATGCTTAAGGAAGTCTGGAGAAGTGACAGGGCTTTCTTCACTTTCCACCACCCACACAACAAGTCCACACACAGGATGAGGAGAGAACTTCTAATGGAGAGAAAATGGTTGCGCTCCCACTGCCTGTGAGGAGCTAGACACCAGGGCTCTGCCTTAAAAGCCACCATCCAAGCTCACAGGCTCCTAAGTGGAGCTGAACAAGCATGTCAGGATTCCTGCTGCTATGGAAAGCCCTCTTATTAATTTCAGCCGAAGATCAGTGTGTTTCACCCGTGCTGCCCTGCTGGGCACTTTGGCCAAAATTCCTATAGCAATAGTTCTGGTTAAAAACAAATAATGGGAGAGAAAGAAGGCAACATAATTTAAAAATCAAAAATCAAATATCCTCCTGAAATCAGAAAGACAGTGAATACACAGAACGTGGGTATATTAAATGATGAAACTGTTTCTCTCAGGATAAAGTTACCAAGAGACTGAATTTTCCTGGCATGACCTCTTCTCCCTTATACAATTTGAGAAGAGACAAGGCATTTAGCTACTCCCTTGGGATTCCAGCATACGCAGACTTCCCCTTGAAGCACTAAGTCTGAGTGGACTACCCAAAATCCAGAGATCTGAACAGCCCTTCTACAGGCGTCAGCCACATGTACGTCACAGGTGTACAGAGCCCGGATGCTCTGGGTGGGACAGACTTGCCCTGGGACAACTGCATCTAGCCTAAATGTCCATCTAATAGACTAAATTACAGTCCCAAATAGAAACACAGATGCATTCACTGTAGAATCAACTTCCATGTGAACAGTATGTCTGATAAATCCAGCATGCATTGGGTTCACTCTGAGTGACTTTGTATGTATGTGTACCTGGATGATGCCTGCAGAGCTCTGGGCCGGTACACAGTGCTAATCCACCATGAGAGAGTAGAGAAAGATAGTGCTGAGTAGCTGATGCTTTTTTTATGTTACACAATGAAGTGTGGAAGATTTTATGATAAAATAGCAATGCTACATCTACTCAGCATGTGTCTGCACCATGCAATTGCTTTAGTTCTAGTCTACCTGGCTTATTTTAGCTTGAGGCAAATGTTTCACTACAGCTTTGACTCCATTTTGAAATGGTTGCCTGCTGTGCTGTTCTTGCTGCTTGATAATTCTCTCCTGAGTGGCTGACTTCTTAGAGCGTTTGTGTGAGGATGTCCCTACAGAAAGAGTCCCGAAAAATAGCTCTTAATACCAGCTATAAGAACTGAAGGCAAGGATCCTGAATGTGCCAGAGACTACAAAGAAAGAGAACAAAGGGCGTGTGAGAAGAACTGATTCTTGTTAAGGGGAAAAGAAAGAAAGGTGGAAAGTGGGAAAGGGAAAGGAGTGAGCGACTTAAAAATTTCTCTCTTTAAATTATCAAAAAGGGACTAAAATGGTGCTCAGTTCTGGTCTTATAGTCTTCTGATTCAATTTTCTACACTTCCTCACCATTTCCTCTTTCCCCAGTCCTCATTCCTTCCCAGCTGCATACAGGACATTTTAGTGGCTTGATGGAGACTTTTTCTTAATGTTACCACTTTGTGGAGACAATACATTTCCTCAATACAGAACTGAAACCTTCCTCTTCTGTAAGTGGAGCTGAAGATCCACTCCATTAGTTTTTATTTTAGTGTTGGCACCATACCCATGTAATGAAGCATGAACAGTAGATGAGTCTATAAAGGAAATCTAAGATCAAAGGGACTCTCAGGAAATCCACCACAACAACATTACACTGTGGTGCATCTTGCTTAGAAAGGGAGTCAACATGTCCAGCCAGCATCAACACTTGCACAGCTTTTCCTTAACCTTGTAGTCCACTGGCAGCAGCCTTCTGGTCTGTGGTGCCCAGTGCAAATTTGATCCTGTACCTTGGACAGCTTACGCTAAAGCCTTGTCCTTCCAGTGATGAATTAGAGATCCGTCCTACCTTATAGGCCAACTTCACTATTTTTTTGTTTGTGGGGCATTGGCAACTGTTCAGCCCAAGCAGAATATTTGGGGAGAGAAGGGAACTTTGAAGACAAAACAAAAAGACAGGAAGAGGAAGAGGGGGACTTTTCTACATGACTATATTGATTGTTGCTCATTATCAATATGCATTGACTCCTTTATGAACGTGGTAGCTTTATACTAGAATAACAAGGCCTGAAAAAAAGCTTGTATGCTGACTGTGCCTTTAAGTACTTACAAGTAAAAGACATCACAAACCACAGTAACATCAAGGAACTGAAAAACCCAGCAAACAAACAAAGCCAGACAGATAACACTGCCCTTGAATTAAACTAGAAGTGAAAATGCACTGACCTGAGCATTTTTTTGGATTGCAAAACAAGTTCGATATAAATTCTGAAAAACAAAATATATAGAGCTTGGCAACAGAGGCATATAAACTTTCTCTGCTACCAAAATACACAGGACTCTTGCAATTCTCTATTCATGATAGGAAGAACTGGATATTCACCAAGTATATTCGACAATCAATCCAAGAGTATTTGCAGTACCACTTCCAGGAATTAGTATCTGCAAATATAGGAGGAATTTTCAAATTATCTCTTCCCTTACCAAGACCAAGAACGTATTTCTTGTTTGTGTGTTTGTTTTGAAAACTAGAGAACTCTCAACATCTTCCTACTGCAGCATTTGTGCTGGAATTTTAAGCATCTACACAACTCAACTTCTTGAGATCTTTTGAAAATCCAGCCTCTTAACCTGGTGCCTAAATGCTTACTGTGAGTTAAATCAGTTTGGAAAATCTGGCCCAGAATGGGAGGACCACCTAACTTTTGTCCAGATTATATTGCCAAAGACAAATGGTCTAAGAACCACTGACTGAAACAGGCAAGAGAGAAAACCAAAAAAAAATTTGGCGTAGAAAACTGGTCTTCTAACGAATGTCTGTTTCCCTGCTTCTTGAGGGCATCTAAAGGTACGACTCAATCCCCTCTCTTGATTTTAGTCCCCATTAGGTAGAAGAGATTTTCCTGAAACTGTTCATGATGAAGGTGACAGGACTGTAAGTTTGCCAGCAGAAGCCAACAGCAGCTCAGAGAAGCGGAGCAGATGAGCATGGCCCAGTTTAGGCAAAGAGGGACTGGTGTGTGTCAAGGAATTCCATAATGGTTAAATTTTTTATAGCTCTTTGCCAGAAGCAAAACTGGTACCTATTTGAAACTAGTAAGACTGTCTGGATTGGGGTCTGCTGATGAGGATGAGAAGACACAAAGGCAAGGTTGAGACAGCAGCAGCCATGGCCATGCAAAGAAGCTGAATAGGCCCAAGCTAATATAAAATACCCGAGCACATCTGCAAAAAGGCACAGGGGGATGGCCAATGCCACCCTGGCATCAGACACTGAGATTTTGATCCCTGAGCAAACCTGGCCTCTGTGCAAAGGCAACTTGCATAGAAAGAAAAGGCCTTTAGAGGTGTGCCAGTTGCCTTTGCATGAGTTCTTTAGGGTAATTTGTCCCCTATGGGCAGTAGCTGCAAAGCAATTTCAGGCGACACGTATGGATGGGACATGTTTCTCCCATGGTGAGGGTGGTACGAAAGGTGCCTGCAAAAGGCATGGTTCTAGCAGAAAGCCTGGTGTTACAACGGTCCTGTGGGTTGCCCAGTAAGGCAAAGGGTGGTAAGGCCCAACGTTTCTCAAGAGGCTTGGTCAGCACAGTGCTAGAGGGGTGCACAGCCCCAGGAGGGAGGAATAGTGGCCTTTCTGAGCAAGCGTCAGCCATGCTGTTCATGTTCAGCTCATCTTGTTAGCACAACAGGGGCAAGGTGCACTTAAAATACACTCTGGGGACTCCCAGCACGTCAGCTGATGTGCTTACATGACAGTTCCCAGAATTTCATAGCAGGCAGACAGTTGAGGCATTTGGCCTTGAACTTGCTGCTGGGGATATCTTTACAGGACTATGTAGACACAGCCACTACCATGAAATGTCAAAATGCCTTTCACTTCTACAGATTCACAGCCAGAAGGATAAATAGCAAGGCCCCAGATAAGCTTTTCTAGTGTTTTTTGTATTATTTTGTGCTAGCATGAATGCGTGTTGGGTTTTTTATCCCTTTTTTTTTCTTAAGCTGACAGCTAATTTCTAACTAGATTGACAAGGAAATTGTAGGATGAATTTCTGTTATTGATTTTTTTTTTTCGCTCTTTATTAAGGTAGCCAAAACAGTGTATTTACTAGGACAAAAACATGAAAAGAAGATTAAAGAAACCGGCTTGCCATTATAGCAAATTTTGTGTCACTTCAGAATCAAGAACACTTTTCTAAAATGGCATTTCTCTTCATGAGGAATGTGATAAAACACATGGAAGAATTAATTTGAACTCCCAGCCAAAAAAACAAACGCTAACAATTTATGTACTTCCCTATGGTTGATTCCTCTGGGGAGGGATAAAGGGGAGGAGCATTGTTGCTTAAATGAACGAAGTTCGTCAAAGGTAGTGTCATGGTTTAGGCCAAATCCCACTGGGGATGCGGGGGACCCCAGATGGGACTGACAGATGCTCCCCTCTACCCCTCTTCAAAGAGAGAGGCAGAGGAGGGAAAAAGAGACTTATGAGTTTAGAAGGAACTAAACTACTTTAATGAAATATTAATAATAAAATAAAAATGAAAATAATGAAATATATATAAAACCGTATCAAGCTCCCAGGATGACAATCACGACACCAGCTGGCACTGGCGCAGTCCCAGGCTGGACTCAGTGACGGACGGGAACTGGATTCCAGATCTGCATTCAGGATCGAGACCAAAGGCAGACGAACAGAGTCCTCCTCAGATGTCAGCCATTGAAGGAAGAGAGAGAGCCAGAGCCAGCGCTCCTAGTGCTCCTGCTTACCCTTTGATCCCTCAGCTTTTATACTGAGCATGATGCGGATGGGATGGAATACCCTGTTGGTCAGTTTTGGGTCACCTGGCCTGTCCNGCCTCTCTGCATACCATGCCTGGACATCAACTATGAACATTGGTCTGATCACTCTGAGAGAGCAAACATTGTCTGCACAATATGCTGTTAATTTTAGCAGTTAGAAGAGGCCCAACTAGGAAGCAAAGTTACTGAACAAAATTGGTCCTGTTTTACCTCAAACCAGGACAGGTAGGCAGAATCTCAAACGATGGGAAGGTCAGGAATCAGTTATAGCAGGATGAGGCTGTTTGAATACTTCTTTGAATGTCTTGCAGCCTTTTTTTTTTTTCCCAACTTTGACAAGTTTTCTTTGCCGAGTAAAATAGGTCATCTCATGAGTTTCTTAGACATCCTTCTAGTCCCAGACATAAAAGCGAGACAGTCAACTTTCCTTCCGCTCTTTTACAAGCTCTGTGTGAAGGCAAAAGTCCATAGCTGTAGGAATAATTAATGAAAGCCTCAAAACTTTTAAGCTATTTTTCAGCACAGCACTTGGAAACATGGAACTGCAGAAATAATTGATTATTTGGGGGTAGTGACTGAAACCATAAAACAGACAGCCAGAAACAAAACCAAATTTGGATGAGGTGCACTGAGCTGTAGTATTTCCTCCTCCAACTTGTCACTAGATTAAGAAAAGCAAAACCATTTTTCAGAATTTAAACTTGCACTTTTCTGTTGCCATTGGTTATCTCTTTCCTAAATTTTAATTTTGTTTATCATAATCTAAAATGTGGATTTGAAAAGAGAAAACATTTTCACTTTGAAAATGCTGCATGAAACATGAAAAGGAATGTTATAATAAGGTCCTCAATTTTCCCAAAGGAAATTTTCTTCTGAACTTAGTTCCCCACTGAGAGATTGTTTATGTCACGCAGAAATTGATTTTTCAGCTAGTAAACAATGCAACTGAAAACTTTTGTCTAAATCTAACATTACATCTGATTTTGTCAAAACCAGTTCAGCTATCATAACCTCATTTCACAGGTTACTTTCCAGATTTCTTAACATTTACTTAAATATCAGATATGTCATTCAATCAAGTAGTAATTGTACATTCAACTAAATCATATGTATTTCAGTAACCACACCTTTATATGAAGTGCATTAAAAGATCTGGTCTTTTCTGATTGCGCATTCCCAAGAGTTTACTAGCACCCACTAACAGGCATTAACACGCAGGGCCCTCAGGTCCTCTAAATGGAATATCATACCATATCTAAAAAATGTGTAATCACAGAAGAAAAAACATTTCTCCACGCACAGTGATGTATTTATAAAATATGCTTACAGACAAATGCCCACACTTAACATTCTGTGCACTTTAAAAAATGTGGAAGTGTCATTTAGGGGCACATCTGACATGCATTTTAAGAAGGTGTACAGAATACCAGAACAGAAAAAAAATCCACCCCTACAGAATTACAGCGCTGGAAAAGACCTCAAAACAACCTGTATGTAACAATGTACAAAAATGTAGTTGATTAACAGAAGAGTCAGGAACAGGGAAGATAGTCCCACTATGGCTGGAAGGAGATAAAAATCATTAGGAAGATAAAATAGACAATTAATGTGTAAGCATATTTTTGGTGATCTAGAGAAGAGGGGATAAAAAGTATTATAAACCTTTATGCTCTATGGCAAGTACACCATAATGTGTTCCTCCTGAGAAAAACACATGCATATATAAACTGATAATCAACAAGGATGACATTTCCCTGCCTTTACCTGCAATTCACTGATGAACAGTAGCATGTAACAGGAATTCAAATGGTCTGCCATGGCCTTGGGGCCTATTGAGCTTCTTTGGCATCGGTCATAGCAATTTCTGTAGCCAAAAGACCTATTTTATTGTATTTTTCCATTTGAAGATGTCAACAATCTCATTGTGTCAAGGATCTGATGTTACCAACTCATGGAGCTAGTGCTAAATAATCTTCTTTTGGAGATGCAATTTCTCATTTGCCTTAATTAGGACAACCTACATGGTGCAGCCATGCCAGGCAGTGCTAGCAGATGATGCCACGTTAGGCCATGCCTGGAATACATGTCCAGGTCATGGCAGTCAGTGTGGCTACTGGTTGCATTTGTTGGGAATTAAACAAGTTCTGGAAGGTCTGCATGCTTCCCAGGAGAGGTGAGTGTCCCATCTTTGCTCTGCTAAACAGCAGGTGGGAGAGGAGGCTGAAGACTTGCATCTCCCAAGAGTAGCACTGGGCAGCTTTGCAGTTCAACACCCTGAACCACAGACAACAGCTTATGCAGCTTGACAAGAAGCTGCTCAGAGGCAGCTGTTGTGTCCTTGCTCTGCATCTTAGGTTTGGAGTATTTCATCAAATTAGAATCCTGTTTCTAGGAGCCTTGGGGTTTACAGCTTTTTAGTTGTAAATTTAACTACAACTGATTGGGGCTATTGTTTTCCCCTGGTAGCACATCTCAGTGATTCAGAGTCTGAAATGACTCATTGAAAAACTCATGGACATTCATAAGGGCATATTTTTGGAAATGGCCAAAACAGCCAACCATTGCAATAGCATCTTGAAGAGTCAGTTATACAAAGTCAGAGGAGATGATGGGCTGAGGGATCATAAGCAGCTGAACCTACAGGTCTCTTGTAAGCCAGTGTGAGGAAATGTTCCTGTGTGTTTGTCCATTTGGCTGCTAATAAGCAACTGGAAAAGATGGTAAGCAAAGCAGTGCTATGACTCATTAGGGCCATCAAATTATTTTCTTCACCATCTCAACATTTCCCCTTTAGCTTTTCAGCATTATTTTTGTATTTTATGACCAAAGTAAAAGAAAAGAAAAAAAAAAAAGAAGGTTACAGAACAGACACAGCTTTTTGGTTTGGAAGGATTTTTAAATGAGTTTCCCTCTAGGTAAATAATTCTCTCTAACTGTTTCCTAATGAGCAACTCACACCAAACCCACTAGCAATCCATGCTGTTGGATTTGGAAAAAAAAAAAACCTAGCATTAGAGAGGGAACAAAACTTTTATTTCAAAGGCATACGATTCAACAGCCTTCCCTCAGTGCAATGGATCAGTGCAGTGGGGCATATTCAATGCAACATCACCACCCTGCTCAGCCCCAGGCAGAGCAATTCTGCATTTAATGGAAGGAACAAGAGCTTCTTGCCTGATTCCCCACAGCATGAAAAAATGAATGGGGACAGAAATAACTGTAGGCACAGTCCTCGTTTCTCTCTCTCGTCAATAGAAGAGAAATAGTTGTTGGCAGCATGAAAGGGAGACCACTAGAGTGTGAAGTAACCACCCTCCCTCTAGACTGAAAGGGAGTTTCTCACACTCATCACTTCCGATTTTATGGCCATCTGTATAGTTTTCCCTGGGTAAAAAGTTGTGCAAAGTTACAGTACATCTACCTTCTTTACTGGCAGCTGTGCAATCTTCACAACCAAAAGGCCAATGCCTTCCCACAAAACTCTCTCATTCAGAAACCTACCCAAGCTTTACTATATCATTCAGTGTAAAACTAATAACATCCAAGGAGATGAAGGAGGCAGCATAGAAGAAGAAAACTTCATGCAGACTAATTCTTGCTCTGAAGAAGAGGAGGAGAATAATAAGATGAATTTGTTCCATGCTTCCTGGTGTCAGCAAACGCGTGTCAAGGAGAAAAGTCAAAGAAAAAGTCTAAAAGGCTCTGGAATACAATCTGGCTTTCTGTATAAAGACAATTTCAGAGTGGCGTGGTGTTTACATTCAGTTTCTGCAGCTAATCCTTTGAATCCTGAGTCCTCAAAAAATATTGCATGTTTTCTCATCATCTCATTTTCTGTACATATCTACCTTCTATGTAGGAAATCCATTCTCACAAGACAGGACACATCCTTCTGCCTACGTTAGGAGATTCCATCAGTGAATAACAAGACTTTCTGAAAATGCTAGCTCCTTTCTTTCTGGCATGGGTCAGGACCCTTTTGACATTACATAAACAACCATTTTACACTCACTGTAATTATAATTCTCTCACACTGAGTTTAGGAGTTTGTGACTGTTATGCAGTCTGTCCACACTCTATGTTTAGATTCATAAAACTAACATCCTTCGCTCAGAAAACATCACGCGCTTTCACACTGAGATCTGTCCTTTCCTCCTCTGAGAATTTCACAACTCTGCAATAGTATAAACGAGATGGAAAGGCTTAGTTTTCCTGTATACTTAGTCATGGGACAATGTCATAGTCTAAGCTCTCTTTCTTCCTAAGAATTATGGCTTGCATTAAGCAACCCAACTGCTTTGCCCCTTGATCCCACTGGAAACTTTGCTGCTGATTTCAGTACAAGAAAACAGTTCAACTTGTTATATTTAAATTTGATCTGATATGAATTATCTTTAAAATACTACAATGATGTTCCCTCTACTCCATTCTGCTTTTTCTACTGCTGATCAGTAAGTTGATATAAAGAAAGGCAAAAAAAATATATTATGGACTAGCCTGTCCTTTGCAAAATATCTTTCTAAGGTACTAGACTTTAGACACTTCATTATATTGAATTTTGTCTAGTGTAACTAAGCATACTTTTTATCAGCCTAGATGAAATACCAATAGCAAGCAACACTATTTTGCAGTGATGAGATTGTATTTTCATTGTGGAAAAGAATGCAGTATTACTCACTACCAATTGCTTCCTGGGGTGCATATATGATTGCTAGAAGCTTGGATCAAAATCTAACAGAATATTAGATAGGGTTAAATGAGAGTACAGATAATTAGTTACAACATTGATTTTCCTGTTTTTAAGTACCAGTTTGTTTGGTGATCGTATATTTTTCATCAGGCTGGCTGCTCAACATATGACAAAGCACAGAATACATTACCTGAAAAGAGGACACAAAGGTAATCACAAGAAATGAGAGCCAGAGACTCTCAGCTACAATATACCTAGAGATATACATTGTACCTGTGAGAGAAAACTTATCTTGCAAAAAAGGTAAAGCACAGAGAAAGATAATAAAGTGAAAAAGATATTTAACCAGAAAGATACCCACTAAAATCAGGTATAGAATAATATCCAAGACATGGATTACAAAAGCTATATGTAAGAGAGAGAGATGTGTGTGTGGCATGAGGGATCTTTCTTAACCAAATGAGGTTATTTATGGATGACTCCTGAGCATAATTTGAGTACATAACCTATTTTTACACATGCACACAGCTGGAAGAGTACTTGCAGAGAAATGAGCATAAGCCTTCTGCTCACATTTCTTTATGTGACACAGGTGGTTCTTCCAAGCCTAATATTTATTGGGAACAGTACATGCTAGCCACTCACGTCTGCACTCAAATAGTCTTCTATGACTTGGGAGAGGTATGGTAGAGCTCAGTGAATATTCACACATTGCAAATCTCAATGCCCAGAAGTGACAATACTCGAATTTCCTGTATATGGCTCCATAGAGTAAGATTACTATTTTAAATGGATGAGAGCTCACAAGAGAAAAGGCAAGGCTGGATGGTGGAGGTGAGCTACTGAAGAGGAAAAGGTTTCTGAGAAAACTAAAAGTGGCACATAAAAAATTAGAACATTACAACCTTATCTTTAAGAGAACCAAATTCAAACACAATTTTCAGTCAATTCCCAGTGGGTCTTGTGCCCAGTTGTGATGTTTTAAATCCAAAAGGGTAGCAATCCCTCTGCGCATCTGGAAAACAACCATAGCCAGAGGGATATATTCAAATGGTTTTATACTTGTCGGTGGGAAGAGCTGCATTTTTATTTGGTGCACTTGCTGAGAATGTTCTGATTTACCGTTATACCAAAAAAAAACACAAACCCCAGCACCTGTAGTAATTGAGAAAACAAAAACCATATGTTTTTTGCAATTGGTAAGTGGGCCTTAACAGTTGGCAGCAAAGAAAAATCACAAAGAAAACAAATACCTTTAAATTGATAACACTGGCCTCATGAACATAGCAGTAGGGAGAAAAGAATTACTAGAGAGGACCACTTTGAAAACAGTGAGCTGTATTCATTTGGTATTGTTCTGTGTTTGTTCTGAAATATAGAGACACAGAAAAAATAGTTATAATAAAAGCAGCAAAACATGGACTGGTAATTGCTTTGTCAATACCTCACCCGACAAGACCCGATTTCCAGCAGATCTGAATCTGAAGTGTGAGAACCTGCACAGATATAGCTAACATAGAGCAAGGCCACCACCTCTCCCAGAATGACACAAGCTTGGGTCTCCTTCGCCCACCCAGTTTGTTGTTGCAAAAAGAACTTCTATGCTTCTGGCGAGTTTGCTTAAGATTTGCTAATGGTATCAAAGTTACTAGGGATAAACGAAAGGGAGGAGATGGTAGCCAGACTTTGTGATCATCAACACTTCGTCATCCTGGGAAATGCAACAAAAGCCCCTGAAAAATTAGTCTCCAACACCATTTAATGGGGAGAGCATTACTGAGCATACGTTTGGCCTCTGGACCAAAGCGACAGGGGAGAAGAGTCTGTTACAGCTCCAAATAAGGATGAAACAGTAGTATCACAGGCCGTTAGAGATCTTGGTTCAATTCCTTCTCGCTTAGCCAACATGGCAACTGTCACACTCATAAATTATACAAAAAGATATCTTAGGAGCAGTTCTGGCAACTTCCTCTACTACCTCATTCTTCACTCTATTCGGTAAGTGACAATATCTATCAAGTAAGTAATAGTTGGGAAAATAGGGTAGAAACTGGAGGACTAGGCAAATGCAAGTTGAAGAAAGTGTGGTTTTGTCTTCAGAGAAGAATTAGGGAAAGGGTATCTCAGAAAGTAACAACAGCACAGCTAAGTGTTTTGCAAGTATGTATAAGACCTCACTATCAACTTTAATTGAATTGTTTCTTCGAAACACTGTGTAATGCACTTTGACTGATTGGAAGAAGCCAGACATAAGAAAGATGATATGTTTGTTTTCTGCAGTACTGCAAATATAAGTGAGAAAAAAAAATTCTAACATTTAAAAATATTTTAATGCCCCTGTCTTCATGCCCTTATAGGTGCTAATATGAGAAAGTAGAAGAATTCGAACTCCAAGTGCCTAACTATATGTTAGCACTATTGGAGTATTCCTGACTTGTTCCAAAATTATTTGGTAAAATCTCAATTAAAATGCAGATCATTAAACTGTAATTATATAAATTTATTTCCATATTTTCCCTGTGCTTTCATGCAGGAAGCTGTAAACAAATATTTATAAAACATACTGTGGCTGTAATTAAAGAGATCACAGTGTTGGTAGAGAGAAGGCTGAATGGATTTACATCAAAGTCTTCCTCTCAGAACCTCTATTAATTTAAGACGCTAAGCTGATCATATTTTTTTTCCAAGTTTCTGAGCAAATCTGAAAGTGCTAGGAAATAAGAGAAAGGCTCTTTCATCCCCCTAAGCCTAAAATGGTGTAAATGGCAAAGATTTGATTAGTTCTTTTAACAATCAATATTAGTTCTGTTAACCATCAATATTTCTAGTCAAGGCTTTAAGTGAAACTAATCCCCATCCCTTTGTGCACTTTATCTTTGATATGGAGCTTAGTTTTAGTTCTTTTAGCACTGTCTGAAATTTGGGAACTTATTTGTTGCTTAAGAGGTTGAAGCGTTGCCTAAGGAAACCTCCCCAATTTTGTGCTCAGGTAGAAAGCTTCTACTACGGAGTTTGATCTTGGTGAAAGAGCGGACATTCTTGCAATGCAAAATGGTCATCTCTTCTTTACAGTACAAAGGGCAAAAAGGATCAGCTGGACCCATGTTGCAATGGAGCTGTGCCAAACCCATATTTTTTCCTCCAGAATAAATGTGAAAAGCATAGCAAGGGGTTTCTTTACATGTTGTGTAACAATCTTTAAACACAGTAAAATTGTGCTCAATAACTGTATTGGCTACTTGAATGCAGCAAGTTAGACTAATCCTCTCTTTGGCTTCACAGACTAAATGTCCCATCCCAGGCTTCCTTGGCTTTGAAATCTCTAAGAGAAAATGTCCCTAAATAAGAGGGTGAATGAATGAAAAATCCATGGAAGAACATCACGCATAATAAAAATACCCACTTAAAATACCCACACGGACAGTGTTTTCAGCCTTGAGCAACTGTGTTGCATGTTATGAAGATGAGGAAGGCTGCCCTAAAATCCTCAGTGCACATCCACATCCAGCATAAACAGGACGCCAAGGGAAGCGTTTGCCCTAGTTTTGATTAGGAGACAAGCCGAGGCTAGAAATTTGCAGGTAAACTGCGAGAGTCACTTCCCAGACCTGAGACCTCGACCTTGTGGCATTTTAACTCCAGGTTAGAGGAAGACCATTTTCTGTCTTCCATCCTTTTGGTGTGCTTTCCGTGGAGAAGGGAGCTGGACACGTGGGTCACAGCCAGACTGCAGAGCACCAGCCCCTCGCTAGTCAAATATCCACACCACAGTCTAACCCTTCCTTTTCTGTATCACATTCACCACAAACCCCTGCCTTGCTATAGCTGAGCTACAGCTGTAGAAATGTGGTACGCAAGTGAAATGAGAAATTGCTTTAATATTCCCTTTTCATGGGCTCTTTTAAATTCTGAGGTCTCAGTTTCTCAGTTTCAGGAAATGTGCTGCTTTGCCTTTTGTTTTTGAGGAGCAATATTAGACTGTGTCCACAAGGGAGAACGCAACTGGTCTTTTCTTCTTTGTTCTTATTTTCCTTAACATGACACAAAAAAATTAACAAAACAAAACATTTTGAGTAACATACTTGTGGTTTGTTCTCTTCTGCCTGCCATAAACAATGTTGTAATGAGTTCATTTTAGTTCATTCCCATTTTAGGGGTATTTTGAGTTGTAGCACTATCTCTGCACTTAAAAAGGAGCACACTTTCTGGATCTGGCAAAGGCTCCACAAACATTAAAAACTTCATTTAATGTGTCCATTATATTTTATATTTAGATTACTTAATTAGAACCAGTGGGGAATTTTCTATTGGAACATCTTCTTGACAAAAAGTGTAGATTTAGGGGGAGTGGAGGGGGCGGTCTGTCAACAGTTTTTCAATAAGAAAAAACTGATTTTACACGAAGAAAAGCAAATATTGTGGTTTGTGCCTGTTCAACCCAGAATGTTTCACTTTACCCAGTTCATCCAAAAGCATTAACCGCAAATCCGTCTGATAAAACATTATACTGAAATGTCCCTCATATCACAGCACAGACTTGAGAAAAATGAGTTCAGGGTTTGATTTTTTTTCCCCCATGTGCTGCATTCCCTAGAAGCGTAATTCTTTCAGGGTAAGGTTACACAGTACCCTTCCCTCTATAGCAAAAATGATATAAGATGTTCCAGCACCTGCCTGTTCCTGTCCTCTACCTGCCATGCCATCTGCCAGGAGATTGTGCTCTAACCTGCATCGCTGGGCTGCTCCAGGCTACGACAACAGCTGTACCAAAAGCCTATATTATTTTTAATCTGGTTTACGTTGTGGCCCCCAAAATTTGCATCAGCACAGGGGAGTGGAAAGAGCATCTAGGGACCAGAGCATCTCCCTCTGGCTTTAGCTCCATGTGCAGCATACCTTCAGACTGTCCCGTGTAATGGCCCCTGCAGTCATCCATCTGACTCTAACGATTCACCATACCCAAGGGACGTGGGTATTATGGGAGATGCATACCATGGGATGGATGCTCCGTCTGGTTGGAGATCCAGAAGGACCAGCATTTCTGAACTTTTTTTCTTTTTTTTGAAAATCATGCCCATGATAAAATGTACTGTAATAAGTTACCTCAAAGTACTGTGTAATTTCAAAGGAATCAGTCTTTGAGAATTTTAATTGGAACTGCTGAAACATTTCTAAATTGGATGACTTTTGAGAATTTTTACCTCACACCTATTCCATTTTTTCCACTTTCACCAACCGACACAATATCCCATAGTTTTATATAAGACAGAAATCCTTTGGGTTTTTATTTCAATGTCATTAGAAATCATGTATCTTATTGACCTTTGTGTAGTGCTTTCGAGTTAGATAAATACTCAAGGAGTATAATAAAATAAGCCACAACTGAAATAATTTAACAAAGCAATTGAACGTATTCAAGGATGGACTTTGCACTTCAGTTCTGTTTTGGGTAATTCCACTTTTCCAGCATTTTACAGGGTACAGGAAGCTCCCTAGTATGCAAAGAAATTTTTAAAAATCAAACCCCCAGGTTTCATCAATGAAAGTTGATTGTTTTCAACATGCAGCGAAATATGCTTAGACACATAAGGTATTATCAGTTTGGAAAATGTCAGCGAAAGAAGCATCAAACAAAATACCATAATCCCTGCTCGCTTTTCTAAGCTGTTCAGCAAAATAAATGAATTTGAAAAAATAATTTGGTCAAGTCAAAACTACAATTTTTGGGTGTATAAAAAAAAAATCTAAAAAAAATTGTTGCCTTTTTCTACTCCAGCTGCTATTTGGTGATCAGTGCACATGGCTGACACACACTCCTGAGCACAGATGTTGATGATCAACCAGAATAAATGAAAGATGGAAATGGAAAACACTTGCCATGCTCAGTGGCTGTGGGTAAATATCTATGGTTCGTAGTATTGCAAGAGATTAACCTTATAATGGAAGAAGAACAAGTTGAGTTTCCTGCTGGGGATGTCAAAAAGATTGTTGTTCTAGTCCTTCCTTTCTTCACTATGTTGGTACAGAGGGGTGAGCTCAACTGTAAATCATTTTTTACATACATAAGCTTATAGCACTCATCAGGTTTAGACATAACATGTCCCTAGGCATCAAAAGAAAATTTCAGAGAGGACTGACTATATTGCATTAGGAAAACTAATTACCAAAAGTACAGTCTAATTAAGATAGGGCATTTAGGGGACAGGATCCCAAAGCTAGAATTGCTAGGGGACTGTAAGTAAAACAGTGAACAGAGAACAGTGAACATACCTGTTGTATGGTATCGTATCTCCTCTATACCCCACATTAAACCAATGCTGTTTTACAACAATACTCTTGAGAAATCATTTCCCTGCATGTGGTCTTCTATGCTATGCAATTTCATTGTATACCATAATGACTCTAAAATATGTATATTAAGCATAATGTATAGGTTTCCATTTCTACATCCTGAAGACCTGTGTCCTTTTATTAAAGGTAATATAAGCCAGACATGAGTGTGGATATAATAAAAATAGTCTGTATGAAGCCAGCCTAAGGGTGTAAATAATGATACTTTGCAATTACTCTTTAATAGTCTCCACAGAACTACCTCAATGTATCTTGGAAAAAATTCAGAAATGAGCCACTTTACGTGCTTAATCTGCAACCCTTTATAAAGAGCTTCTCCAAAACCAACTGCCCCCAATGATCTCCAGCTAGACACCCAAGTCATCAGAAGTCTCACTCATTATAAATACCCATGCATCAAAATTGCACTTCAGATAAATGAAAGCAGCAGGCAATTAAATCACTTGTTGTTCTTTTTTTCCCTTTTTTTTTTTTTTTTTTAAATTTGGGGGGGAAATAAAGATGAGAAGACATCAGATGACTTGTCCAAAATCTCAAAGAAAGTTTCTGGGAAGTGGAGTTTGTGTCTGATTTCTAGACTATGCCTTCAGCCATGGGACTGCCCCTTCCAATGGCCTCAATACAGGAAAGAACAGCATGCGATGCTTGCCACCAAGTTGTGGTTTCTCAACGGATAAGTAACTTTAAAAGCCAGCAGAAACAGATATATTTAATGGAAAAGGGTTAAGGGCATGTATTCTAGCGCTTGCAAGAATATATACTTTAATTAATATTATTGAATACATTATTAAAAAACGTATTTTCTCTTAATGACTAAACTAAGACATGACCCAAACATCGCAATTGTGGCTAGTATTTTAAAATTTACTTTAGAGTTTAAGCTGAAAAAAGAGAAATGTGGCCAGAAATTTTGAAAGAAAAAAAAGTAAAGTATTCATAAAGCGGTGACTGAGCAAGGCATGACCAGAATAGTCATCCTGGTACTCCCAAAGTTTGCTGGTTTCATTGTATAGGTCCTTTGGGATTGATTTACTGTATATCTGGACACGGAATATGTTGAGCATAAACAGATGGGTGTGGTGGGAAGACAGCACCTGTCCCCATCAAATGTTTTTAATGCAAATTTTGGACAAACAGTTTTAGAGAAGTCTTGAAGTTGGCCTAATCTGTGGCAAGGTCAGTCTCCAGCCAAGTAGAAAATCACAGAACTGTCAACAATTCCTTCATTGCTTTTCTATTTGTTGACAGAGGAGATTTGGGTCATGCCAGAGAAACT
>VZSZ01002054.1:161611-248568 GCA_013398815.1 Ibidorhyncha struthersii
TTTCAATATTTAAACATGTCTATAGATTTAAACATCTATTATGCATGAGATACTTAATCTGTCACACTGAAATACAAGTCAGACTGCAGAGGTTACTTAAATAATGGTGTACAATAATAGAAAACCAAAAAAGGCTCATTTCATCAATCTAGAATAAGTCATACCAGTCAATGAGAACACTCCAAATAGTATTTTTTTAAGGTAATTGTGCCAATGCAGCTGATATATTCCCCAAACCTCTCACCCCAAATCGAGATACTCTATTCCCTAGGGTTACATGTAGTGCTTAATGTAACCACTTTAATTGTCTTTCAAAATCTTACTGCTCACAATAAGTGCCACTCTTCAAAACTGCAGTTTATTCTTGCATGTAAACACATTATATGCAGTAGAGGAATTAAGCAAATGAGCTCTGAATGTGTATCTGTATATTGGAAGTCATTATGCTTTCTGTGGAAATATGGAACATTAATGACAGTTTACATGCTAATGAAAATTTGCTGAAGTTCTAACTCTACTGAGATATAAGACTTATTACCGAGATGACCTAGCAGCTACCCAGGTTCCATGCCATTTTTATAAGCAGGCTGAACTGAAAATTTTATGTGTAAGCAACACAGCCTGTATTTAGAAATTAAAAAATTAGATTGAAAACAAAATTTTATTATACGGTACAACTACACCTTTATTCTATCTCCAATTAAGCACACCTGGAGTAACAGACCGTTAGGAAATGAAACTCCTGCTGCCAGAACAAAGCCCCCAAAATCATGATCAGTTAAGTGTGCAATTCAAATAGCTGTACCTGTTGCCCAGAGAAGCACAGTCTTAATGTGTTCCTAGTGAAAATATCAAAAAACAGATATTTTTGCTAAATTATTTATTTTAGCATGTCATCTTCCCTATCCTTGTGATACTCCATACTTTATAGTTTGGTCTTTTAACAACAGTAAAACTTATTCCTCTTGTTTTCAGTTAGCTTCCTCCCAACTTAGCCTGCCTGACCTTTCATCTCAAATTTCGTTCAAAGCAAGGAGGGATGTAACTTCTGAGCCCGCATTGCTGGCTTTCACTGCTCCCATGGTAAATATTAAAATAATCTTACTGTGTGCTTTCCTTTATTGTGTGTCTGAAGGTTGGAAAGAGCAACCTATTAATAGCTGCTGTATTATGTTCTTATCCACCCCCACCGCCCTCCCTAAAACTCTCACTCCAATGGTTACAAAAAGGCACAAATTAGTGCCCATTCCTCTCCTGTCTCCTACACATTCACAACTAAACATGAACGTTAGGCCACAGATGTGCTAAATCCATTCATTATTATCCAAGCATTTCTTTGCATCTTCAAACTTGTCTTCATCTGTCTTGCTTTTCTATCCTAAACTCTGGGGAAAAGATATTTTTAACTGTTTACATAGTATACAGAATAAGGTGAGGCTAAGCCGTACCTTGAGGTCCTACCTAGCCACATGAATTATAAATAATATCCTTTAATCATGAAATCTCTTCCTACACTTAAAATCCCCCCAACTACAGCAACCTCTTTTACACGGTACTTAAAGCATTTGAAATCTGGTCTCTTTCTGTATTTTGCAGCTATTCAGCAGCATCCTGTATAATGAAAAAAAAGAAAAGGTAAAAAAAAGAAAGCCAAATAAGTACATCTGTCACAGAAACAGCTGTAGAGAAGTGTGAGATTATACTAATAGGCGATTACTGGCAGCAACTTCCTGTTAACTCTTTTGGCTAACTCCCACGCTAATTTGTTGACACCTCTTGGAGATACTGTTTGTGTACAAAAGACAGGCGTGCATCTTCTCACAGTTAGAGATTACCTGTTTTCACTTCAATATTGAAGTGAAACACATGTAGGTTTGATTAACTGTTTATCATACTTTGCTAAATTCATCATCTAAATCTGAAAGATTTTAGCAGACATAACTGGGGATGAATTTCTTCAAAGGTTTAGCATTCATTTGTTTACCAGAAAAAAATGGCAAGCTTTTCAGAAGAGCTCATCACATTAGATACTGAATGAATCTAAAAATATGGGTTTATTCTTTTGGAAACCTTGCTGTGGACACTTTAAAACACTTTTTTTTTTTTTTTTTTGTTTAAGATGTGCCCATGGGCAATTTCTCAAAAACTGAGGCTTTGATACAGTGCTATTTCAGCTAACCCAGACTTATGCTTCTCTGGATACAGAATGAGGATAATACTAGCAGAACAGTGAAAAAAATCACCAAATACACAGGCAAGACATAAAAGCTGTTCTTTCTAGATTCTTGTTGCTATCCACAATGATGCTACAACATTATTACAGCATCATTAGGGGATCAAGCACAAGACAGTGAAACAGAGAAGCATACGTTTTCTTTAAAATAAGTATTTCCAGCAATTAGCAAAAGTGGCTAAGAAAAAAAAAGAAAGCAGTACAAAGTAACTCTAGAATGATAAAACTCTATTTCTTATGAGATGGAAAGTCTCCTTAAAGCTGCTGTAAGAATGCACTGAAATCATGAACCTATGAATAGGAACTTTTAAAAACTTCTGCTTCTATGGAGAGCCAAGCAAAATTGTCAAAATCCTTTACTCATTTTCTATATTACTCCTGTAAATTAAGGGTAGCATAGGAGAAATTAAAGGGTAGATTTTTACTGACATTCATCTTCACAGACAAGTATAACAACAGTGAAAGACAGTGCTTTCACCACAGCTACAATAAGATTTTTCTCAAGGTTGCTAGAGCAGCAGTGTCCTGCAGAAAGCATCCAAACATGCAGAAAGGCCAGAGAAGAGATATAAGAGAAAGAACCACCTCTCTTACACCTGGAACGGAATTGAGGGAAAGATATTTCAGGGTAGCTCAGCCCAGAGAAATGCCCAAGGTAATATGTGCCTTTGAAAGTTTCCAGAGAGCTGGTCTTGTACTCCCTAGGCACTACGCAAAGACAATCTTGATTATCGGCTATGGCTCTTCCACTGTATTGGTACTTGAGAATAAGCGTTGCTACAGCTTCAAAATCAAAGGCTGAGACATATTCTAAATATACATATGGTAAAAATATATGGGACAAGTTTCTTTAAAGGGTCCCACTTCTGACTTAAAAATAACCATGTTTCTTCATCTCAAGGCAGCAACATGGTAGCCAAAAAATAAACCAGCAATTAGCTCAGTATGTAACCAAAAGGCCTAAAAGGCATTGCAAAGTGCTAATTGTTTGTATACATTAAGTACCAGCAGGAAATGATCTAAAGACAGGATGTGATCTGAATTGGCAGACAGTGAATGAATGGTAATAGACATAAGCATTTTTTGTGTCAAGTATTTGTCATGTCATTCATTATCCTAATTAACCTCTTCTGCAGGGCATATTCCAGCCTCTTTTTATAAAATCCCTCAGATTTATGAAAAGAAATAGATCAGGATTAAGAATCACAACAAATCTCAAATTTAGTGGGGATTATTTTGCTTTTAATGTTGCAATCATTGTAACAAAAGCCCATTAAAACACCTCCAGTTTCCTAACGGAATACGGATGATAATATTCCCCCAGCTCACATACACACAAGGTTTCACGCAACATTTCACATCTCATCTCCAGAAAGAGGTTGCATACCTACCAGGATGTTTAAGGACAGCATTGCCCTGTTTGCAGTATCCATTTGCATTTTGAAAACTTCAAGAAATTGTCTCTATGGTCTAATTCATGTTTTAGCAACAAACAAAGCCCCAGCTAGCTGGATCAAATAGAACAAGGAGGAAACTATATGTACATTATTGAAATCATATCAAAATGAACACATTTTATGCATCTATATGCTCTTAATCCTTTCTCCCCATAAAGAAGGACAAATATTCAAGCACTTGACTGACCACTGTTCAATATGTATGTTCAAAGAATCAAATTATCACATATTAAGAAGAATCTTGGTACTATACTACGTGCTGTCTTATGCGTGTACTCTTTACCAAATTTTCAAGAGTATTTGAACAATAAGTAAGGAGGTCAACAAAACAATCCTGTGAGACACAAATACAGTAACATTAATTTTAAGGCTACCTTTTTTATTTAAGTGGTTCAAAATCCCCACGGTGGACAGTTGAATTCTCATCTAGATCTCATATGAATCACTGGAAAGATGTGCACTGCCCATAACCAGTTCTAGATCAGAGCAGTCTTTGTAAACGACATGGATTTTCAATCCTAGACCTTATTTTCATCCTTACTTTGCGGTGGTTACTGCACATCACACGTTGCACCACAGCGTATTATAAGCAGAGTCAGCATCTTCCTGCATCTAGCATGAACAAGCTCATGCTTCGCAATAGGGGTTGCCAAATCAAAAGGGAGAGTTCTTCACCGCTCTGAACCATATTTGGTTTGATTTACTTCCTTCCATAAACAAACAAGACAAGTACAAGATTTAGTGACTTCCTCCAAGTATCTGTAGAGTCAGTAGTAGAGATCAAGTCTAGTCCTTTCCTGCAACGTAGTACCCAAGTGCAGTGTAAACCCATGGTGAAATCACCATCAGTGCAGACCCGCTTTGGGATACAATGGCAAAGGAAGAAATGGATAAGTATTAGCAGTTTGCTCAGCAGCGAGACCTACTATCAAAGTCCATGCTCACCACTCTATGCTACCAGAGTCTTTTAGTTTTCATATTGCGCATTTTTTTAAAATGCCTTTCATCAAAAAGGATGTAAAAATGTTGTGAAAAGGAGACAGGAAGTACTCTAGATAAAATGGTCACAAAACAGATTTCTGAGTAAAACCTCTTGATAGGGAAAAACAAACTCTTTTGATCGTAGTTGCTGTCATTTCAGTCCGTTTCAGTCCACATTTTAAAATTCTCCGGTGGAAGTCACAGTCACATAATTCCTTGCATCCAGCGCAGGTGCTGGCAGCTCAGTACTACCAACACCTCTCTGGATGCAGGTGGGCCTTCATCTGGCAACATGACTGCATAGGTTCCTCTTGAGTTATTTTCCATTTGCAACAGGGGTGAAGCTTTTGCCTTTTATTAATTGTAAAGTGGCAAGAATCCTTAATGAGATAAATGCAGTGCTTCTCAGAGGGCAGAACAGTTTAATCTTCATGAGATGATTCTAATTGCATGGCAGTACTTTATTAGGGCTGAGTTTTGTCACTGTGAATCAGGAAACAGGTTGCTGGAATGCCTAGCACAAGACTTTGGATGTCGTGGCTTTCTTACTTGGATGCTTTAAAACAAATTAGCCTTATTGTGTTTTTACTTTCATTTCTTTCCCCATGAACTGATCAACTGGATACAGAGTAGTCTCGAAATTGAAGAGCGTTACCATTAAAGCCATTGCAAATGACCTGGGTTCTATAAACAAGCCCTACGTAAAACAGGGCCAGTTGGACCCTAGTTCTCAATTCCTTATCCTTCAATCAAACTGCAAAATATTTTCCAGTTTTCATCCTGGATTCAAAGCATGGAGCTGAGGTAAGATACAGTTTTGGAAAAGGTCTGCAAGCATCACAGAAACAGCTGCAGGGGAAAACTCTAGAAGTACAGGGAAGACATGTCAGAGCTTCCCTCTGCTCTTCCCACTGGGGCCTGCGTCAGGCTTAAGGGCGCAGAGGAATTCCTCACATCTGTGACAGCACCAAGATCTATTGGGACTATGTCTCTACAGCATGAATTAATACAGCCTAGAAGCAGCTCCGACTCCTCCGGGAGCCAGGGCTGGCCTTGAGATTTGGAACAACTTTTCAAAACTTCCCTCTCTTACTCCCCTCCCTTAAGCCAGGGATGGAACAGTGATGGCATCCATGAAACCTCTTCCTGGGCTGCCGGTTTAAATCAGCAGTACCAAAGTTAAAGCTGCAAGGAGGAGGGGATACAAGACCTTCTGAATTGCAAAGCTACACAATAAAAAGGAACTGTCAATCTACACATGAGCCAGAAGTCAGAGCTTTCTACGTCTAACTAGGGAGAGGAAAATAAAGTAACTTACTGAGCTCTAAAGTCAGAGAGACTGCTACCTTGACCTGCAATAGAGTGCTCTTTTCTATTTTTTCTTTGTCCTCCATTTAAAACTGGCACAAGAAGCCAGCAGTAAAATTATTAAGGGATTACTTCCAAGTTTCAGACTTCAGAGGATTTTTTCTTAATAAATACCATGGGCGGTAGGAGAGAGTAATGGGAAGAGATTTTAACAATTAATATAAATGTTAGCAAGCACACACTATTTTCAGATCTCTGCTGGTATCACTGTGGATGCTTGTGCACAAACGCGATGTTTTGTCGAATAAGGTGCTATGTACTGCAGACTCAAGTTATCAAATAAAAATAGCACCGATAATTTCAGCTCCATCCACAGCACTGGGAGTTGGGGAGGGGAGGAAAGTGGAGGTGGAAAGGAATATTTGTGGAGTGGAAAAATTCAGAATTATTTGGGGGTGAGAAAAGAGGAGGAAAGATTTATATAAAAGCTCTGCAGAAACTGCTGAAAAGAACAGAAGACAGTGAATCCAGGCCTGGTCTGTACGCAGCTTTTGCGAGAGTCTACACATACAATGCTGTGTATGCTGTGTTATGCATACCTTCAATACAATTCAACTGTGAACATGCTTACTTTGAAACATTTGTACTATAAGCCTTTGCACATATACCCTCTTCAGTCATTTAGCCTAGTTAGAGTAAAAGAATGTAATTAGTAGGTCTGTGATAACTTGACTTAGACTTTAAAGAATCTAGAAAGCAATTACATGGAGAGCTCAGCCGGCAGAACTATGAAACATATAACTAGCAGATACGGATTCAGCCAGCAAAAATGATGCAAACAAATGGCACAACTACCTAGATGGGGGGAAAAAAAACCCTCAGACATTGGAGTCAATCCATGTTAGGCTAGTCAGGAAAGTTCAGCTGGAATATTTTTTAATATTGATTTGCCCCACAGCCTTAAAACCGGTTGGTGAACACTTACTCAGTATAAGAGTAGCCAGCATTCAGCTTCCCTTAAAAAGGGAATAAAACGAAACAAGCTTGACTTCAGCCATTTCGTTCATCAAGGAAAAGTCCACAAAAAGGTATAATACAGTTCAGCTATTGTAGAGTTATATCCTGTCTGAATTCTTTGTAATAGAAATAGGCAACCCAAAGAGATAAGCCTAGAGGTAGCCAAAAACTTTGTACAAGAAGAGAAATTATTTCTCAAGCAGATATCCATATATATGGGCCCTCCATGCTAACAGTTTAAGAGCAATTTCCTCTTTTCAAATGAAAGCCTGTGACAAAATAACATATGCTGAATTATTACAAATTCTGAGCAAAGCAGATTTTCCTACACTTGATATTCATAAATTCGATGAGGCAAATCTTTGTATCACACAATCTGTGTTTTCAGCAGAATCATCTTCAAGGCAGCCAAATATGTCAATTTGTGGGGTTTAAAAAATCTTGGTTATAAATAGCACATACACATTGCAGGGGATTTTAGCCATTATCAAAAGATTTCTCACCTATCTGGAGCCACTAGTGCCCTGTTTGGAATGTTACCTGAGAACTCAGTATTTCCCTTAGCAGCGAGGTGAGACCTTCTGTGTCCACGGCCACCCAGTGGCCAGTCTAAGTCAATGTGTAAATTACACAGTGACCTAGAGATTTTGGCTTGTGATGGCTGTTTGAACATCATAGTTATTCTACCAAGCCAATGAGGATGTCTCAGGTGGGAGCAAAAGAACCGAGCAAAGTCGGAGACTGAGAAACCTTGGTCTTCTCTGTCCCTCTTAACATCCCATAGATTCTCCTAATTTCCTTAATAGAAAGCAGTAAAACCATCACCCTTTGGTCTGCTGAGGTTACATGTCACTCGTGCCCTCACATTTCCCCCCTGCTACGCATTTGGGGTATACTTCAAGTGCCTCAGGGTCCCACGTATAGACATATACTTGGTCTCTTCCTCTTCAGTCATCATCAGTCTTAGGCCCAAAGGCCTCAGGCATGACGACTGAATTTCTGTGAGGCTGAAGTTAATGTTTTTAAGCATCTTATTTGCTGCAGGAGGAGACTGTGAGCTTGAACAACTGTCATGCCCAAGCACTACCTGCTTATGAGCAACAATGACTGCCCTAAATGCAAAGGAACAGAAAGTAGTCCCTGCTTTCCCTCGCCTCCTAGATGCCTTTGTAATGTAACTACCTCCACAGCACCACTCTCGGCCAGTAGTAATGACTGAAAGGAAAGACAGGTAGTTTTGGAAAAGGGTTGTGCAACAAAACCAATCTCAAGGCAAAGGGGGTTTAAACAGAGCATCACCCTACAACTTCATTTTTGTAATTCCTTTTCAGACTCTATTCTCTGGTTACTCAACCACATCAACCAGCTTCATAACAAAGTTGAACAAGCCCTCTGCTTTAACTGATGCTTTTCTTCCACTCTGCAAACAAAGCCCTCCAAGATGGTTGCCCAGTCACTCTACAGAGGCTTTCTGTGACGCTTCCCACAATGCGCTTTGTTCAAGGACTCTGTAACATTACTCTGCCTGCTTTAAGGCTGCGTGAACACAGCTGTCACTGGCTGAATTAAATGAAACAGTGACTCATACTACATCCTTGATATCGAAAAAGGTGTGGGTAGTATTTCATAGCTCTCAAAAAGCTATGATTTCACATTACGTTTAAATAAAGAACAGCAATGACTTTAGAACATATAAACCCTAGATGATGTACCATGTATTAAAAATTTTCAGTAATATTTTATACGGTTCTGTCATCATCTCTCAGCATAAGGATTGCAAGCAGAAGGGAAGTTCAGATAAACTTTCAGAAGCAAAAGTATACATTACAGGAAAAGAAAGTAAGGAATTTGAAACACAAAGCGCTGCTCTATTCACTCCCCAGGTCAGATTTTCTTTGGTAGGGTAGGAAGAAAGAGACCTGCACATGCAGAGACTCAGGCTATATTTGTCTTCATCTAACACAGTCGCATTTGTACAAAGTGGATACTAAGTACCACTGTTCTCGCGCAGTGCCATTCTCACGTTTGCCCTCTACAACGAGAGCACTAGGTCCTAGCAATGGAGAGCTGTAGGCAAATAATTTATGGGATTAGAGACACACTTAAATTCTGTTTCTCCCCATTCCTCTTTTCTGCTACTACCAGATGTATACTTTTGAAAGTATTTTCTACTTAAATACCTAAAAATAAAACTGATCTCAAAGCAAAAATAGCAGACACCAGAAGTATGCTGCGCTGCTTATACAGTGCGGCCCATGGCTGGAAATACTGTGCTCTCAAAAAGCCAATATGCTTTTTGAAGTTACATCCTTCAAGACACGTGATTCCTTCCTGCAAGTATTAGATGCAAAAGAATGTGAGGTAGATGTTTTGAAACCAAGATCTAGGCAAAAGAATAATTCTGTTTATGGAAAAAATTAATGCTAGAAACTTTTTCCTCCTGAAGTCCCACAGCAAATGAAAGTAGGGAAGACAAACTACACTTTCAAGGAATACCATAAGATGTACATACCTAGTGACCACTTTTCCTGTTGAGATGCAAGGCAGAAGACACAGTGGTCAAGCTAGTAGTAATGGTAGTCATTGGAAAGCTTGATGAACACTTTCACTTTCAGATGCTTCAAACCACAATCTGGCTGAGAATCATCTTAATTTTTAACACTGTTCCTTTGTTGTTGCTGTTGATTCCAAATCAGCATTACTCATTTCAGATAAGATGCCAGTGTAGAGGCAGGCTGAGGTAATCTGGGAAGTGTTAGCCAGCTGATGCCCTGGAGGTGTTTGGAGGACTGGATTCAAACACTTCTCAGCATGATTTTGAACACCCGTAAAGTCCCACTTCTTCCTAGTAGCCAATAAAAGAATGAGTCAACCAAGACAGTTTTATTTTATTACATGTACTTTGCACCCGCCTTTCTAACTTGCATAATATCATCTCAGTGATTCGCTGTCATTCTGCTTCAGTCCCCACCTCTCTGCTTTGTTGTTTCTTCAAGTACCAATGTAAACTTTAAGTTCTCTAGGATGCTATGATGTACTGAATATATAATAAGCTTTCCCCAATATTTCCCCCATATTTCCTTTGTCTTCATCATGGTCCATTAAATCTAATTATATCCACTGGAACACCCCCCCAAGCTACTCTCCATCTGTCACAGCAACTAATAGTACATTCTAGAGAAATGTGCTCAAATGTCTGCTTGTAATTCAGGTCCCACACACTCAAAGATACAGCTACAGATTTACTTCTTCCTCTGACAAGCATATCAGTTCACAAAGAGGGTCAGGGAGAAGAAAACATAGCAGACTTGCAATCCAAGTTGCCTGTTTGCTTGTCTGACCCTTTGCACAGTATGGGAATTGCATGAGGAGCTGGAATTGATGGCTATCATACATTTCAAAAAACAATCTTTCCCTAGAATCTTGTCCTTGACAGGATATAACACAACAATGCCAGACTTCAGGAGACCCTAACGTCTGGACTTGGATTCCTTTCTAGATTCACTTCTTGTGCCCCTTGGTCCTTGGAAAAACTCTAGGTATCCAAAATTCTAGGCTAAGGATTAATTTTTTGCAGTAACATAAAGCAAAAGGAAGAATAAGTAAGTATCTACTTTCCACTACTGGATAGGATTAAGACTAGGGGTTTGGGGTGGGGTTGTTTATTTTTAGAATAATTTAGGTTGAAAGTAACCTTTAGAGGTGATCTGGTCCAAACTCACTACACAATCTGGGCCAATTTCAAAGTGATGTTGTGTTGCACAGAGCCTTATTAATCCAAAACAGAAAACGCTAAATGAGGGAAGGAAAAGATGGCATTCTGGTGCTGAGGGTATTTCGCTATGTTTTAAAAACTCCTTGTATAGATATCAGAGCAAGAGCTTCTCTTGCCTTTCATCTTACTCCGCATCTCAGGAAGAAAGATACTGCTGACCACACAGCAAAGATCCAGCCAATTAAAGAGTGTAAAACCATATGAAATCTGTATTTTTGCCTTACAGCTTCCACAATCCATGCCAAAGACAGTTTGGAGACAGAAAGTGGCATTGCAAAGAAACTCTGGCAAAAAAACACAGAAGTAGTTTGTGAAGAAGCTACTTCATAGTTGCAAAGCTTTTTCTATTCCCCTTTCCCTCCCCCAAACCTATAAAGATTTTAACACAATTGTAAGATCTTCTTCTTGACACTCAGCCTATTAGCAGTGTGTCAGCTCTCTGTTCCTACCACCATACTCGCGGCCTGTGGAGATATCTGGATCTTAGGCTACACTGCAATATAAATGAAAGTGATCTGAAGCACGAGGAAGAAGTTCGCTGCAGTCATGCTTGTAGTCATGCTGTAGTCAGAATTTTAGCACTCACTGCCGTGGATTCACAGTGTGTATATGCCCTATGCTAGCCAAGATACGAGAAAAGTGACTTAAGTAAAACATGTCTCCATTTAATGCCGCACCATCCCATCCTCAGGATCATGTTAATAAGGCCTTTGGCCTGAGGTGGGTGTCACACGTTGCATATAAAATTGTTTTTCTTCTCCCTTACGACTTTCTCTCAGAATGCTAGACAGATAGAAGTAAACCCTTTGGGTGAGGAGACGTAAGCAGCTTGCTTAAGAGTTGTCCTTCTGTGCCTGACAATAATATGGTTGTGTTAGAAGCTTCCACCTCACTTTCCGGTTAGGAAAATGGAAGGTGCAAAGGTCCCTAAGAAATTTTCACATCCTGCTCTTTTTTTTTAATAAAGATTAACAGAGAAAGAAGAGGGAACTTAGGAGGAAGATAATGAACAGGCCCTGCAAATATGTTAATTGCTGCTCCCACAAGATCAGCATGCTGACTGCAGAGCGAGTTGTCAGCACAAATTTATCATCATAGCCAAGATGCCAACGGTGACCAATTCATACCACGCCAGCACAATTTACAACTTAATTTCATCCTGTACAAACTCGCTAATGCGTCATCTCAAAGTATGGCGGCTAAAGACTCATCCACCTGTGCTTCACCAATGCAAATTCTCGAATGAAATGAACATGGCATATACTGACCCCACTTTGAGCTGGAGGTTGGACTAGATTACCTTGTGAGGTCCCTTCCACCTGAATGATCCAAGGATTACTGAAATGTATTTTGAACAGGGCTTGCTTATATTCACAACAACTACAGAGGTGTTTGCTTACTACAGCCAAACAGAATGCAATTTTAGCTTATGAGTATCAGAATTCAACATGAAAATGGGATGGGAGGAGGATGAAGTAAATTATCCTAGCAAAAGTGGAAGGTGAATATTAGTGAAATATTACTGAGGAAAGCTACAAACAACAGAATAATGTCAGAATGAAAATTGGAAAAAGTAAATACAGTACCTACAGCTACTAAATTATTCAGCCTATGTTAGGCCATATGATACAGTGACTCTCTTTCTCCCTCCCCACCCTCTTCCCCCTTCTCCTACTCCTCTCCTTCTCCCCCTCCCACCAAGTTATTTCTCTTAAAAAGTAAGAAAAAAACCTGGTTTGTAAAGGAACTGGAGCTCTCTAGAAAGAGAGCATTTGGATAGGGAAAAAGAATTCATTACCAATAGAGTTTCTCTGTACACTCAAACTCTATGAGACAGCAGGACCATAAACCAAAGGGTTTGAACCTGCCAGAAAGGTACCCTGTCACTTGCCTAATGCAGTGATTGTGGATACTGCTGTCCCTATCCTATGGTGCCTCCTTGGGAGACAAAGCTCATCTATAAAGGGACTGGGGATCAGCACCCCACCCCCCCAGCCTGATGTTTTTCTTATGGAATCTCTTTTTATTCAGTGCATTTTACTCCATCCAGTGACAACCCAGCAGATGCCAGTCATTCTGATCAAATACCAGGACACAGCTTCATTACCGAAACAGTCAAAAGATTAAGACTATGCAAAAAAACTTAGGATGCATGTGAATAAATTTCTTGAAACATTAACAGTGGAGAGGCTTGTTTTGTGCAGTGATCACCACTCAAAGTGTGTCAGAACAATATTAGCTGACAAACGTAGAGAGGATGATGGGAAAATTTAGGAAGGTGGTTATGGATTAGGGGCACCTAATTACCTTTCCTAATTAACTTTATTAAACAGCTACAACATTTAAGATGAATATATTACCTGATTAAAAAAAAATAAAATTGTGAGAGCGAGGAGTGATTACTATTTTTCTGAAGCTCAAGTTCTCAACCCGGGAGGTCACGGCAGGGGCACGGGCCGAGGGAAGGTGGGAAGAGATTGCCACAGAGCTCTTCTAACTGAATAAGATGGACACGGAGAGAAAGCACGAATGATCATCAAGTGTCCCCAGGAGCAGAGGCATTGACTGAAGCTAACAGGTGGCAGGCTCGAGATAAACAAAAAAGTAGTTGTTCAGTTCACATGTATTAACTGAATGAAACTTCTTGCCACATGGTACTGTAGGTGCTAAAAGCTGGCCCAGGCCCAAGGCCTGTAATGGAACAGGTTTATGGAAATTGTCTCAATCTGGAGAAATTAAAAAGACATCTTCACCAAAAAAAAAACAACCACAAAACCAACCAACTTTGTGGCAGAGCCCCAGGCTATTTGGAAGCTGAAAGAGTTTTTGAAAGAAGTATCATGATATGCTTCCCCTATTCCTCCATACCTACCTAAGAATCAGCTTCCGACCACTGTCAAAGGTTGTGTGTGGGGCTAGATGCATCTTTGCTCAAGGGACTGCTTTCGTAGACATACTCTAGGAAAATGTACTCTGATAGGAAAGAGACTGATCACCAGTGTGACTGAAAAGGTATATTTAGCAGTTCTTTTCAAACAAATATGTGTTGTCTTGCAGCTTTACTTTGATGGAGAAGCCTGAATGACATTTTAGAGTACTGGAGCATTACACAACAACTACTAGCCTAACACAAACTACGTACTACACTACAGACTCATAGTATATATCTGTGGAAATCCCTAAGGCTCCCTAAAGTTTCCCGTTTTGTGCTCACCCACACCTGTGAAGAATTTGCCATGCTGTCTCCAGTCTATGGAATGGTCAGTGCAAAGGAATGAAATTACAAAATTTCTAAGTCAGCGTTTTACTAGGGATGTCACAGGTGCGCTGGGAGAAAAGGCCAGATTCTACCTACCCCATGCAAACATTTCCTGCACAGTGTACAGGAAAAAGAGAGCAAAAGAAATGCATGCTGATGTTTCAAGGTTCCAGTTTAAAAAGAAACGAAGATTGTTAGTCTTAGGGAAGAACCTACATCTATCAACAGCAAACTGCACAAAATGGCTGCATGCTTCTACTGGCATGTCCTTAAGGACGGTATGGCAATAGATAGCAGTATGGTAAACAGGCATAAACAGCTGTTTGCGTGGCACAAATCTCTGAGACAACAGCTATCTAAGCTGACAAACATGGCTTGCTGAATTACAGGGGAGAAAGACACGGCAGGCCAAATATAGGCTGACTGCAACGCTTTGCGGGTTTGGGTTCTGGTCATTATAGTACGCAATGGAAACTGTTGCTATGGCACTCTAACCTTATTATTTCAGCACTGAAGAAAGACTGTATTATGGTAGAGAAACCAAAATTATTTAAGAAATAGAGAAGCTTTGAATTTTTTACAAGTATTTAGCAATTTAGAGGTGCAGGTGCACTTTTGAAAATTCCTAGTAGGTGTTGTACTGCATCTTCTACTGCCCATCTTCAGTATGTCTACATATATTTAATCTATATGGGAGAAGGAAAAGAGTCATCAACATCCTTTCTTACTTATGCTCTGCAACAAGAAAAATTAGGAGGATCCTTCCTTTCCACATCTATCCAGAAACACTGTCATTATTTTCTCTCAAAATCTGAGATCATCTTCAGTGCTCCAACCAGCAGATATATATAATTTGCAAAAAAAAACCCTTAACTCTTAACAACAAAAGGGATTTCTATATAGTCCATGGCGAAAACCTTCACCACGTGTCCCATCTTCTCTCTTGAAGCTCAAAGATCAACACAAAAATCTGCACCCTGCCTTTTATTTATTTATTAAAGTTTTGGGATATTTAGGCTACATTCAAGCCAATTTCACAAGAATGATGAATGACAGACAACTGAAAGAACAGAAAATATGTACTAATTTTCCTCTGGAAGCCCTAGGATTAGAACAGTTCTGTTTTCATCTTCACTGTTTAGCTCACTCTAACTTTGAAGAAAGGAAAAGAGCATTTCCTGCTCTGCTTTTACACTAAAATAAAGAAGCGCACTTGTTAGATAGAGACTTCGAACTGGTAAAAAAGTAACCTCAGTTTTATAAACTATATTACAGTTTATTGTCACAATACTAGAGTTTTGCTTTGTTATTCAGAGTCCTCTGGGATAAGTTCATAGGGTGAGAAGCGCCATAAATATGCATGGAGCAGCAATGTGCCTTGCGTTTCTAAACTTTCATGTCATTCAGACCTGCAAATACTTCAGCTTATATAGAGCTGGAAAGCATGATACATAGCCCAGTGATATATGCTATACAATGAAAAGTACCAGAGAAGCCCGTTTCCTCTCACAGTTTTGAAAGGCTATTAGGAAAAAAAAAAAAAAAATCTGTTTTGAATTAGGCCTATGGAAGACACATAGATAACTTTGTTAAGAATTTTAAACTGAGTTTCCCAAGAGAATGAAATCTTGCCTTCTCCAGGAACAGTGTTCTCAATCCCAGGAGGACTCAAGGAGTTGTTCCCATCATCATCCTTTTGGATCCCTACATTAATTTATCTGTGTCTGATACCTTGTGTTAGGATTGTAAAATAAACACCAAGAAAAATCATTACTTCTAAAGGAAAGAATGGGAAGGCACAGTCACCAACTTACTCAGCTATAATGAGAATCAGTGAAGATACTGACCTTGGGATGTATGAATTGACAGAGTCAAGTAAACACAGAGAGTCCGAAGAACATATTTAGAAATAGCATACTTTGGAATACTAAAGTAAGCGATACCTTTTTCTTTATAGCTACAGATAGACCTGATATGTATTACATTAGACTCTGAAGATCTTCCTTGAAAGTTCAGTACCATTACACTAGCTATAATAAACATAAGCCGTGCGGCGACCTGCTATTTAGCAAAGTAGTTTCACATCGGTCTGATATTCCACATTGGTCTGATACATGCCGATTCACAACAAATGGTAGTCAAGCCCATTGATGAGTTGTATAGTCTAGAAAGCTTTAGAGTATTTCAATTCCCTGTGAAGAGTTAAATGAAAGCTAAAGAGGAAAACACGCCCTGTGCAAAGACCACAAATTTACCAGGTATGCCTTTGGTGTAAATCATCAAAGATGTTTCTGCATCAGGTTACAGCAACTGAGAAGGATCTATTTGTAACTTTCTATAGCCTGCCAGCAGAAGAGCTGGCTTCACCATGTCCTTTGCCTGCTAAGGTACACAAAGGATGACTTCTTGCTACTGATGGCTATAGTTATACAGTGTGCCACAATGAATGTTGCGATGTGTATCCCCACATCTGCATCTCAAATGCTCAGCTTTAATGCACCTAACTAATGGTAGGAATCTTTTTTTTTGTACTTTGAATAGACAGTTCTTCAATCCTTTAGGCATCAAGGCTCAACCCAGCGCCCACAGACAATTAGCCAATTTAAAGCCAAGGAAAAGCAAAACATGGGGAAATGTGTGCAGAGTGGCCATACGTCCCCCACCTCACAAGCCCTCAGACTCAATGTATGCACTGTCACCAGGGAAGTATTACCCTACCTTTCAGGTGAGTTGATCACAAAAGTGTGTTTGCCCACTGCGCCATCCTCCTGTTTTTCATTCTGGGCCCATTACTGAGAATCAACAAAAAAGTTAGGCTGACAGGATTTAGCCTGCAGATCTATCTGGAAGGTCAAAACCAGCTGTTTTAATTCTGTTCTGGTCTCAGAAAGAAAGAGAGGTCAGAAGAACAGCCAGCTGAAGGTATGTACAGTTAATTCCTCAGTACTGTTACTTTCTTAACCAGGAATGAAGAGTCCTGGTTGCACCCTGAATGTCTGAACTCAAAGAGGAACTGGTGTTTGAAAAAGCTGAATTTTGTTCTAGAGAAACAGGAATTTCTTCCTACCAGTGCAGGGCTAAACATGTTAGAAAACATTAGACCTTACTGAAAAGAAAAAAATCTCTGAAGCTGAAACATGACCAAGAACTGCTGCAGAGAAAAAATTAGAATTGCATTGTAAAATACAAATCAATCATCCTCTCTTCTTACTACCAACTGGGATGCAATTTTTTCTTTATATTTTTTTAACACTTTCAAATTTTGTCCACTTTCAGAAAGGCTGGAGTTTTAGAGGGTTTTTTTTGCCATTAACTTCACTTCTAATATATTCAGTTATGAGAACAGGAAGGAGGAAAGAACAAGAGAAACAGCAGATTGTAGAAGATTTTTGCATAATTTTGGAAGATGGAAGTGTTTTATTTTGATTCCTGCAAAATAACCAAGTAAAAATGCATTTTAAATGTCATTACAAAACAGACACACTTCTCTTAATCATCTCTATAGTAGGAACTCTGAAAGCGCTCAGATTGAAGCTCTTCATAACGTTCCGCATCAAGATTACAGTTAATGAAATCATCCAGACTAATTGTGAGATGCTAGATTTTCTAATTGTGAACAACTGTAATAGTGAGAAGTTGTTAAAGCTATATTTCATCGATAGGTCTCAAAGCACCATACATTCATTAATTGTAGACTAATGCAATCTAATCTGCTTGAGAACCCACCCTGAACAAAACCAGAACAGCTTGCATAAACTTAAGCTCCAAGTGAATAACTTAATGTTTTATTTCAAAGACATTATCATAGTTTACAGACACAGTCTTTTTGTGGTGATACCAATTTTAGCAACTGCTCTAAGGAAAGGAGGCTTTAAACTGTTAATCAATTGAAATACATGATTTACACAGCAGCATTCACAGAACATGACTCAGAGTGCTTTCTGAAAAATACAATGCAAATGCTTAAGTGCTTGAATACCAAAACCAAAGAGAAAATTCTGGGAAAAAAAACCCACAAGGATAAATAAACATAGAAGACAGGAGTTCATTACATTATTTCCTGCTTTAATTGACGTGGGCATTGGGATGGCTTCAGTCTCAACAGAGGTCCAAGTTCATTATCTTCACCAAAGCTCCCTACAGGCACCTGTACCCATCTGGCATGTACACTAGAAATCATGCTGCGAAATCCAAAGCAGGGTGTTAAGCTCCCTGGTTCACTGAAAAAGAAAATAAGTCACCCAACAATTCCTTTCTCACATTGCAATTAGAAGAGACTTAGCTGAGCAGAAGATCCTTTCATGTTTTTCCATGGGTACACTGTTAAGAGCCCTGGATGTAAGAAAAACAGATCGCGTAGCAGATAATATTGGTTGGTGTAGTTGGTTGTGTAAAAGGTCGTGTAAGGTGATAAAAATGGGTGCAACACAATCTGATTTTGAAGACAAACTTAAAAAGCTACTTCAAAAAATACAAACCTATACACCATATGGATCTAATGATACTTATCACTACAACATCCATAGCATTAGAAGATTAGGATATAAGGTTACGAAATTTTTATATGTGTACAGCTACAAGTGTGCTTGGGACTGTACCATCGATCAGTAAAGAAAGAAAAAGGCAAAAAAGAAAGCAGCAAAAGAACCCACAGCTATAATAAACACAGGCATACTGAAAGACCACATTTGGAAAATACATTGGAATACTTGTGCTGCTAAGAATTTAGTGAAACTCTGCTGAAATTTTACAACAAACTGTATGCATACGCCCAGGCCACTGAAGTACAGAGAAAGATGTGTTTGCATAACCAGCTCCTGAGGACAGCTTTTTGCAAATCCTACTACTCATAGGAGAGCAAGGGTTTATCAGAGCAGACCCTAAGGGCCCTAAACTGTCAAATGGTTCCTGGGAAAACCTAGTACGAGATCCACAGCACAGTCTGTAGCAGAGCCCAAAGAGGAATTTAAAGTAGAAGCACTGTGAAGAGTAAAATGGAAAATGATTTCATGAACTTGAGTATAGTTTTCTAGGTGTCTCATAGCTAATTATGAATTGCAATTTCATATTTCTCCTGGCCCTGACAGAATACAAATTAACTTCTAGCTTGTACCAGCTGTTGTAATCCCAGGTACCTCAAGTTTCTAAGCAAAAATGAAAGGAAGGAAAGCAAAACCACAAAAAATTCGTGTACCTAATATATATATATATAGAGAGAAAGGTAAAAAGCAGAAAAAGGCAGAGGTGCTTCCATGATGCAGAAAATTCATGCTGAACTCCTCCCAAGTTATTACTAAACTATATTGCGCGTATGTGTATTGCTACATGCACACACTGTGTTTTAGTCTTTCAGGCGTTACAGGGTCTTACTGGGACGCAATTCAAATATTTTTAAGCACATTACTAGAGACAGAGTTCAGTGCAGCAAGAAATGAAAAGACAGAAAACCCTGTTTAGGTTCAGAGTAGTTTATCTCACTTGGTCCCATCAGATCTGCTCTATCACTTTAGCAAGAGCTCAGAAGACAACTCAAGGAATAACTCAACTTAACGTACTAATTTATTACCAAGTCAATATTACAGACAAAGAAGGTAGGGATATTGTAAAACACGTGGTTTGCAAAAATTCTGCTCTCTTCTGTCCATGAAGGAGTAAAATTCTTCAGCTTGTAAGAAAACCAGCTGAGAAGCCAAGGCAACAGTAACATAACACTCACTAGCAGAGCCCAGGAGAACTCAAGAGAGATGATAAACTGTGTATACAAACTAAGGATATTGTATGTATATCACCTTGAATACCAATTCATTTTGGTCTTACAGTAGAGATGATATGTGACAATTACTGGTTTCTCCCGACAAATTAGGCCCACTTCAATTTGGGGCTAGCACATTTCAGATAACTCTGCTCTTCCTCCTCATAAGTATCACTGAACTAGTACAATACCTCACAGAGCAACTTCGCCCATTCCTCTTGTCACATTAGACTGCAATTCATTCTGCTCTGGACATGTCTGAGTTTGATCACAGGTGTCAAACCTAACTCCTTTAATCATGTGTCTTGATGTCATGATACATGATCAGCATCATGGAATAGTTTCATATCTGGACAACCGTTCAAATTACCTCACCTCTTCAAATTAGAAAACCCATACACATTGTTGTAGTCCATCTTTTTGACAAAGATCATCTGTAAACTCAGAAACATCGAACTGACTAGCTGCTTGTACCCATCTCTTTTTTTTTATTTTTTTTTTTTTTATTTTCAGCATCTCCAAGTCTACTTAATACTGTGTACTGTGCTTCATCTTTTGGCAAATGTTTTTGTAGGATGGAGGGAAAAGTATGCCTACAGCAACATTCAGGCTCCTAGGTGCAACAATATTTTAAGCTACATTTTGGTAACATCTGTTCAGAAATGAGGCATCTAACACTGCAGCTCAGTGACTTTCTTAACTCTGCATTGTTTTTACTGACTTCTACCAGGTGCAACAGTAACAGTAAAAATTTTTCTGAGAGACAAGGATAGGAAAGACATGGAACACAACATGTGCACACATGTAGAGAAAAGAAAAGTTAAATTCTCCTGCTATGGACTCAGAGATTTCAAGGCATAAAATCATTTTAATGGACAATAAAACTGAGAAATTGTTGGTATGAGGCAAACCCTCCTCTCCAAGGTGTCTTTATAGCAATTGTATTAAGATTCAAAGTACTTCCATGAATCAGAGGCATTAAAAGTTGTTAAAGCTTATTTTCCTTATAAGAAACCCTTGAATGCTCCCCATGGCATTGCACCATGACTACAAGATAACATCCCTATGATGGTGGTCTATAACAACCCTAATGAAAGTATTTCTGCCTTCACCCAGTATTTAAGGCTATGAGGGAACTACTGTTATCTACCTACTGAAGTTCTTACCAGCTTAACAAAGCTTTTAGCACATGCTGTCTGTAGCTAACCCTAGCTCTTATGCTCTCCTGCTCTATAAATGGTGGTAGTTTTGTCTTTCTACTTGACTTTATCCATTCACAGTTATTTAGACTCAGGTGTCTGTTCACTGTGACTGCTAGTGACACACAGAAGTAAAGCAAAGTGCTATCAGTCACTGAAAGTTTGAGCTGGAAGTGCAGATACTTGTCCATCATAACCCATTCCCTATAACCAGCCCAAACTATTTGGGTTTGCTGCAGCAACAGAAACTTAGTTTGCAACAAGCCTGTGTTATTTACAACTTGACATAAGGCAAAAATACGAGCCTCACCCATCTCTCCAGTTTGGCATCCTGACTCTGCACTTCACAAGCATCAGCCTCACTCTATGTGAAGCCCACTGATGGACAGGAGCTAACAGCATGGGCAAGGTCTGCAAGCAGCAGCACTCAGGACTAGGATGAGAATCGATTTGCACAAAGCTAGTATGAGGCTGCCTGCACTTGACCACGTGAACACAGCTCCCTCAATGAGCAGGGTCTGGTAGTCACCATTCTGAGCAATGAGTGAAGTTGAAACAATCCGAAGTGTGGTTTTCAAGATTTTCATGAATAACAATAAGAAAAAGATATATTACAAAGAAAATTCCAGTGAGAGAGCAGTGTGTGAGGATCATATGTCTGCACCCAAGCCCCAAGGAAACACTGTGAAACATCCTTAATGAAGAAATTATTATCTGGGGAATGGGAAGGTGTGGAAGAGCTGTTTTCTTTAAGTATTGGTAGTTAAACAATCAGTCCACAAATCTTAAAAATTTTGTAGGATGAACCTGTTACTCCAAAAACCAATTTGCCGCCATGAGAATTTCTGACTTCAATGCCCTTGCAGGTGAGTGGATACACTTTTGCCATAACTTTTCAACGTAGTGACCAAACTTTATGAGAGACTTTAAGCATGTCAAAAATTATAATCTAATCAAAAGAAAACAAAAGGCATATTGCCCAAATAATATGTTATTTGAGATACATCCCTGAGTAACTGTCTCCTGACGACACAGTAGGGAAAATTCTTTATTTTAAATGAGTCTTTTGAAAGGAGTAGCGGGGGAGGGAGGGAAGCCACAGAAGGAATAATAGCTTTCCAATTACTTTCATGGGAATTGGATCAAGATCAAGGTAGATAAAAACAAGCAAGCCGTTAAAGAAACCAACCCCAAATCATAGAATCATAGAATCGTTAAGGTTGGAAGGGACCTTTAAGATCACTGAGTCCAACCGTTAACCTAAACTGACAAAACCACTTCTAAACCATATCCCCAATTACCACATCTACCCCTTTTTTAAACACCTCCAGGGATGGAGAATCCACCACCTCCCTGGGCAGCCTATTCCAATGCTGGATAACCCTTTCAGTGAAAAAAAAAATTCCTAATATCCAACCTAAACCTCCCCTGGCTTAACTTGAACCCATAAATGTACACAAATGTACACAAAAGCACCAATTATTACATTGTGTCACGTGTGGACAAATGCTCCTTAAGCTCGAAAAGAAGGCAATGTTTAGGAAGGTAAAATATTTACGATTCTACCACAATCCAATGGCTGTCTACCTTGTTCTGCTAATAAATCATGTTGCTTTACTTGCAGCTTGATGGCTGGAGTGTAGGGCAAGGTTCTCTAAGAGGTTTCATAAGCAGAAAAATGAAGCCAAGAGACATACAAGATGTTGATTCAATCAGGTGTGGTAGAGTCAGAAAAGGACACACACCCCCCACACCTGTTCCACACACCCCCCCCTTTTTTTCTTTTTTAAGTTTTGTACCAAATAGCCACATTTAAATTATTTACCTAATAAAGTGTTTAGTTGCTTCTTGATCAATCCAGAAGTTTATTTGCCTACATTGACCTGTAATTCATGCAAGCTGTCTACCAACCTTTGTAAATAGCCCTCCTACTACCATCAAGTATGTTTGTGTTTACCTCCTTCAAGTGTTGTTTGAAATAAGACATTCCTCACAACCTTTTTCCAAACTGAAATTTCTTAAAACAGCAGTATCTGACATTTTCAGACTGCCTGCTCTTCATATTGCCCCCATTAGACCACCACAGCAGGTAATTTCTCCTGGTCTTCCTTTCTGTGATTTCAATTAGTAACAGAAAATAACATTTAGGTGAAAGATGGAATCTCCCAGTCTTTGCTAGGAAGAACATCCAATAAAGTTGTAGCCCAGCCTCTTACCTGGAAAGTGTTGTACTGCTTAGAGGGCCAGCATGTCTTGAAACATACAACCATTGTAAGCAATTAAATAAACAAACAAGTACCAATTAAAACAGTATGAAGAGTCTTTTCAGCAGCAACATTAAAAATACAATATCAATTCTATGATGATTCACTTTGAAGGTCACGTTCAGATCAGGGAACTTTTCTCATGGAGAGTTTAGGCTGGCCATCTAAAATTTGATTTAAATTAAGGAATGTTGATTTGAAACTGGAGAATTTTTAGGACGGATTTCTAAAGTACAGACAGGAGTTAATTGTCTCCCATTGATACTCTAATTACTTTTTGAACTCCTGTTAAAAAAAAAAAATCTACTGCAGAGCTGGGCTGATTTGATGCTAAAGTTTCTACAGCTAGAGGAAACCAAAGCATCTCACTAATATTGTACAGAGTTTCTAAGGCACAGATATTTCAAATATACATTAGGATGATATTGACAAAAATGATGGGCTAACACAGAGATCTCAGTCAGGTAGAGCGTAAAAAGATGCTGGAAAGTCTTCCCTGCCTTGAATCTGAGCATAGTGTGCCAGGAAAAAAATGTTCCTAGCCTCCAGTAAGCAAGTCCACAGTGCATACCTATTGCATATCCAATTAAAATTAAAGACTAAAACTGGGACAGATTAGTAAGATTACCTTTATTTTTATATATAAACATATGTATCTAATGCATAAATAAGTAAATATGTATTATAGAATTTCATCAACCAGTTCCAGTGCAGATATTTCACACCCCTAGAAAGAATGTTTGTAGATGTTTTAACGTGATAATCAAACATAATTAAAGCTGGACACTAGGAGTTCAGATGCTATAATGCTGAGTATTTTGAGAAGTTCTTCTGGAGGGGTATCATGATGAGAAAACACTGGAGGAGGACAGTATCTTGTGCCTATGATCTCAGCTTGATTAGGCTGGCTGGCTGCCCACCCACCCGGTATCTATGACTAGTCCTTAGCTTTTCTGTCTTCTTGACACTACCTATGAAAATGCCTCTTATAATAAAAGAAATGGTGGTGAGGGTACTATCTTTTGAACAGTGTAAATGTTATAGGAGAAAGGTGAAACTGTTACAGATTTATTGATCAGAGCATCAAAGCCTGAGCTAGGGAAAGCAAACAGACAACATTCAGATCCAAATTCTTACAAAATGCGCATCTGTGGGTTTGACGTAAGCATCAATGCAATGTATCACCCAGACCAAATGAATTATGAAATAGTCTATGGTGCTGAAGTAGCTCAGTTAAACCAGATCACAGCAAGGGTCATTGATATCTTGCTACACCATCGCAGTTTAATTTGCTAGTCTCTCGGTGGCATAGCGTGTGTGTGCACACACGTCTCAGCTTAGCTGGGGAAAAATAACTATTTGCACAGGTAGATCAAATTTCAGAACCCAGATTAAGCTTCAATCTAAATGTATTGAAGTTAAATTAGGTAGCCAATAAATTAGGTTGCATAAAGCAAATATTAAAATACCAATGCTTAGCAACAGATAGGAGAGAATGCAAGAACTGAGTGGAAAGAAGGCATTTGGTTGAAAGGTGATTAATGTCTACAAGTCTATGTGCAACCTGGCAATTACCCTACTACAGGTGCAAGACTTAGAATGACAGCTTTTGGCTAATGAGGTTCCCTAGTTAAGAAGCAGATTAACCTTTCAGAGAGAAGTTTCTTGGTGATGTCACCATCTGCCTCGATCATATTTGCATTGAAAAAGATCATGGAGGTTATTCTCATTATGACAAATGAGCAAACAATTTTCAACAAATTAAGTATTAGGTGCTGGTAAACCTAAGCAGTCAAAGAAGCACCTGTAATCTTATCTCCAATTTTGAAAGCTTAGTTCTATGCACGGAAGCTATGTTTTTTAGAGGCATGCAGCATTTCTGCATAAACCAGAACAAACAAAAAACCCCAGCACACAACAGAGTGATCCAGGCAACAATGGTCACAGGTTGAGTAACTATTAACAGGCATCATCTCAAAATCCAGAGAATATTAAGCAAAAAAAACCCCACAAAACAAACTGCTTAAAAAGAAAAAAATCTGGCCTGTGTTTCTTTCTGCTCAAGTAACAGCCAGGACCAAGTGCACATCTAAAGATACTAATTAATTACCAGATTATCTTTTTTCTTCCAAAAGTTTCCGTTCTTCCCAATTTCCAAAAATCTTTTGTAGCTGCTATTCTTTGCTTGGTTCCAGTTTTTCAGATAAGCATAATTTGTTAGTAGGTTAATTTTTCATGTCCTTCCACAACCAGAACTCATTTATCAGCTCAAAGTCTGGTCTTGTGAGCATTCATTTATAGGATTTAAAGCTAGAAATTTCAAGGCATGGCTACAAGTGACAGCTTCCTTAGTGAATTACCACTATCCTCACAACTTTTCTGTGTGCCTGGAGACAGGAAATGGAATTGGATGTCCAAACCTGACATAACCTGGGAAAGTGGTAACTTCTGAAGGGGTCTAGTGGTCTGCACAGAGTGTCACTCCCACAAGGCTCAACTAGACAGGCTGATACTGAGCAGCTCCAGCACAGATCAGTACCTACATGGCACAGGTTGGCCAAAGTGGTTTGCTATAGCTTAAGAAACAGGATCGGAATATAGATGCATATTTTAAGGAGAAGGAATGCAGGACTCTGCTCATACTAAATTCAAAGTCATCTCTGGACAGCAGTTGAGGCTGACGACACATCGTATCAATGCATGCACAGCACAATTTTATATATTTTCTAAGTAGCTTCTGGGTATTCGAACACCGCAACAGTGACACAGATGATTTCTCAGCAGGTTGTCTTCAGAAATCTTCAGAACACCTTAACATTTTGAAAGATAACCAACACCATGTTCTGTGCTTAAAAAAGTCAGTACTGTGCCTTGATGGCTAGATCTTACCTCCTTCATTTTTCCCCTTCCTCCAGTGCCAAGCTTATGTTTAACCAATTTTCGATCATCTTCTTGCTGTGTTTCACAGCTTTCACACATACAGCTCTTGTACTTATAGAGAGCTCTAGTCCTCCATTTATCAGGTTACGTTATATAGTTTTCCATGACACAACAATCAGTAGTTAACGTGCATGTTTCTTGTTTTGTAATAGACAGGAGAGCCTTAATTGAAAATATGCTAATTTTGAGACGAAATGTTATTTTTAGAGTTGCAAATGCATTTAGACCAGCCTCTTTATTACAAGAAATTGCATGAGTTCTCAGAGATAAGGTCTGCTGGCAAGTAAGATAGGCTGACATCATCTCTATTGGTTTACTCTGGAACACAGATTTCCCAGTGCTGCCCTGGGGTCATCTTCCCTTTATCCTGCACAACTGGCAAAGTAGTGAATGTCATTATAGAATAACAGAATAGTTGAGGTTGAACAGAACTTCTGGAGGTATACAGTCAGCCCCCCTTGCACAAAACAGTATCTGCTAGAGCAGGTTGCCCAAGGCCTTGTCCACTTGGGTTTTTAAAACCTCCACAGCCCCACTAGGCAGCATCACCTTCTAAAAAAAGAATTTTTTAAAAATTTCTTTTTATTTTCAAAACAAGTTGACAAACTTTATAGGGAAAACCCCGAATATTTTAGCAAAAGTTCCTAGCTTCCATTAAACTAGGATCTTTGATAAGAAGAGGTTGCTCAGGGTTTACAGTAGGAGGATGTTCTAGTTCTACAATAGCTATATTAATAGCGAGTGAGGCAGATGAATTTATGTATTTGAAGAAACATTTATCTCACCCACTGTGCACTATTATCCTTTGCATCCCTCTTCTCTTTATATTCTTAATTTGGTACCTGTTCTTCAAAGAAAATCACCCTTCTTTAAGCTCCCAGTGTGCAATGAGAAAAAGAACTCCCTTTTGCCAGGCCATAAACAGACTCCTGAAAATTAATGAAGGCACAACCCCAAAATAAGAAAATTCTACTTGTGTCCACCAGAGACTTTGTTTCCACATTTTTCTAAAGCCAGGAATTTACAAAAGATCCAAATGTCTGTGACTGACATGGCACAGGTGGAGCCCACAGCACAGGGCTGCTTAAGATGAAGGCATCAGGAGTGAAACTTTTCCTCTCTGGGCAACAAACAACCGAGGAGGGACAGACCTGCTGTGCTGTCTTTCATTCTCTCCTCCGATACAAGAAAATTTCCCTACAAAATGGAGGAAGAAGAGTTGCACATGGAAAACCTTATTATTTCAAACCGCTGTTCGTTAACAGTGAAACACTCATCTTCATAATTCAGAAGCAAGCAAACAGCTAATTCTCACCCTTTTCACAGCAATGGTAAATATTACAAGTGCCTGCTAGAGAAACTCCAGGGCATCCTTAACACTACAGTTCTCTCTTGCTGTTTCCTGGACTGCATGATCCCCTTCAGCTAAATCCCGGTAGATATGTTTGTCTCATCTCAACTAAGGGCAAACAGCTATTGGTTCGGAAAAAGAGAATTTAAGCAACTTATTTAGGGCTTTTCTATACATCTTGCATTTTTTTTTTAAATTCTGTGGAGTCTGCAGATGAAAGAAGGTGTTCCCCCCCCCCCCTTTAGAACCATCCCTTTTCTTTGCCTTGTTATCCAGAAAGGGTCCTCAGGGTCCTTAGAAGGTTTGGAGAGTAAGAGTATCTTTACTCAGGGTCCTTAGAAGGTTTGGAGAGTAAGAGTATCTTTAAATTTGTCATAACACATTAAAATCTCATCCTAATTAAAATAGATAGTCATCGGAATTGTATACATATGTTCAACTAGTTAGTTCTTCACCTTATTCTGCAAGTTTCTGTGATGACTGCCTCCAGGTTTCTCCTTCCCCTCAACAGAGCTTCTGGCTATACCTTCTTTGAGCTTTTAAGTGTTTATAGTTGGCCTTTTTTTCAGTCCTTCTGCTCATGAGCTGTGTAGACTCAATCCACCAGAGAGAATTTGGGCTGGATTAGTCATTCTGTCTACACCATGTTCCTGTGAGCTTAGTTCAGGATTCAATGCTATGTCACGTTGAATAGGAAAATAGGAAACTGTTCTAATGTCCATTCAGATACAACAAATTGTAAATGTGGCTTAATGGTTTTCATGGCACTGTAACAAACTCACCATTTACAACAAGCAACATTTTTTTTGTTTCATGATAACAAGTACTAAGAGGGTGAAAGGTTAGATTAATTAGTCCGCTAGTCCTAGCCACAGATTTATCACTTGATTTAGCCTAATGAATGTCAAAAGAAAAAGCAGAAATGCCCAAACATTTTCAATAATTCTTGACCGTTGAGAATAAAAGAACTAGTAATGTCATTTTAAGGTGGTACACCGGAAAAAGCAAGGATCAAAACATGCAGTTCAGTTATTTTTTTCTGCAAAGAATTTGATCTCAAATTCTAAGCCCTGACATCAGCAATTTACTCACAAGAAGTAGTTTCAGGCCAAAGTGGCAAATACAAACAGGGTAAGAGAAACATTGATATTAGAAACAAAGCCAGAAACTTAAATACTTTTAGAGAAAGACAATCTTAAGAAAAAAATAGTATAGACAATGTAAACTTCAAGATATTCTGCCCAAGAAAAACTTATTTTTATTACCCAACCGCATTATAACTTCCAGTATCCAGTACTGAGACTGAATCTGCTGTGGCTGCACAGCAGTTTTGTATTAGCGAAGTAAGGCAACCACGGAATTCCTTAGTAACGTTTTAGCAATAGAGCTGTTCTTGTGGCCCCTGCTCTCTTGCAGTGATTTCACACAGCACAGCTTAGTGCAGAAGAAGTTTCCAATTCCAACTTTTAAATTAAAATTTCACACAGCCTATGTTGGCTTAATTTTCCTTTGGTTTATGACCAACAAAGCCGTCTCTGGATATTTCACTCACCCTGCCCTCAGCAAAGAAGCTTCTGACTTACATCTAGTGGTCAGAGTTCTGCCATGATTCCTAACTCTATCACTGATGTTTCTTCCTAATTAAAATCCTAAAGTCTCACCAGCTATTCAAATTAAAGAGTTAGTAATTTGTTTACAGTCGCTTACCCACTGTACTCATTATTTCCCTAGAAGGCTGAGAGAACCAGCAGGTTATTTAAGCACTAGGGCTCACCTGCTTTTCCCGTTGGCTAAAGCAGGGTGCATGCAAATCATGATGTGAAAGGAAGGTTTCAGGTCCTTACATGGAAGCAACAGACATGGACGATATTAATTTGTCTACATGCAGCTTGCAGGTGAAGGGCAATGGAGCGAAAATATGTTCCCTGCTTAAATTGCACTAGCCATTTCCTCCCTACTTTGCTCTTCTTTCCCCTTCTTATATTATTGGTAGATTTGTGCAGGCGCCAATTCAGAATGGCCAATGGCATGTATGAACTTTTCACTGATAGCTGAAACCTCAGTAGAAAATAGCCGATACGGAAATTTGTTTCGCTAAACCTGTGCTTCATCTAATAGGGAACAGAGAGGGAGGAAGGAAAGAAGAGAAGCATTCCTGGAACTAATACGAGATTACCGTCATGACCGAGAAACTCAAGAGGCAACAAGTTTATTAGACACACCATTACTACCAAATGGATATGTTTTCCTGATTCCCATTCTAATTTATCATGAGCAAAAAGCAGCTGCACTGTGAAGTGTAGAGAAAAAGCCAATGAGATGCAAATATGCAAGAGACTAATTACCAGGCAGGCAAAAGAGGTTCTATTTTGGGTCTGTTGAACAGGGGATTAATTTCTTGTAATGGAAGTGAAATCTGCCAGATCAGGCTCCTGTATAACCCATTGCCTTCAGATTCTCACTGAACCATCCTGCACGTCTGCGCTGAGCACTCTGTGTCAGAGGCTTTTTTCTGCACATGGCACAGACCCAGCAGAGTCTTCTATGGGGTCTGTTTTTAAAAAAGGCACATTTCTCAATGGCTGACACTGGGTAGTCCCTTGACAGGTTGTTTGAACTACAGTCTAAAAAGAAGAAAAGAAAGTAAACACCTCTGAAGTGTATATTTTCCTTGGATTAAAGGCAATCAGTGATCATTTTAACCCATGTTCTTAATCTATTCTATATTAAGCACTTGATATTAAAGTGATGCACATCAATAGATCTGAGAAGCGGAACAAAAAATTTGTTCACATTTTTCAAAGACTCGGACCTTCATCAAAGAAATAGTTTCGTTTCAGGGGAGTTTCATTGTAATTTTGCTGTCACACTATCGCTGATGGAGTAATACACTTTAATACACTAAATGTATGAAGTTTTCTTAACTGTACTTACTACTAGATGTATGAACTGTACTAGTTTTAATCCTCTCTCAAGTACTTTGCATATTTAAATGTATGTATAATCATTTTATTGTTTTATTTTCTACAAAGTCTATTAATTTAGAGAAATTAGCTTACTAACGACAACAAACATCATCGCAAACACGTCATTAGGCATCTGGAGTTTTAGGAAAGTGCAAAATGTCATCGTCGTGAATTTGAACCATTTCACCTGGAACCACTACAATTAAGATTTTTTTCCCAGTTTGCATGAAAACTTCTGGATTTGCAATTTCTCTGTTCTTTCCCCACACCATCTGAGGCCACTGCTTACCCTTTAAGCAAGTAGGGGTCAGGCTACTGGAGCTGCATATTACCACATCCATTGGGCATTTCCCTGCCTTTCTGGCTGGATGCACACCTGCATCACCTCTCAAGTTTATATTAACGTAAAACGAGCTAGGAAATGATGATTATGGCTTTTATGTACCTCAGAAATTATTCTGTATTTTAATGGTGGAGATTTGAGGCACAGAGGATTCGTTGTGACACTGCAAACATGCACCAGAACAAAAAAAGACGGAAGTCACTGTGCCATGTGTTCACTCAGTGGTGTGAACTCCTAGATTTTCTAGGCGAGACTTTAAAAAAAAACCCATGGTGGCCAAGTCTCACCCTGAAACACTGTCCTGTAGTCTTAACTGGATTACCCTCCTTTCTGTCTGTTACTTTGCAAAGTAACTGTACAGAGGCACCTCTGACCCAAGTGTTGCAGCAATCGCAGAATATGAAGTCTCACTTCTGCCAGGAAAAGTGGATTTCAGCTCTACTGCACTGCAGTCCCTGCATGTGCAAAACGTGGCTCGAGAGAGCACAGAGTAGTTCATGCAACAAGACAGTATCAAGCCCCATTCAGAGTAATAGCAGACTCACTATAGAAATGACAACAGGAGTTTTCACTTTAATTCAGAAGCCCAACTAACTACATGCTTGTCTCACACAAGCCGATGAAGCTCGAACAAGTAATTTCTGTGTTATGCCAAGTTAATATCTCTATGTTTAGTATTATAGCTCAAAAATTTTAATGTGACAATCGCAAAAAATTTCTTAGGCTACCAGTCTTAAACATGGAAACCCAAGGTAACTGATAAGAGACGCTAGTTAAAACATACTCATAGTTTTTGAAACCATCTGGGTGTCATAATACCTTGAAATGGATTGTTTTCTTGAATATTATGAAGCAGCTATTTGCAGTACGGTTTTAGACAAAGTACATGGTGTAGAGTATTTGAAAATAATATTCTGCTTAAACCCATTAGAAATGGCATCAGATCCTTGAAAAATTATAAGTTAATTCTTTCTCCCTTTGACTATATGGATTCCCTTGAGAAGCAGGATGATGTTGTATGAAACCTCTGTAACTCGCCTTAATTTTCCACAGATTTTTTTTTGCGTGATGTACATCTGTTTTTCTCTGATATTTAATCTTGTTTTGCATTATCTCCTCTCCTTTCTTGTAAATGTTCTCTGCAGATAAATTACTGTCCTCATGATCTCAATGTCTGAGAAATTTTCTTCTTTTCACTACTTAAATTAAAAACTTGATTTGGAAAACTAACACAGAACTTGGAAAGCAGAGATTAAACTAAGCTTAGCCCAGATGTTTGCTTAGTTTATTTATTTTATTTTTGTTTCAGGTTTTGGCCCAATTCTTTGCCAACGGAACTGATGGGACAAGGTAGTTTAGTTATAAAATTTTTCAGGGCATTAGTGCAGAATAGCAGGCTGGACTATATCAGAGCTTTAAACCATTTTGAAGAATAAAAATGTGGTAAAGCTCGTGATCTGCAGAGAGATATTCAGCTTCATATATGGGTAAGACTTCTACAGAACAGCAAGCACCCAAAGCAAGACAGAAGAAAAATTTCTGCTTTAAGAACTCAGATTGAAACACAGGGAAAGAGCAATTTGCATTGCTCACCTGCAATTCATCTGTCGTCTGTAAACACTCAAGGAGAAGACTCAGGTGTCACAGTGGGCAGTTAAACAAGACCATGTTGTCCACACAAAGTGCCAGCAAGAGCAAAGCAAGACGTTTGCCTACAAAAATGGAGTTTGAACTAACGCTGGGTGTTAGCACTGACACCAGTCTTTCTTGCTAGTAAGATGCCAGCACTCTGCCCCTGCCCTGATTAATGCATATAATATGCCAAGCCTATTTCAAAAAGATGATCAGCACAATATATAAAGATAAAGGAAAGAAAGATGGGAAGAATTCCAGAAAAGGGAAAAATCAAATGAATAGACTTATTTAAGCTAGAAGCAGAGGACAAGGAGAGAAGACTTTCAGAGCTATTTGTTGCTTTAAATGCCAAGTCAACACTGTTATTTACTGCTGTCAGAATACAGAAAGGAAACACTGCATAAAATTAAAGAATTAATAACAACTAATATTTAGCCAAAGTATTTCATAAGACAAGGCCTTCTTGAGAAGAAAGAAAAAGTAGGCAGGCTTACAAATATCAGCATCAAAACATTCTGAGTTACGTTAAACTCCAGTTTCTCCTACCAAGAAAATTACTTCATTATTTTACATGGTAGAATTAAACTTTTAAACACCTTCCTCTGAAGCATATTTTTCTATCTACTGTCTTGAGATAACACTAGGACCAGATATTTCCACTAGTTTCCCTGATATGCACATTTCCAGGCTTCTGTGCTAGATGCAGAGTGCTTATCTCCTGTGTGCACCGATTTGATGGCAACACTGACCACTGTGTTAAAGGTGCCATCTTTCAAATTCACAAAAGTAGAACTTATAGAAATATATGTCCCAAGGCTAAAATAACTTCGAGGAGTCCCTGAAATGAACCTTTTCCCAATGAGCAGTGACTCAGGTTTTTCCAATAACCTGATGACTTACTTTCCACATCTCAACAGCAACGACCAGCCTCAATGGTTTTTGTTTTTTGGTGGTTGGGGCTGTTTTGTTTTTTTAACCACTTTCTTTTCCAGTTTCTCATGACAGTTAATATTTTCACCCACAAAAAGAAATTAGAGCCCAAAAAAGTCAAACATACATTCAAGTAAATATTGCAAATATCAGGAACAGTGATAAGACATCCTTAAAAATTTTGGGAGAAAAAAAAAAGTTTAATTTTTTTTTTATTCATAAAAAAGACAAAACATATTATTCCATGATGCTAAAAGCTAAGGCTGCACAAAAGAGAGAGGGAATATTTTATTAGCAGGTGCCTCCCAAATGAGACTGAACAAACACATTCTTATTAGAGAACATATACTCAGGCAGCAACGCCACACTACAGAGCAGTGAACTTTTTGCAGGGAATCTAACTGGCCTTTTCCTGTGAGAGTTCCTGTAATTCCATCCCCAGCTATTAACTTGTTAACTTTTTATTATCATCCATGGTCGAAGTATCCTTGTAAAACAGTGAGTTCTAGAACATCTAGCTTGTAGGATGCTCTGTTTAAAGATAGTTGGAGGCTGGGGCAGGGAGGCGAGTTGTGTGCATTTGACCCACAAACCACTTCTTGTTTTGGAGAGTTGGGCTAGGAAGGACAAATGGGTCACTGAATGCTGCCTCTCCTGCTGTTGCAGCCAAACCACACAAGCATCATTTACCCAAGAAGGGTCAGAGTGCCCCCTCATATGATTGTCCCCAAAATACCCTCATATTCTACCTTTCAGTTCTAGTAGAAAGCCAAATTTTTTTTAAAAAAATATCGATTAATAAAATGCTGCATGTGTTTGGCTCTCTGCATAAAAGTGAGGATCTCAAAGCCTTGCTGCAACAGGAAGTGTGTTAGTCAACTTCTCCACTGGCCTCAGAAAGTGAACTATGTTCCTCTGTCTCCTGCCCCCCATTACAGAGCAAGACAAAAAAATAATTAACCTGGCCTAAGACAGATTTGCTTCCTGACACTAAATCTTGGGTTTGTGGTAGACAGGGAGTTATGTAATAATAATAAACATAGTAATAATACTCTGCACACTACCCTCCTCCTTCAGCAAACCAAAAACTGCACTGGGAAACTCCCATAACTTTATCATTTTGTTGTGTGGCATTTTACTGCACTGAGGATGTAGAAAGTGAACACTGTAGAGATCCTTCAGATTTTTACTGAAACATATTGTTCTGCAATTACTGCTTATTAATGCATTTTATGTCCTTAAAGTCAACAATCTTTTGCACTACTTAACATAATCAAGGCCCTTTTCTTATTGCTGTAGTAAATAAAACGCATTTTTCAGTTTGCTATTTTTCCTGGATATGAGTCGACATGACTGACTTATGCAAAAGTTAAATATGTCAAGGGTAAATCTTGAAATGCATACTTCAAATCTTCAAGACTTTAGCAAAGCCACAGCAAGCTACTATGCCTGCATAATAAAGAGGGCATGAAGTGCTGGCAAGATAAGAACAAATAAAGCTAAAATAACACTTAAGACACAAGTACGTAACTAAGAATAGTTAAGGACACTAAATAGAATAATACCCCAAAAGGGGAAAAAAAATTGACGAAGAAAAATTTCTGGGCAGAGGCTCTTATTCTCCCAAGATGTATTTTGATGTCTCTATTGATACTTGTTGTATCAGTCTTACTTTGCCTGAATTGAGGAATACAAATAGATTTCCTATCAGCAAGGCTGGTTGACCTCATTTCCACAAAGGCATAGAGGATCTCTGGTCCTCTGTCTTTTGATAGCAGAAACACTAAGCTGAAATATATCATCTTCAGGAAAGAAGTCATGGGTATGGGCAACTAAGAGTCTCCAGGATGAAAACTGTTTGTAATTGGACACTGTGCTATGCTGCGATTTACACCATGCAGTACTGGACAGTCAGGCACTCAACGAACCCAAACTCTTCCAGGCATCTTGGCTCCAAGTGATTATTGAAGAATGCCAGAGGCCTGGAGTTGAACAAACTGGAATATCCTTAGAGGAAGGACAAAGCAGTTAAGTGCCCCACCAGATACATGAAAGCACTCAGAGATTCAAAGGCATAGCAAAAACCCCCACCCTTGAGAACAAAAGGATTGCATTTTCAGTTCCAAATATATAATAGGAAAATCCAAACCAAGCAAGTTTCAACGATTACCTGTGCACTCTCTGGAGCATTCGATAAATGGGATCAATACACCTTCTGTTGCATTAAAAGAAACTAACAAACAAATACCCGGTCTTAAAGAGTACGTGAATTATGACTGCCAGAACCTCTACTGAGGAGCAGAGTCTGAGGAACTTAATTCCTTCTGTAAGCATAGGGTGGTCAGGGAAGCAAATGCCACAGCAGCATTATCAATTTAAAAAGCAGTTCAAGGGACTAGAAAGGATTTTGTTTAATGCCGAAGGAATGTTGACTCCTTAGATGTTACAGAGGAGCATGTTATAAAGGATACAGAGGTTATTTATAGACCTAGGAAAAGGGCCAAATATATTTTGAACGAGTCCTCAGATGAACAGAAATATTGAGGAAACTGCTAAGGTTGTCACATATGACAAAAACAGAGGCCAAGTCAAGCAAAAGAGTCCATTTCAGTACCACAGGAAGAATTCGCCCCAGAGGGGAATAAAATAAATACACAACACATTTTTGCAGAGGGTGCAAGCAAGTCTGTTCACTGTGTTCAGCTATCATTAACAACAGAAAGTATGATTTAAGACGACACTAGATTTATTAATTACTCATTCTCACTGGATATCATATACCTAATAGGCCTCAGTTTGTCCAGCATGCTTTTAAGCAGTTACCAACCATGTATGGGTTTACTTATACAAATTTAGTATAGTTACTCAGTGAAGCACATATGGTTACCTGCTGACACTCATTCAACAGAAAACAGAGGACAAAATATTATCAGTAACTGAGGTCAAAATACCTCAGACCTCATAGTTTTATGAAGAGAGAGGAAAAACATAAAACTTTTAGGGTTTTGGGGCCCAAGGTCTGCTGTTTCCTGACAATAAATTTTTGCAATCAGAAGCAAGCAGCAGTATTGTGGGAGACTTTACCAGTCAAATGGATACTTTTAGGGGAAGAGCCAACACCTTTCAGAACTCCTTAAGACATGGGAGATAAGAAGCAAAGACCTGGCTTGCTGGGCTCTGGGACCACACCAACTCTCCAAGGCAAAATACAACCAGAATATGAAGACTTTTATTTAACAGCCAAGCTGCACAGAACTATGCAGAATAACTATGCAGAAAGCCTCAGAAAACTGCTAAGTAGCAGGTTGTTCATACATTTTTTTAAAGGCTCTATCACAGGACTGTTGCTTTAGCTATAATTATTTATGTATCATAATTATGCCCTATTTTTTTTATTGCTAATATTTTTGACAGATGATGGAAGGGGGAACAGTACCTTCTGAGCAGTCACACCACAACCATTTGGAAATGGCTGTTGTGCTGTACAGAGGCTGTAGCTGCACAAAACTAAAAAGTTTAATGTAGATATTGAACAAAGATGACCAGAGGGTTTGGCTCAGAACGACTATCAAACAACACAAAATATAAATTTTAGGTAGTTCACCTGTGAAACTATGATTTTTATTTTTCTTTAATTTCCTAAATTGTATACAGCTGCTCTGGAGAGGACCCGAACTTTCAAAACACTTGCAACACTGGTGGTTTAACAGGAGTGTCAGGAATATCATGGGAAGAGGCACTCACACAACTCAACTGTTTCTCCTGCTGGATCCCAACTTTATAGCCTGAACTTTCAGGAATAAAAAGGAAACACTTACTGACAACATGAGAGAAGTTAAAAATACCCACCAGAAGGAAGAACAGGAGATGCAATAACTTGCACGCAGTTAAACAGTCACTTTGAACCAGCAGCTTTCTGCCTTGTCTAAATTTAAAGAGCCACCCACAAGAAGGCCAAGTGAGAAAAAAGACTTGCAAAAACAGAAAAAAACAACACACTAAACCCCGCCCAGCCCCTCAAAATGTGGGAACATTAACAGCAATCAAAGCAATCACAACAGAATCCTATCCTGGGACTGCTTCTGTGTCCTGGATAGGAGCACTTTGCATCAGCATACCTATGGTTAAGTAGCTGGAGCACATCCAAAGACCACAGTAAACTTCAGACTGATTTTGCAAATAAATAAATAAAGGTCAAGGCTGAAGTTTCAGCCACTGTCTCTGGCTGTGCGTGGATCACAGTCCCTAGAGACAAGAGATGAAGCAGGCACAGTGCTGTGACACAGCCTCACAAATTGGCATGAGTAGGCAGCGTTTCCAAAATAAAGATGCAGGCAGGAGTCCCATTACCAGAAGAACTATGAGGGAACAGTTTCAAAAGTGACTTCAGAAGGTAATTCTGTGTCATTTGGACTCCAAAATCACTTGGAAAATGTTACTTCACATCTGTTTGCTCCGACAGGGGGGTCTGACAACACCTCTTCCCAGTGCCAGCACTATCTGCTTTCAGAGGCAGAAAAAACATTCATGGTGCCAGCTTTCTGGAGACTACTTCCCTACATAAGGGGCATCAGCCTTGCTCAGGTGCTCTCTGCATATGCCAGGGTTGTGTTGAGCCTGCTATGCTTCCCTTCCAGCTGATGTACCAAGCCATCCATGTCACAAAAGCAACATCTTACAAGAGAAAGGGGATGGTATGCAGCCACATCTCAGCCCACCATGGGTACAGGCACAGATGAAGTCAGACGCTTGACGCTTAACCAGGGACCTGAGAAGGCCTCACAAATCTCCCTGTAAAAGCACTATGCAGCCAGTGAAATGGGCATGCCCTCCTCCTGCTCTGTGCTAGGCCAGCTTGGTGGTCTAGTTTACAGAACGTGGAAAAAAGGGACTGGCCACTTGGGAGGAATATAGGAACATTGTCAGAGTATGCAGGGATGCAACAAGGAAGGCTAAGGCCCACTTGGAATTAAACCTGGCAAGGGTTGTCAAGGACAATAAGAAGGGCTTCTTCAAGTACATCTGTACCAAAAGGAAGACTAGGAAAAACGTGGGCCCATTGCTGAATGAGGTAGGTGCCCTGGTGACAGAGGATGGAGAGAAGGTGGAGTTACTGAACGCCTTCTTTGCTTCAGTCGTTACTGCTAAGGCCAGTGCTCAGGAATCCCAGACCCTGGAAGCAAGAGGCAGAATCTGGAAAAAAGAAGACTTTCCCTTGGTTGAGGAAGATCAGGTTAGAGATCATTTAGGCGAACTTGGCACCCACAAATCCATGGGCCCTGATGGGATGAACCCATGAGTGCTGAGGGAGCTGGCAGATGTTACTGTGAAGCTGCTCTCCATCATCTTTGAAAGGTCATGGAGAACAGGTGAGGTGCCTGAGGACTGGAGGAAAACCAATGTCACTCCAGCCTTCAAAAAGCGCAAGAAGGAGTACATGGGAAACTATAGGCCAGTCAGCCTCACCTCCATTGCTGGAAAGGTGATGGAACAGCTCATTCTGGATGTCATCTCTAAGTGTGTAGAGGAAGAGAAGGTTATTGGGACTGGTCAACATGGATTCACCAAGGGGAAATCATGCCTGACTAACCTGATAGCCTTCTATGATGGCATGACTGGCTGGGTGGATGAGGGGAGAACAGTGGACATTGTCTGCCTCAACTTCAGCAAGGCTTTTGATGCTGTCTCCCATGACATCCTCATAGGTAAGTTTAGGAAGTGTGGATTATATGAGTGGACAGTGAGGTGGATTGAGAACTGGCTGAATGGCAGAGCTCAGAGGGTTGTGATCAGTGGTGCAGAGTCCAGTTGGAGGCCTGTAACCAGCAGTGTTCCCCAGGGGTCAGTACTGGGTCCAGTCTTGTTCAACATATTCATCAACAACCTGGATGAGGGGACAAAGTGTACCCTTAGCAAGTTTGCTGATGACACAAAACTGGAAGGAGCGGCTGACGCACCAGAAGGTTGTGCCACCATTCAGCGTGACCTGGACAGGCTGGAGAGTTGGGCAGTGAGGAACATAATGAGGTTCAACAAGGACAAGTGTAGGGTCCTGCACCTAGGGAGGGATAACCCCATGCACGGGTACAGGTTAGGGGTTGACCTGCTGGAAAGCAGCTCTTCAGAGAGGGACCTGGGAGTCCTGGTGGATAACAAGATGACCATGAGGCAGCAATGTGCCCTTGTGGCCATGGCGGCTAATGGTATCGTGGGATGCATCAAAAAGAGTGTGGCCAGCAGGTCGAGGGAGGTTATCCTGCCCCTCTATTCTGCCCTCGTGAGGCCACATCTGGAGTACTGTGTCCAGTTCTGGGCTCTCCAGTTCAAGAAGGACAGGGAACTACTGGAGAGAGTCCAGGAGACGGCTAGAAAAATGATCAAGGGAATGGAGCACCTCTCTTATGAGGAAAGGCTGAGAGACCTGTCTCTGTTTAGCCTGGAGAAGACTGAGAGGGGATCTTATCAATGTTTACAAATATCTAAAGGGCGGGTGTCAGGAAGATGGGGCCAGACTCTTTTCAGTAGTGCCCAGTGACAGGACAAGGGGCAATGGACAAAAACAAACACAGGAAATTCTATCTCAACATGAGGAAAACCTTTTTTACTTTGAAGGTGACAAAGCACTGGAACGGGCTGCCCAGAGATGTTGCGGAGTCTCCTTCTCTGCAGATCTTCAAAACCCGCCTGGATGCATTCCTGTCCAACCTGCTCTAGGTGAACCTGCTTTGGCAGGGCGGTTGGACTAGTTGATCTCCAAAGGTCCCTTCTAACCCCGACCATTCTGTGATGTGACCATTCTGTCTGCCTGTCAGAGGTAGGGCTGTATCTTCACTCTAATCCCCCTCGTCATGGCCATTGGAAACCCCATGGGCTTGCTCATGGAAGCAGGTAGAAAGGAGACAGGAAATAGGGAAGAGTCTCACATCTGTGTCCATTGCCACAGGTGGGCTGTCTCACCAGGGGCTCTTTCATTATCACCTTGGAGAAGTAACACAGCTACAAAGCATGTTCACAAGTGGTTACACACTTCAGCCAAAGTGCGTGCTTTTACCACAGTTGTTGTGGTGTTACACAAAATAGCAGCAGCTAACCCACAACCACAGGAGCCTCACTTGCATGAGGATCACCATCCTTTGGCCAATGTAGCCAGGGATGAACCCAAGGGAAAAACATAAATTGCTGCAGCTTTGGCTGAGGAACTCATCCTCATTTCTGTATAAATTTGGGGAGGGGAGAAATCTGGGCCACACTGTCACAGCACAAGAAGAAAAGTCTTGGGACTAACTATCTTTACAGGCCTCTGGAGACCCCTTTGGTTCAGGATTTCAAGGGGCATGTTGCCCACGGACAACCAACCGAAGTTTCCCTACCACTCTTTCCACACTTGCAACACCCCTATGGTCCTGTTCTCCCCACACCTTATAAAACAAAAATGTATGCTTAAATTCTCTTCTAAAAATCAAGACAAGGATTAGAGCTTTAAAACATATTAGAACATTAAAGACTATTTTCACTGTGCAAAGAATTTTGCAATACAGTCCTCATCCTTACACAAAAGAGTTTCTGACAGGTATTTCTGCAGAGAGGAACTCTATTGACTTACCTGATTTTTGGTATCAGGGTCACTTAGTTGTTGAGGCATCTTACCTACATATGTACCAATTTAAAATAGGAATACAGGACAGGGCGTTTATCTGAGGTAAGCGAAAACAGGGCAAGAACATGAAATTCATCTTCTTCCATTCCAGGACATTCACATTTCTACAATTCATAGAATCATAGAATCATTAAGGTTGGACGGGACCTTTAAGATCATCAAGTCCAACCATTAACCTAACCTGACAAAACCTTTTTTTAAAGGTCTACCCTTTTTTTAAACACCTCCAGGGATGGTGACTCCACCGCCTCCCTGGGCAGCCCATTCCAATGTTGGATAACCCTTTCAGTGAAAAATTTTTTTTCCTAATATCCAACATAAACCTCCCCTGGCTTAACTTGAACCCATTTCCTCTCGTCCTATCACTTGTCACTGGGGAGAAGAGGTCAGTTCCCATCTCTCTACAACCTCCTTTCAGGTAGTTGTAGAGAGTGATAAGGTCTCCCCTCGGCCTCCTCTTCTCCAGGCTAAACAGCCCCAGTTCCCTCAGTCATTCCTCATAAGACTTGTCCCCCAGACCCCTCACCAGCTTCGTTGCCCTTGTATTATTGTCATTATTTTAGTTGCTATAAATCCATGACTGCAGTTTGTAAATTATTGTAGTTACTTGGAACTGAAATTATGAAGACTGTGAAATAAAAAGGAAGTGGCAAAGTAATTGTTTAGCATGGGACTCATGTAAAAGATCGCCACTAATTAACAGTAGGAAGGATGGAAAGAAACAATTGCCTAGACACTCAATTTGCATGTGTAATAACCCGCTATACATGCTGTAACCCCACAGATACCATGAAAACACTTTACATTGCAAATAGTTGAATCAATTTAATTTCTCATCCTTCTGTTTTACAAGTGTATTTATAAAGGAGATTTTTAATTACATAATGTTGCTTTCCAACAACTTTAGTTACTCATTCATAAGTATACTATACCACACCACAGTAGCTGTAGAAAAAACTTTCAGTTCATCCTTCAGAAACACAGTATGTATTATTTCCACGTTGTGCACAGCGGTCAGGCAATATTACTGGCCAAAGCAGGCAGCACAGAGATCAGCAAGAGAGTTGAGGCAGTCTGTGGTTTGCACGCCACAAAGAAATAAACAGGAAAACTAGGAGATTCCTCTCCCTTCTACTTAAGGACTCACAGATTAAAGGAATGCTTCACTCAGGCTTCATAATCACAAGGCTTTGTAATCGGAGCAATGCACTGAGCAGCAACATGTCCCTAGGTTTGCAACTGGTCACATAAAGACTGGAATTTGAAAGCAAATTTCTGAGATTTTTTTTTTAAATTATGATGCATTTCCCATGGTTTGCCTAGGTTTTACAGGAGCTACCAGGTTATTGGTTCAATGACTACCTATACTGCTACTGACAATGTCCTCAAAAATCTCTTGGGATCAGGGGTGGTCTTACAAAGAAGTGTTCTCCAACAGGCAAAAACCAACAGCAATTATCACAAGCTTGTCTCAGACAATTCCAAAGACGCTTTTAAGCACCATTACTGTGAGGACGTAAACAGGATAACAAATACAAACCACTAAAACTATTAAGTGCACCTCACCAGAGGAAGAAAGCAATGGAGCTTTAAGCTTTCTTCATTATACATTAAAATCTGAGGTTTTTCAGCTGGAGAAAAGATTAAAACAGGAACAAGCACCTGGGTTATTTAGTGATTTCCAAAGCATGTGCCAGCCATCCTAACAACCAAAAGACAAGAGCCTTGAACACTGCCATAGCAGATCTTAAAAATTAATGAGAGAGTCTGTAACTACAAGGTAAATATTGAGAAGTTGTTTCCCCAGTCACTGCCAGTATACTCCCATTATGAACAGTACAGCCACTGAAGTAATTTTGTGATTTAAATGTTAACTAATAGAATTGTACAGTTTTTTTTTTTTTTATTCCTATCATTTTTTGATCTACATCATTGTTAATGGTACAGGAGGAGTTGGTGGGTCTCTGTGCGAGGGGAAAACCAAGCAATTACACTATTAGGAGATTAATGTTTTATTTAATGACTAAATAAAAAAAAAAAAGCAGTTAATATCTGACGAAATGCTTTCAGGTAATTTTTGTAACAAGTGTCCTCTGATCTTTCTTGATGACCTTAAAGGTCTTTTCCAACCTAAACGGTTCTATAAGCCTCAGTTTTTCTGTATAGTTCCCACTGAAGCTAATAATGTCCAGCAGCAGTGCCTAGGACTCAACCAAGATACTAGTTTTACATAGCATAATTTGTACTCCCATGTTCCTCCCAGTGTTCAGGCTAGAGAAAAACAGACAAGCACACAAGTTATTTTCAAACAGTAGCTAAAGTGAGAAGATTAATCTCTGTTAAACAAGTGTGGCATTTACATTACTATTTGTTTATAGTGGCACCTATGGCCTGCTACATTACCTAGACCTTCAAGACTTAGGTTGACTTTGACAAAGAATGTCAAGGTACTTCTGGATTTCTCAACTAAATTACACAGCAGAAAACTTGAAAAAGAATGACTGAGTTTAATGCCACACAATTTAAAATCACCTGCTACTATAACAGACAAATACCAACTTCCAGGTCTGTCTTTATGATGCAAATTTCAAAATGCAGTTTTCAAAGTGCAGTTTTTATACGCATGAGAAACGGGATATAACAGAGGCTGTTCCTATCACTCAGAGATGAAATTTCCCGAACATATGTTTTCACCTCTCTTCCTCCTGTGATCTGGGTATATCTTGCAGGAAATACGTGTTTGGGTCAAATTCTAAAAAACACTCAGACTGAAACACCGCCACAGTTATTTTCAGAGATATTCTGCATACTCCGAAAGCTAGTACCTAGGCTGTACAATCACAATGACAATATGGCTGTAGTAAAAAAGATGTAATTTAAGGACAGACGACTAGAGACCATGCATTACTTCTTTCCTTTTTTTTATCCTGTGAAAAAGCAATGACTATGTCTTGCATTTGTAACTTCTTGTGTGTACTCAGTTAAGCGTCATGGGGCAAAAGTTTTATCTTTATTTTCTTCCCAATATGTTCTTAAATTTTCAAGTACGTTAAACACATTTATCACAACTCTTTAGCCCTGCTCAGCACATCTGCAGTCATATATACATTTTGGTGCTGCCTGATGCACATCATAAAGTTGAACATAAAAGATGCGTTAGAACTCCGCTTAAGAGCTGTTTGCTGCTAGATATTAGAATTCACAGGCACAGACTATCAAAACTTCCCAGTAGTCTTACTAATATTTCAACTTGTCATACGCCAGATTTTTACTACTTTTTTAAAAAAATCAACATCTTAACTTGCTTGAAAATTACAACAGACCTGACAAGCTATTAGCGGACATTCTTTTAATCAAGTGAGCCAATTTTTACATCTTTTGTAAAAAAAACTATAAAAAGCATCACACTGCGTGATGGTTACAGTGACAGTGCTATTTCTAGAAACCTGCCACTCATTTTGTTTACATGTGAGCCATAACTGTGGCTCACGTGGAGAGATTTACAATTAGCACACATTGACCAGTTTCCATTATGCTTGCTCACAGTAGGTTGTCACACTAAAAAAAAATGATGGCAGCAGTAAATGGCTTGAATCAAAGCCTGAACATAGAGCAAGAAGAAAGTGAACACGCAAAATAGGAAGGTAAATACATACCAAACGCAGACACAATTGTTAATTCAGCCAGCAGTCTTCCTTTTGCGGTAACCTAAACCAGAGCTCCATCAGTAGGAAGATGCTCCCCTGTTCACTCTTTATCCATAAATCGTTCTCCCAATTTTGCTTTCAGTTCACAAAATCCCTGTGTGATTTGCTGCTTCCCATGGCTTGCTCACCTCTGACAGCTTGTGACCCTCTGACGGTTAGGATCACTCTCAGCCCCCCCAAGGGAAATCCTTTTTGAATCTAATGGTTTAATTTTCCCCTCTAGATTCCTTAAGTTGCTGTGAGAGACTGGAACGCCAAATATTTGCCTCAAAGCTTGCTTAGCATCTCTGCAAGGTGCAAACAATCAGGACAGCAGAAGACCATTCTCCTGCAAATCAGGACAGCAGAAGACCATTCTTCTGCAAAACGGGCACCGCCAAAACCGAGCCCCGTCTGGGCCGGACTGGCAGCCCGCCAAGGTCTTTACCTGGTGTATAAAAAGACCATGGAAACAAGCTGCGGGGTGCACCCGCCGCCGAAGAATCGAAGACTGAGGACCAACGAGACGTGGCTGGATCCATGGTGGTGACTATCCTTTGCTTATCCTTCTGAATGCTTGCTTGGTTTCCTTCTAATATTTCCTGCCTTTCCTATCGCTCCATTCCTCTGTACCTGTTCAATAAAAACGGCCCATTGGCGGCATTTGACCTCGTTTGTGTCTCAGTCTCACTCTTGGGATCGTTACGAACCTCCCCCGAGCCCGAAGTCGGACCGGGACTTGACAGTTGCTCCACCCTGGAGGAGTTTTTCAGGTGGCTGCTACCTGGTTAAGGCAGCACCAGGCAAACCTTCCTTTGCTAACACCTCTCAGTGTTGTCTCCTCCCCAGTGCTCACCCGTGAGCTTCCAGGGGGAGCCAGTCTCCACTGTGCAAGCCCCCCCCAATCCTCTGCCCACTCAACCTCTGTTTTGTGCCCACAGCTTTTTATCTTACATCTGGGGGATGTGGCAAACATCAAGAGTCTGCTATCAACAGATCAGACATGGGGACTCTTCTACGGCTTTTGCATGTATTTGAACGCCACTACTGATAGCTCAGTTTCCTCTGTGCCATCACAGTGCTGCGTGAAAGACTCCAGTGTGCCTAGTGATAATCTTCAACAATAGACACATCTAGCACATCTAAGCACACATACAGGCTTGGCAGGTAATGGATCGAGAGCAGCCCTGAGGAGAAGGACCTGGGGGTACTGACTGACATGAGAAGCTCAACATGAGCCAGCAATGTGTGATCGAAGCCCAGAAGGCCAACGGTATCCTGGGCTGCACAGAAGCATGGCCAGCAGGTCAAGGGAGCCGATTCTGCCCCTCTACTCCACTCTCGTGAGACCACACCTGGAGTACTGTGTCCAGCTCTGGAGCCCCCCAACTTAAGAGGAGGGCCATGAAGTTGATCAGAGGGATAGAGAATGTCTCCTATGAGGAAAGGCTGAGAGAGTTGGGGTTGTTCAGCCTGGAGAAGAGAAGGCTCTGGGGAGACCTTCTGACGGCCTTCCAGTGCCTAAAGGGGGCCTACAGGAGAGCTGGGGAAGGACTTCTTACTAGGACTTGTAGTTATAGGACGAGGGCTGGAAGACACTAGGTTTAGATTATGCATTAGGAAGAAATTTTTCACTTTAAGGGTGATAAGGCACTGGAACAGGTTGCCCAGAGAAGTTGTTGAGGCCCTATCCCTGGAGGTGTTTAAAGCCAGGCTGGATGGGGCTTTGAGCAACCTGGTCTAGTGGGAGGGGTCCCTGCCCACGGCAGGGGGGTTGGAACTCAATGATCTTCAAGGTCCCTTCCAACCTAAACCACTCTATGATTCTATGATCTTCACAACATCAGGATATGACACATTTCATTTTGGGGTGCAGCCTGTTTCCAGCAGGATGCTGTGCTAGACAGGTCTAGAATATCTTGGTGAGAAAATCCTGGCTTCTCCAGACTCTTATTGTCCTAGGCAACAGCAGAAATGGATCCTTCCTTTGTAAGGGGGACCTCTTGTGTAGGCTCCCCCATTATTGCAAACCTCAAACTCCAAAGCCTCAGCTTTTGAGCTTCAAAGCCCCATTGAATAACTTGTGGTGGCAGTTTCTTAGGCAGCATGGTTTCTAGTCAATGGCAACAGTTCCTCATGCATGTGCAATACCGAGACTATATTGCTAGACTCAAAGATAAATCAAACTCCAATAAGACTCATCTCTTCAGCACAGTCTGATGGTACTACAGAGACATCATTTGCTTGGCTCAGAACGGTGCCCATCATCAGCACAGTGTTCTCCTACAGTGCCAGGGAGATCCTCTGAGCACATGCAGAAAGAGACTCAGCCGCTGCCTGTGTAAGCAGCAACATCATCACGCAGCAAACAAAGGCCACCCATCACACTGTGCATGTGGCAAGTCTACCCTCAACATGTGTTCAAGGCAGAGCTGATCTGCCCAAAAATGGTAAGTCCAACTTGCTACGCATGATCCTGAAGAAATAATCAGATATCTTCACTCATCCCGGCAGCTGAGTCACACCAGAACTGCAGAACACAGCTGTATACACCAGAACATGTGTTGTTAATCACATCAACACTCTAGAGAGCAATGATCAAGCTAAGAAGTTCCTGATGTCTTGCTCTTACTGAGTTCCTTAGTGGGTTCAGACCACATATTCCATTTTTGTTTGTTTCTGATGTATACTTACAACTTTCTGGGTTGGATTTTTTTTGGTTGGGTTGTTTGTTTTCCCCTTCAGAATAATCCCCTTCTACCTAAAATCTTCCCTGCAGATTGTTACTGTCTCCAAGACAGCAGAGAACTCCAGAAGAAACTGCTGCATAAACCTTCCCCATTTCTCTAAATCCTACCTCTTCCTCAGCCATGTATTAGTGTCAATGTCTATGTCCACATCTTGCACCTGCTTCTGCTGAAAAGAGCCATTCTACAAGCCCCACACACTTCCTAAATCTTCCATGTTTGATACACTTCTCTGCCACCAAAAGAAAGAAAAAAAAAAAAAAAAAGAAAGGAAAAAAGATATTGTGTTCATAGGGATAGTCAAGTGCCTGCCTAATACAAAACATCCATCCTGGGTCCCATGTGAATCAATGAAGGTGGGTCAAACATGTAATTGGTGGAGGAGGGGGAAAAAAATAAATAAATCTTGGATGCCTTAGCTCTTCTAACCAAATCCTAACAATTCTCCAGTTCATTACCATTGGCACAAATACTTGCTCCATTGCCAAACAAGGTTTCCAGACAAATCAGTTATTGTTGGGGTTGTTTTTTTTTTCCTAGTGTTACTCCCAGGTATCAGGCCACCTGAGACAAAGTACAGAATTTACAGTTGTGCACAGTTTCCATTTTTTTTTCCACTGCCACAGATAACACAATACATTTATCAAGGCTAATGCCATTTTGAAGTATTGTTTTGCCTATTTGTGTTTGCTAGAACAACAGCAATAACATGGCAATTAGTGTCTGAAAGAACTGTAATGCACATTTATTTTCTGAATAATAGTCTAAGTCATTTGTTAGTCATTACTGTAATGGAATTTTCATGCATTTCTGACCCCCTCTCTTTTAAAAAAAAAAAAAAAATCCCCAAAACTCTAGGGAGTTGTGTACCTGCTCTAAGCACAGACCTTTTTAATCCTTACTGGAAGCTTCATGTACAGACTTAAGTTAGATCTGAATTTCTAATTACCTACTTGTATGGCAATCCCTCCTATACCCCTATCTTGCCTTTGTGAAGGGCCACAGCTCTATCTTCTGAAATAAACAGTGTCCAAACATGCCCTTTGGTATTTTCTATTAAGCTTCAGCTTTTTAAAAATAGTTTTGTCAATATCTTGGTTCCCAGAAGAGACTATGAGGCTACTCTTTCCTCCCTGACAAACCCAGACAGAGAACATCCTAGCATCTGTAAAAGAGTCTCTCTAACAGGCTTCCTTCCATAATTAACCAGCAAAAAACAACTGAACAAGCAAATAAAACCAAAAAAAGTTTTTCCTCAAGTCTCACACTTTCTGTTCTTAATATATTTTGAAATTAAACTGAAGGGGATAAAGCTATCTTCACCTGGTATCACTGAGACTCAAAATTTTCCCTTCAAGAACTGCGTTTTCAGCCCTGTCCCACTCCTTCTGGCATATGGCTCAGTATGTTTGTCAGCTGTAAATCACAGCAAGGAATGATTTTTGACAATGCTGTACCTTTACAGTTAACAGAGCAGGGCCAGCTGATCCTCCAGGGTCTTACAAGTTGCAGGTTGCAGAGATCAGCTCAACCTTTCATGTCTGCAAAGAGGTAATTTGTTTTCTATGCTGTTTGCTCTTTCCACTGAGGATGCTGGGTATGGCAGAGAGTTTTCAGAAAAGGAAAGTATTAAGTTTTGCTGTTACTCTTCAAATTGCCTTGCCTTCTTGCTGAAGGTTCCAGTGGGCTCTGGCTATGTGGACAGTGTGACAGCTCACTTCTCAGAGCTGTGCTGTTTGCCACTCGACAACCAGAAGAGAGTTGCAAACTGGAGGGTGACAAGAACCACGCACACATGACTGAGCAACAGCCCTCTGTGAAGGAAAGGACCTGGGGAAAGGATGAGGGTCTTGGTTTTTACTCCTCTGAGAGCACTGCTTTCTCTATATTGTAAAGAGAAGCAAATGGAGCGAAGTAGAGGGGTAATTAAGAGAAGGCAAATAGGAAGGAGAAAAAGCAAACACCAACCATAAAAATCTTATTAGTACATGATAAAATTGGACGCAGTTTACACAGACCTTTAAAGAAAACACCACTGTGTTTCTTCCAAAAACTTTCAAGATGAATGTTTTTTTCTTCACAACAAACCTTATAACCAGGCTGAAAATATTAATGATTATTTAAAAGAAATTACTGGGTTTGTTTTGCTTTTTTAAATGAAAATTGTATTGTTTCTAAATGAAAACTTTTGACATTATTCTGGAAAACCAGAAACTGTGGTGGGGTATTCCAGACTCCTCAGGACACTACATTTCAGAACATTTCTGTGAAATAATTTATTGCTCAGTTTAGGGTTTCATCCCAAAATGGGTTCAGATCTGAAATCTGGCCAAAAAAACATCTGAGTTCCTTTTTGGCCTGTGTGTCAAGCTCTTACAGAGGCTGCCTGGCTGGCAGGCTCCTGATCCTGCTCTGATAGTGGGTCAGGGTGAGACAAGGGCAAGCTCCTGAACCCAGAAACTCAGTATTGTTGTCAGATATATTGTGTAACCTCAGAGGCAACTGGCTTGGATATTTGTTAGATAAATAGTATAAGGGGTTCAAGGCAGGAACTAGGTACACATGCGTGACTACTTACATTAATGTCTTCCTTTAATTATAAGCCTTCTGGCACAAGACAGATACCCTATGCTATTTCTATACTATCTGGCATGTTAGGTCTGAGTCCTGATTACATTTATGTGCCTGTCTACTAATAATAACAAAATATAAGAAGAAATAAATAATAAATCTTGAACGTTTTGTGCAGAATCACAGCTGAAGATTATACATATATGGGATCTTATCCCAGCTAGGAAAACAGATGATGTTTTAAGGTTCTATTTTTATGACTTTGGAAAGAATATATCTTTCATTAAAAATTGCAAACTGATAGACTACGAGACATTCTCTCTTAATTTTTCTTCACTATGTTCATTCAGTCTGCAGTTTATACATCTAACAGATTTGGCAAAGAGTTTTTGAGCTCACATTATTGAGAATCAATTTTCTTTCAGCACCTAAGTAACTACAGCAACTGAAAATCTCGTGTCAATATCTGCTTAGGCATAACTGTTGCCCTCAAAATTTGTAGTCAGGCCAAATTTCAAACTTGGGCTCTGAAAAATATTTTTCTGCTAAATGCCAGCTTTTCTTTATCCATTCTTAGTCCCCTTTCTATCCCCTTTCAACAAGCTTTAGTACAAGATAATTTTACTGATTTCTGTAGCACAGGAAATGGACATCACACAGCTGTGAATATTTGTGGAAGAAATGGTGTGTTTTCTACATTAAGGTGTCTTTTCAGAAACAGTATAGGACTCCCCAAATGCTTTCACAGTAGCCAGAACAGATGAAAGTAACTACATCTTTTGGATGCAGGACAACAAAAGCAATATGCAACACTTCTGTATAAAAAGAAAGTTTAAACTGAACCAAGGTACTGATCCAGTTCATTTTGCTTTAGTCTGTCATATGATTAATATTTTTGGGGTTGAAGGAATGCTTCTGGCAAGGTCTGCATGCTCCAGAAAAATTAAAACAAGCTCTAAGGTTTTCTCACCCCTTTTTACCATTGGCTCTCCCTGAGAGATTACATGCTCCACAGTTTTCTTTCCAGCTGCTAATTTCAAAAGATACACTCATTTGAAAACTGAATAGGAACACCTTATGAGTTCTTTGGCCTAGTGCTCAAAGTCTATATCACAAAGGCTTTCAGACATTTTTGCAATTGACACTGAGAGTTAATTTAATTGACTTGGTTATCATTAAGTTTTCGACGTCATACTGCAAACACACCCCCTGCCCCTCAAAATCCAGAATAAAAATGTATCATATTAAAGTCTAACAGTACACTGAAGCCAGAAGATTCATACACCAATTTTTGCTTTGACTCTGCTGTTCCATAAAGCTCAAGAGCCTACTTGCAGCAAAAAAAACCCCTTGTAACAGCTTGGCTGAAACTTCTTTTTTTTTTTTTTAAAGATAAGGCAGGTCAGATAAACCCAGGGTTTTCTCTAAATGGCAGTATTTTGTATGTTCTGCTTTAATCACTTCAAAATTACTATGTAGTAGTTTCACAGAGTCCAAACCTTCCAGCAAGCTGCACAGCACTGGAGGCAGAAGCAGTGAGAAGTCAAAGCTGGGGGAAAGCTGGAGCAGGAGGCCCTGCAGGACAGGGAAGCTCCCAGGGCTGGCTGCCACTCAGGCTACCTGGGCCACTGCACTGCTGTTGCCAACGCCACCAAATCGGTTCCTTTAGTAGCTAACGCAGGGGTAGTGCGTGTGAAAGTACAGTACTAATTATTCTCAGCTTTTTTGTTCCTTAAATGAACTCTTCACAACTGAAAGAAAGATCCTTGAGATGAAGGCCTCACTTGAAATTAGTGTGACCCTCAAACTTTCAAGAATTTACGTTGAATATGCCGTACCTCCACACAGTTTAACACAGATAGTTTGGGCACAGAGTACAGTTTCTCTTTCAGTTCTGAGGCTGTCTATTACTTCCCCTTTTAACCTGCCAGGCACTTAAAATGTTTCTCTCAGCAAGGTAAAAGGAAAACCACACAATTTAAAAATACCAACTCAATTAATCTAGAGTCAGACGAAGAATTCTCTAAAATACGGTATTCAGACAGCCTTAACGGATTCCGAAAGAAAAAAAGCAAAATATTTTAATCCTTGTTTTTCCAGTGGAGCAGTCAGTTTCTAACTGCAGAGACCCGAAAATTTTGGGGGACAGTTTTTAAGGAGACATCCAGGGATTTAACAATGCCATTTTGTCAAGATTAAATCTCCCAGAACCTCCTGCCTAGCGAGGGCATCAGCTAATGTATGCCATAATTTTATACAGATAGCCCCAGAGTCTCTTGCTGCTGAATTATTTATTAGTGAGACTAGTTGTTTGTCAAGGCAGATAATGGGGAAAATGTTCCCTGGGAAAAGAAAGATAATAGTCATGCTTTTTGTCTAAAAAAGAATCTCGCTTTATATATTCAGCGATATTTTTACTCTTTGAAGTTGAAAACATTTAATAGCTGGTCTTAATAGGTTAAAGAACACTTACAAGGCTGAAAGATCTCAAAAGATGTATTTAAACTGAAGAATATTCTGTTTTAGTAAAGAATTCTGAAATTACGCGCTTTTGCAAACTTATCTAAGCACACCATTTTAGTAAAGAACTAATGATTTTTGATGAAAATTGTATTATCCTCATGCCAAAATTTTCAGCTTTTGTTACTGATAGCAACAAAAAGGAGGAAAAAAAAAAAAAAGGATATGGAGCAGTTCAGTGAACTTGGTGGCCTCGAAATATAAGGAAAAGAAAGTCTAGCAAGAAGTGCTACTGCTCATGGCCAGGCACCTTCCCTCGACAAGGTCTCACCACTTGCCCCAGATAAAGCCCCAGAGGGACAGTGAAACCCAGCGTGGCTTTAGATAGGCGCTTTTCACTCTACCATGGAGGGCATCCTGATATTACTGAGGGCAGGATGCCAAATTGCAAACCCTGCCTAGGCAGAAAATCATGTGTGTATTGATCAACGCCTGTGGTAACTCCCAGCTTATGAATGTAATTTATCATTTGTTCTCTAGTGGCCTGATCTGGTTTTGGATGAAGCCAGTGGAAAAACTCCTGCCAACTTCACTGGCAGCTAAACCAGGTCATAGATGGAAAGATACAGAATTTCCAACAAAGTTCAAAAGCATGGGAAAACAAGTAGACAAAGACAAGATTATTTCTTACTGTCAGTTAAAAGTATCAGAGATACCCTTAAGAGTTACCTGTTTAATCAAAACTAAACTTCAAGCTCATGAGTACCATATACATTGTATGACTTAGGTAACACATCAGGGATAACTATTAGCTCTATAAACTTTTAATTATGGCAAATATACATATAGGTTAGAGCTGGATCTGCACTGAACAACAGAACTGGCAAGTGTCTTTTTGGTTTGCTTCTGTCTGTTGATATCACTAAAACACAGTCAGAACAAGGTTAAAAGTAGAAATCATCAATAACTTTCAGCTGGGCTCAGACAGAAGACACAAATGGAGCTATAATGTTATAAGGCAGATTTAGAAGAAAACAATGTCTCCAAGTTAAAAATGGGGTGGGTGCAGGGGGCAGTGAATGTTATCATCCTACATGTACTCTACGGCTATGTCTCAGGCACAGGCAAATTTATCAGTTGCCTGAGGCAGGAGACTGCTAGAAGCCAAAAAGTAATAATGGGAAATATTAGGTGGTGGTTCCCGCTATGGGAGACAGGAGGCCTTGGTAGGGATAAGGGTCTCTGACCCTCCTATGGGGGCAGGAAGAACAACCCCAGCTCCCTCTAGATACCCCTTCTACTCCCCCTACTCCTACCCCACACTACTGAGAGTCTGCAGCCGCCTCCGATGTATCCTTTACCCAGTGGCTAATAAGCGCCATTTTCAACTGGGAAAAAAGTCTGAATACATGCTGATCTTTAGACTGAGCAGCAGCCTTTGAAAATATGCTCATACAATACCTAGAGTGTAATAACTGGAGACAAAGTGTAGATGTTTAAAAAGGCTATAACAGAACAACCAATTTACTTATTAATCTGTTCTTGGAAATAGAGAAGTACCAACATAGCTTATGCTTTCCAGATGACTACTCTAATCAGACCTTGTAAGTCAGGAAGAACTCGATTTTTCCCTGTGATCTTTATATTCTTCATTAAGCTGACAATCACCATGAATTAATCAACCCTTAATCTGTTCATTCTAGGAGAAAAAAAAATATTCCATATAAAAGATTTTCTGTTTTCTCTAGAGTCTCCACATTAGGCCTTGAGAGATGGGGCAGTTGCACAGAAAGCTCTCTTCTCCCACTCACGCAAATCCTTCCTTAACCTGACAGCCGCTTGCTGTGCCACATCCAGTCAAGTTCAGCAAGGTCCCAGTATATGCTTCACTTCAAGCGTATGAACTGTCTCATTAGAGTCAGTGCTTCACTGTAATCTCAGAGACTGAGAGAATCACTGCTTGGCTTTTTTTCTCGTCACCCAGAAGCATCCTGATTTAGGCAAGGAAGTCCCTGACCACGACCAGGAGGAAAGATACTCAGGGAGGAGGGAAAGAAATAGGGCAGGTGTAGAGTGCTTCTCTCCCTCATGTGATCTCTGAGCCTCCAGCAAGCAGGAATTTAGGGGCTTCCTAAAACACAGGCTGCATCCAGACGACCGCATTTAATAGCAACTGATAAAGGCACGAACAGCACTGCAAGTCCCCTCTTGTACAGATCACGATAAGTTCTAACATATTACGTTCTCTAATTCAGCAGGCCACTTCCAGTATTAGCTACATATTGATATTTTTGGGCTGAGTTTGCTCCCTTTTGACTGCGCTAGCAAAATGTGCAACCATTTGAAAGCAGCAGCCATCTGGAAGCATCTCCCTGTCATCCCTGATACCTGAAACTGAGACTTCAGCAATCATAAGTAGTACTATGACCACGGATGTTCCTTCAGCTCTTATATATCCAAAGCAACAGTGCCAATGGTATTACAAAGAAACCTTAAAAACTTTGTGTAGCCTACTAGAGTGTGCTCAATGGAGCTGCGAAACTCAGGGCATTTTTTAAAAATCTTTTAGGGAATTTCACTGTAGAATAAACATGTAGCCCAGTTGCAGAAGAGCACTGGGAATACCAGTGCATACGTCAAATTCCTCCCTTCCCACACCTCGATGCCACTTGTGTTCAGATGATGGCATTAGTGCTCTCTTGCCTCTAAAATGAACTTGAAGAATTTAAGAAGTGAGGAGTGGATTAGGAGGTAAATTGTTTCCAATTATGTTTTCTGTTTTGCCAACGGAGCCAGCTTTTCTTCTCAGGCAAAAATCTAAGGTGTAGTTAAGGAGCAAGTGGGTTGCGTGCATTTTGCTCAGACTTATAGCATACCGTGCATATGCTGGGTGACTGTTCCATAGCGTGCAAGTTGTGCAGGCTACTTTCATTAACCCAGTGTTCCACTTTATTATCTGCCTAAAAATAGCCATGTGATGGAATTGTCAGATTTTTTAAAAGAAAAACACAGAGCACTTCTAATTGAGACAGCTATTTTTCTTGCACTTACCTTCCAGAGATGCTGTCTGCCTCTGAGCCTAGCCTGTATGAACACTTTTATGAATCAATTTTATAAGGAAACAATCTGAGCATTGTAAGTGTCTCTTCTTTAGGTTTTAGGGGAGTTGACATTTCAGTCACTAGCAACCCTGCATGCAAAGCATCTTTGAATCACTGAATGTCTGATTACATCTTTCTACGGGCCTTCCTCTAATGGGAAATCAGTGTTCTTTTTACAGCAGAAGAGCTGAAATGGTTTAAAATTTAAAGAGCTATCATGATTCGCCCCGCAATAACACAAATAAAATGCAACATCTGATTTCCAGCACCTTCCTGATCTACACTGCTAACATACCCCAAAATTACCCACGGGACAAATTAGGAAGGTGCCTTCCCAAGATCTTTTGAAGATATATGTGAAAAATAAAAGTAATTTTCAGCAAGAACCAGATTGTAACAGGCTTGTGAGCAAGCAAACAAGCATGTGCATGGGTGGGTGGTGTGCAGGGAAGGAGGAGGTAGTATCGAAACCCTACCACTTGTCCTTTGCCTTGTACAGCCTGCATAAAGACCTTTTGTCATTCTACTTCCAGTACACGTGCAGAGGAGTAAAGAGGAAGAAGAAAGGAAACAGAGAGATGTACATCTGTTTGTCACCCTGAAATATTACAGTATTTAGGAGCTTTCACGCGAAGGAACAAATACCATCTATACCCCACTTTCTAGAACTTGAAGTAAAACCTATGCAGAAAGATTTTTATTTCTTTTTTAAGAACGAAAGCACTTAAACTTTCAAGTACAGCCACTGACCATTTTAAATTATTTAGCAAAGATACCTTACGAGCAAGCAGGTCACACAGCTACAGATATATCCTTGGGCTGGCAGGCTCCACCATGGAAAGGGTCAGATATGTTGCTGGTGAGAGGGAAAATAGAAGGGCTGATACAACTCCTTCCTCCCATTTCATTCTTTCCATCAAATCCACCACCAGCTGTGCTATATTGTTTAGTTTGTCAGACCTTAATTTGTTTTTTCTGCGTCCTCATTTACACACACCCACCCACCTCTCCAGCCTGATTCAACTTCTGCTTCTTGCTTGGGGCTAAACTGAGGTAGTTACGCTGAAACAGAGGAAAACAAACTCCCACAGCATTTCTCTCTTTTTGCTATTTCAATAGCCAAGTTAATTAGGTAGAAGTATGAGCTATCAAAAAAAAAAAAAACAAAACCAAAGCAAACACCACCCCAAACTATGTTTGCAGGTAAACGGGCTCCTTACTCTCCCAGTATGTTTGGATTTTACTTCCTGTAGTTTTGCCTGAAGTTAGAGTTGCACTACCAGCTGTATACTTCACACTCGGAGATCATTTTCCCTTTTAGCCAACTGGCCTCATTCAGAGCTCCTACCATCTTTCTCTGTCAGACTAAAATTCCCTGATTACTATCACTAGAAAGCTGTCAGTGTACCTGCTTTTTAAAAAGAGAAGATACCACCAATTTATTTTTTTTTCCCCTTACTGTTTTTGCAGGAGTAGGGTAGGATAGTGGGGGATGATTAGCTGCAGATGGTTTTCAACAAGGGGATGATGATGGGAGAGTGTCTCCAGGCTGGGGAGAAATACAGATTTGATTTATTAACTCTTACAGGTGAAGTCTAGGTCCATAACACTAAAGTCACATTTGTTTGTGCAAGGGGGAATATTAGATTGCCAGTGATCGGATGACAGCTCATGCAGACGAGCTGCTGTTAAGAAGCATGTGAATGCTCACAGCACCCAGTGAAACTGGGCTTTACCTGGAATAAACCCCACCAGCACAACCTACTGTTAAATGTACCAACTCTTAAGAGTTTGTATTTGCTTGGGAAGGAAATAAATGCATGTTTTCTTGTAAGGAACTGCTACCTTGAACAGCCTCAGGGATTTCTGAGAGATTTTATTTCTGATAGCTTATGTTAGATCTATTTCTCATGTAGCAATGGATTGAACTTGAGTAAAATCTATCAGCCTTATTCTCCACTATCATACACCAGCTCTATGCTAACACAGCACAGCAATTTCACACCCAGCACAGAAACTGGGAGTTAGGTTCTCTCCATTAAACTCAGCTCAAGCTTCTGTTTTTTACTATTATACAAGCTTGTAACTCTGGTGATCCCATTTAGGTGAAAATCTTTTCGCTCAAAAAAACAATTTAACCTATATTCTCATACCCATAAATGTACACAACAGTTGTTACCTAATGTAGATTCTCCCACATTTTTATATGGCTAAATAGTTCCCGCTGCAGTTATAAGAATGCATTATTCTTCTGTTTCCCTCAATCACCCAGGTTGCCTTTGTTTTTCTAGTTTTATGTGTAGCTTAAGGACTGCAATACTGCTAGAAACCTGAGGAAGTGCTTAAGTGTAAGAGAACCCCCAAATCAACTTTGAATTAAATATTCAGGACAGTGAACATATGCGTAGGACCCACCTATACTTCTATGCAGACCAGCACTACAGCTACAGAATGGGGTTTTCATCTGCCCTTCACCATGGGAGATACAGTCGCATAACAAATTTGGGATTTCAAATCTCAAAAGCAAAAAGTCAATGGGAGAAATCAAGATATGAAAGAAAAAAATGGTTATTTAACACACAGTTCACAAAAGTCACTTCAGAAAAATAGTAGAGAGAAAACACTCAGAAAGCTAACCATTAACATTATTTCATAAAAACGTCCTTATTTGGTTCATGGAAAGACTAGATTACTTTTGATGAAAATTAGCTATATCTCTCACATAGCATTTTATTCTTGAAAATATCTGTTCTAGCTTCATGACTAGGAGAAAGAAACATCAGAATGATAATTGGATGGCACCAACACGCCTCTACCCCCGTAACTACTGAATAAAAATTCTTATGTCATGGAGATGTTTCACAGAGCATAGTGCAGCCTGTTAAAAGTGATGATCAACATGAGAAAAAGACTTGAACAGGGATATAAAAAATAGCAGTCTTGACTTATTGTCCTGGATTTGGCAGGGATAGAGTTAATTTTCTTCCTAGTAGCTGGTGTAGTGCTGTATTTTGGATTCAGGATGAGAACAATGTTGATAACACACTGATGCTTTAGTCCTTGCTGAGCAGTGCTTACAATCAAAAGTCAAGGACTTTTCAGCTTCTCATACTGCCCTGCCATCTAAGAGGCTGGGGGTGCACAAGAAGCTGGGAGGGGACAGAGCCGGGACTGATGACCCCAACTGACCAAAGGAATATCCCATACCATATGACATCATGCTGAACAACAAAAACTGGGGGGGAGTTGGTGGGAGGGTGGTGGCTGCTGCTCAGGGACTGGCTGGACATCAGTCAGCAGGTAGTGAGCAATTGCATTGCGCATCACTTGTTTTGTATATTCTTTTACCATTATTATTATTTTCCCTACCTTTTCTGTCCTGTTAAACTGTCTTTGTCTCAGCCCAGGAGTTTTACACTTTTTTCTGATTCTCTCCCCCATCCCACTGTGGGGGGAGTCAGCAAATGTCTGTGTGGTGTTTAGCTGCCTGCCAGGTTAAACCACAACACTTATACTGAAGAACTAAATGCTCTGGAATAGCCTAATTATTACTTTTTGGTCTCCTCTTGCTGTTACAGGTCACCAGGCTATGACAAATATGAAGAGCGGCTATGACTTTTGCCAAATCATGGGATTGTCTGGAACCAGCAAACTCGGCAGAGATGTCAAATGATGCAGATGATGAAAACTTTAAACAAAGTGAGTTATTTCAGTTGACTCTATTTCCAGGAAGTTCAAACAAAGAAATTTGTTTCCAGGAAATGGAAATAAAGAAAATGGCACAGCTTCATTTTAAGTTATGTGCATCTCTCCTCCCAGCCTTCAGAGAGTACTGCATGAGTTTCATTGGTCTCTGAACTAACCCACAACCCACATACCATAAAGAAGTAAAATACCAAGTTAATTACGTAGCCCAGAGACATCTCTTTTTCACAGACCCTTGGCTTCTCAATAAGCTATCAATCTTTTTCTCCAGATGGTGTTGCCTCCCTTCAGTTGCTCCACTGTTTCCTTCCTTATGCAAGTGGTTCCTTGATTACAATTTGTCAACTGCCCTTCCCCTAAGCATTTTCCAAATTGAAGTAATACTTGCAGTTGTTAAATGTAAAAAAAAAAAAACCAAACACAAACACAAAAAACCCTCCACCCTCCAGACAAAGTCACTCATTAAAAACATTAAGTGGAGAATGGAAAAATGCATTTTTTCTCTGTGTTGTCCCAGAAGACAGATGTAGAAGAGTTATCAGTAATATGCCAAAGATGCTTACCTGGAGCAATATGATTTCACTGTCCCCTCGCTCACTGTCCCCTCTGTCTATCTCTCTACACCTGCCTGTTCTCTGCTGCTAGCGTAGTAGATAATAGAGCTATCTTTATTTTCCAGCTTTTATACATACGTATACATTTTTAATCCTTAAGTATCCCTGAAACAAGCTGTTTTCAAAGGAAACGCTACAATTTGCATTGTTCCCCTAATAACTGGGGAATATCTTCACTGTGTAACTCAGGATAGTTCTCATGAGTGGGTACTGGTACACCAGTAAGAGGTGAACTTTAGAAGATTTATAGTTTTAAATATTAAAAAGAGACCCCTTGAAATGCAGAGGATTCTCCAACTTGTATTCAAATTTTCTTCATCTAAAATGCTGGAACGAAATCCTCTCTATAGCAAGTTTCTTAAGAAGTCTTTGAGAATGTTGTGGTTCTGCTTGGGGAAGAAGTCTCAGGAGGATGGCTCTTACAAGATCATGTCAGTACTGCCTCTAGTCTTGGCCAGACCATACCAAGAACCACAGCCGTGTAGACTGCAGCAGCAGTGGAAAAAAGCACATTTTGAACATTTTAAAACTCACGAAGACAGGCAGTTGGATACCAGGAAAGAGCACACAATTTTCATGTTTATCCACTTCAAACCCATCCATCCATTCCTCTCTATGTGGCTATTTTCACATTCCACTCTGAAGTGAAGAAGCCATGTCGCTATAACTTGCCTATGAAATTGAGAGCTCTAGGAAAACTAAACAAAAAATGGTGCAAATATTTGCTTCAAAACACATTTCAGATATATTTCCGACATCTGCATTTGTAAAACTGGATGAAAATATTTTTTGCTGAGGTTCTCTACTTGAAGTTAAAGGAATGGTAATAATTCCTTTCATGTTAGTCACTAGGCATAAAATAGTAATATGAAACTCTCTCAAGGTTTTATTATTACTCTACATATCAAGGAATTATAGCTTTTTAAGCAGACTTGCTAAATTTACTTATCTTTTCCTGTCTATATGATATATATATAAAGCTGCAAGACTGTCAGAAATAGAGCTTGGCAGGAAGGTAAAATATTTTACTTTTCAAATGACAGGCTTATGTTGGTTTTCTTTTTTTTTTTTTTTCTTTCCAAAATGCAGCTCCCATAGTTTGAGGAACATTTTAGCATGAAATTCTGAGTCCTTAAAACCAGTGGTAAAAGTCTGATTGACTTCTTTCAGTCAGAAGCTCTCTTTCTTCTTCAAGACCTCTGTCAAACACTTTACCTTCAATATCGTATAAGTGCCCCTAAATTCACCAATTCAAAACCACTTGTCCAGTCAGGTAAGGTTTTCTCACATCCCAGCATTCATCCGTGCAGCACGCATACAGGCCAGAGCCAGGACATTGATTTTCAAAGGTGACTACAGAGTCAATTTTGACTTTTCAGCAAGGAAGAGCAAACCTTTTGTCTGTATTCAGAAGTGGGGAAACAGAATTGAAAGCCCTAAAATGGTTATGTACATTCAAAGTCTTAGTTTGGCTCTTCTCCATTGCTTGAAACTTGTGGAAAACACAACTGGAAGTTTTACGAACACTTCATTTTCAATCATGTAGTATTACAACTATACTAATGCATCGTGCCATGCATTGGTGTATCAGCCATGAATAGTGAGAAGACTGGAGGTCACAGGAGCTCAGTGAACTTGAAGGGCATGATGTGTGCTGTGTGTGCTACGGTACAGCTGGGAGCTTCTGTCTGAAGTCTGCTTCTTGGATTCTACTTGAGTTCAGAAAAAGAGATGTAAGCATTTATGTATTTCATCCCAGTTCAGCCCTACTTCTAGAACTATAGGTCCTTTTTAAAATGGACCTTTCATGATGTTCTCAGTCTTTCAGGGTGCCACTGTCATGTTAATCTTTTCCCAGAAAGTACCTATAATATTTCACGATGGGATTTATTTAGACGGTCAATGCATAATCACAGCATGTGCTGGCTCAAATATATTTTGAGGTGTTCCGAGGGGCCTGAACTGACTTCTTCAGAACATCTTGTGGATTGCTTTATAATAGCTGGTCTGAGTACCGGTAACAATCTGACAAGGGAAGCACAGAACTCGTCAAAAAGGCGAAGTAAATCAGACTGCACTGAGCTCCAACCATGACACTGTTTCCGGAAACCGAGCTGCTTTAAAGAAATCTTGGAGGTGTATACGCTACTGCTATCATTGCAGTGAGTCTGTACCTTTAGCTCTGCTCCTTCAAGAGGCTAGAAAAAGTTCCATTTCTAAATCCAGATTTCAGGCTTACTCCCAGCTTTTGTCTTGTGTTAGAGTAAGTGATGTGGTTTACCCTTCTGTGTCCTTCCCATGCATCCCTAAGCCATTTATTTTATAGCATTCTAGACAGGGCCAAAGACTGTGATGCTTGAAACAGCGGTTTATGCAACTGTTAGCCCTTTAAACAGACAGAGGACTAAAAGCTTAAAAGCTTGCACAGCCTGATTGCAGTCTGTGCCTTTGGTTGCACAATGGCTCTAATAAAGGAGATGAGAACACAGTAGGAAAATGAATCCTGAGAGGTCCTGACATGTTTGTTTCCAGCCAAATTTTCAAAAGCTCCTGTGTGCGGATGTAGGATGGAAGATATGGTCTGAAATGTCTAAGATTACAAGCTGCAATATGAAATCACAGGAACTAGAACAGCATGCTGTGAGAGTCCAACCAGCATGGAAAGGATTAGCCATTTAAATGAAACAAACACAAGCAGAAGCATATTATTCCAAACCAAAAGTTCTGGCAGGATACACACTTGACAAAAATCTATCTAGTGAACCTTTATTTGCATTTTCAAAGGAAGCACATCATCCAGTCCCAACAAATGGATTTCTTATTTTACTGTTTCTATGACAACTGTTTGCCTTTCAGAGCTACCAAATGAAATGAATGGTGAAAAAACACTTTGTATGGTAAATTGATTCCCAGTTCTTTGTCCCCATCATACAGCGCTGCTTCACTCAAAGGTGCTTAGTGGTTTAAGCTGTATCATGTTTCTAAATAGATTTTCGTACTGTTTTCATATAGAACATTAATCCTAGACCATGAACATCTGAGGCCTTAGTAAATAGGTTTTTTAGGTGTTTTAGATTTGTGTCTGTAACACAGTCTTAATTTTGTTCACATCATAAGACAAAAGCATTCCCTAGTCTTTGCAGACTATCATCAACAAATGACACAATTTTTTAAAGGCATTCCAATATTCCTGGTTGGGGTCATATATTCTCCTCCTCTGCTTAAGTTAAAATAGTTAAAATAAACTAATTATTCCAAACAGGATTATACAAATGGAATTTTGCTGTGGTTGTCGTGGTCTAAAGGCAGAGGAGAAACAAGTATTACAGGCAATGCTTATTTTTTTTTTTTTAAACTTAGAAAGGCTGAAAGGAATACAAACACTTCCTCATGTCTGCAACAGAGTCTGCAGATTCAAAAACTAAACTGGGTTACAGAATTCATTTTTCCTCCAAAGTGGATGTGATTTTTATTTGTGCTTTCTATGAGACCCTGCTTAAGGTACTTCGAGCTTCTTTTCCATTCGTATTGACCAGCTGTAGCTCCCACTGCATTGAAGGAGAGAGAAGCTGTCACATCATTCAACACAGAAATGCCCTCAAGGTGACTATTCTTCTCTTTCTGCAGTTGTTCTTCAAGTGCTTCATGATCCTATTATTTTCTACAGGTCCAGCTTAACAGTTGGACTAAAATTCCCTGTCTTGTATCCTTGTCCCACTCTTATAGTGAAAGGCCAAGAAAATTTTAGGAGATCTTGGCAGGAATATTAACTGAAAGAAAGAGTTCAGCCAAGAAGCTTTAATAGAAAGCTGCCACATGAAGAAACTGAGGGAAGTGAATCACAGTTTCTGCATTTTTCTCCTAACAAAATAGCCAATTTGCAAGTTTTCAGGTATGGGACATGCAAGGGAAAATGAATGACACAGCAAGTTGTGTGAAGAACAGGTCATGCTGCAACCCTTCTTGCTCACTTGCATATTGATAAACAGACACCCCACAATGCTGTTTTGCAGACATTTTTCAGTGCACAGTCAAATGTAAATAGGCAAGAATCCTTACCTCAGAAGTGAGGCTGTCACTGAAGTTAGCTCACACATTTTCATATGTTCCATAGGATCATTAGTCAGGATTTAAGAGCCCCTGCCTTGAATAGGCAAAAGATACTGGAGTTTCAGGTTCAAGTCCTCAATCAAGCAGAATGAACTTGAACTTAAATTTCCAGTGTTCCAGGTCACTGGTCTGGCTATTGTCTTTCACACTGGAAGTGTCATCTTGTCTCAAGAAACTTTCCCCTTCCCTCATAAAATAAATGTAAAAGTAAAAGCACATTCTTTCCTACAAGAGGTTTGAACTTTGAGAAACTACCTTTTTCCAAAGAGAGTAAGTCATAACTAACCTTAGAAAACCAGTCTATTCGGATCCTACAGACTTTCTTCTGTTAAAATCAATAACAAGGTACTTAGCGTACAATGTGTAGTTGCAGCAACAGATTGACATATTTTATGGATATAAAAACACAGGTCCTTAATTTATGACCTTACTGGGAGAAAAAAAAGCATGTGTGTTTGTGTATATATGTGTAGAGACTGCCTTTTTTTGCAAGGCCAAATAATAAAGGACTGCACTATTTTGCATATAAATATGTTATCACCACATTTTATCTAGAATCTGTGCCTTCTCACTGAAATCTTGCACAAAAACTACTGAAGTTTTAAATCTGGTACATATCTCGAGCTTGTAAACAGGAATAATGGGGGGGAGCTTGTTATGAACATTACCTGGCTCACTAAACAGAAATGAAGTACTTTTCACTGCTATTGCTATGAGCCACTCCTCTGTGTTTTTTCACAAAACACCGGTAGAATGTAGCCCTTGGGACACTGTCCTGAAAAGCAGTGCCTCAAACACTCACACAGCAGCAGTGATTGCTGAGTTAAGCCAGGCAATAACCAATAATACCATTAACCACAAAAAAAAAAACCAACCAACCAACCAAAAAAAAAAGCTGATTCCTAATGAAAAGTAAGCTTCAGAGCTCTGCAGGGGAAAACACACTCCATGAATAAGGAGACATCGCAGAGCGGACCAAAACCGCACTGTAACCGCCCCATCTGCTGGTGCGGGCTAACACTGCACACAGCCGCTGTGGAAATTTCTAGCTAACGCAGAAACAGGTAAGTGTTTTGGCTTGCGTTTCGGTCATGTAACATCTGGTTTCATGCGTGGTTCCAGAACAGCCCTGGCCTGGATGAGTGCAGGGGGCCAAAATGCTGCTGCCTGCCTGGTTTGTTCCCAAACGCCTGGCGATAATATCTACTGCTTATTAGTAAGCAATTTCATCTGTTTGTGTAAACAACTGTGGCATCTCCACCTTTTATGAGATATGGCATTTGGTGAGCGTGATGCAAGTAAATACCAGCAGTTGATCAGCTCCAGCCTACTGATACGCCAGCCAAAGTCATTCATATCTGCTGGAGATGGGTCGTGACTACAGTTACTGCTGCTAATAGCAATATAATTACAATACTACTAATATTATTACAGCGTTTGTTAAAAACAGTTGTGAAATGAATTTATATGGCTTGTTATTGTATGATAATAGTTATCAAGTATAGACAGCTGAGGGGAGAGTTGTTAAAACTTATCCACATACTACCTCAGGGGGAAATCATGATATTTGAGTGTTCGTGATTGCGTTTGACTTTTGTCAGGTAAAGTGAGAGGCATCGACCCACATAAGATCAGGCTCAAATTTCTCTTCTTAATTCTCACCAAAATTCCCTGACACAATACCAACTTTCCTTTAGTATGCTTCTCACAATGGAACTCCCACAAAGGTGGTTCGTGCGCTGCTGATTATAAGCACAGGAGAGTGATAAGCGAGTTCTCAAGTTTATGTTATGAATGTGTTCCTATTGCTTTGTAAAGACACAGCAGTATGGCACAAGTAGCATGAAAGCATATCATCATAGTCCTTAAAACTTGAAATTCTTATGTTGCAGAATTTCGTTTTGTTCTAAGCAAAACCAAAAATGATCGTGGTGGTTTTTTGTGCCCCCCCCCCGCTCCCTGAATTTTCCATAAAACTGAATTCTCTGAAATGTAATGTTGGAGAACACTGTCTTTGGGACATTAAGACAGTGTCACCATTTCATTATATTCTATTTCAAGATGCCAGTATCAGGTGAGCCTATTTTACTCTACAGCCATCACTAAATAGTTAGAATATCTTGAGCTAAGCATCAAAGTACTGCCTTGCAGCTCAAATAGGAAACACAAAAAGGTTTTAAGTAGCAATTAACATTCACTACAGTAAAAATACAGTACAGAATATTGAAAAACACAAAACCTAATGGTCTATAACATATCAAAATAAAATTTGCACCTATTTCATTAAGACTGCCTTTTCTGACAGCAAAACTCTTGATGGAAATTGCAGAACACCTCTCTTCGGACCTCCAGGTAAAACCAGGAAATCGTTGTTTAGGTTTTTTTCCTCCTGATTTTCCTTATTCTACACAGCAACACCTTTCCTACATTAAAAAAAGGTCCTTTCAGCAATGTAGCCTAACATGCAAATTTACTGCCTTGCTTGTAGCACTCCTTGTTAGTGAGCTATATATATAGATCTTCAGTCTATCATCTGGGGCAATCGTGTTAGAGGAGACAAAAACATTTACCCTGCTAAGTTTAAAAGAAATTCCTACCATTGGGATATCTTGGAAAGTAAGTAAGTACTTCTGCACTTCAAATTAGTAAAACTGCAGCTCCTGGAGTACTTACAGGACTCATAATTACAGCCATATTGACAGGACCACCTGAACAAAAAGGCTGTGATGAATCAAGTCTAACATTTTATGGCTTCCCCCCTGCCAGGAGATAAGCACTTTGGGTTTGTGCTTTCCTCTGAGGGAGTTGCAGTTAACAGAGATTAATGAAAGTACCTTGGATACCAGCTTCCTAGGCATCACCTCACCCACCACCTAGCTGCTCAGTCTTACATCACCCACACCGGAGGCTTTGGACTCGTCTTAGCCAGCTCCCCCATCCCTGCCCTTCCTATCCCCGGAAACATATGACTGCTCACCTGGGTTTCTCCCAGTTCACTCACATTTTATGAAGATAACATGTGATCATGTAGATTTTTCCATTATGATCAGCAACCAAAAAGGTCCCAGCTTTGTAAATGTGATTGAGCTGCTGTTCACTGGAGAGTCCCCAAGGTTTCTAAGGCACCTCTGGAGAGCAGCTGTCCAGGACACATACAATCAGCAAGGTGCCTGCAGAATATACCAGGCTTACTGTGTACACCCTGAACAGTTGCTTGTCCTCTAGGGTCATGAAATGTTGCTTGGATTTGCCATTTGAGTGTGGTATTAACAGTACAATATGCCCTGAAACCACTGGATTGACTGTGGATCAGAGATACACCACAGTGTGTTATATATATTTCTCATTTGAAAATCCTACTGAAGATCATCACTGCTTTAGTAACAGTGAAAAGGAAGAATATGTGAAGGTTAGAGTCATCTGATTACTCATTCCTTCCTCTTGGCCCAAAGACAGACAAATGGATATGTGTCTTGCTCTTGCAGTTTCCACCTGCAGCGCTTGTTCTTGATAAGCCAGCAAAGTGGTCTCATCGGACCAAACATCAGTGCTTCCTCCATTGCTCTAGGAGCTGAGGACTGGTCACAGGCCTCGTGCAGACTTTCCTGCACAGACCACCTCCAAAGAAGCAGGGAGCCAGGGCAGGTAACTGCCCCTTTGTTACAAATGACTTAAGGTCCCCCTTGCCCTTTGAGAAAGAAAAATCTTCTCTCCACCACCAGACGTCCCACCTTCCTAGATAGCTATAGGCTTATCTAAAAGATGAACTTCTGAAGCTGGTAGGGGAGTACTGCTGATTTCAATGGGGTTTGGAGCAGGACCACTGAAGGACTGGGAGAAACCTAGGCCAGAAAATTAAAGTGTTGTGCAGGCCAGCAGTGGCCCTTTTTGGTCCCTTTGGTCTTCCAGATTAACAAAGGATGGGCAAGATTTATTAAAATTGTAACATAACTTTGGTTATTCTCTGAATTTTTGCTTCCTTTTCTTTCTTCTCTCACAGTATATTTTTGTTCTTGTATATTCTCTTGATCCTCCAAGTGCAACAAACCAATATGCAAAACACCAACAAAAACAAAGAAGAAAAAAAGAAATCCACAGTGCATTAATATGGTGACAGAAGTTGTACTTATGCATGAAGTTGGTTTGTGAAAAAGAATTCTGTGGCCTTATAAGAATGAGAAAAAACATTTTAAGATGTCCGTTTCTCACTCTCCAGATTTATATTCTCTGGCTACTCGTGCAGAAAAGTTTAGAAGAAATGCCTACATTTGAAGACAGCTGGCTAAAGCTTCCAGAGATGAACATCTTACAAATGAGGCCTATTTACATATGAAAAAAGCAATACACACAGTTACCACCCTGCACCAAATGCAAACTCTGAGTTCAGCACAACTTAAAACCTTCAGAAATTCTGTTTTGAGAGGCAGACCAAGGAATTAAAAGCTTGATCCAAAGCATACTAAAATTGATAACAAGGCCTACGTTCACTGCAATGGGCTTTCGATTAGGTCCCCTTGGAATCTGGTGCCAGAGAATAGGTTTTTCTCTCCATGGTCCACTGCAGCTGTCTGTAGCTGCAGCTGTGCAACACTACAGACTTTTGTCTTACAGAAATCTACACTAATCTCCAATTTAAATTTATCTTGCCCTCAGTTCCCATCCTGTATCCTAGATCACATTCAATGTATAACAAAGATCTTCCAGGACTTGTGAGCATAGCAAAGCTGAACTCAACATAATGAAAATTTCAGTTTGGGTTCCAGGAAACCATTCTTTAAATTAGATAATTCATTTCATATGCCCCTACATAAGGAAGTGTATACATTTTTTAATAGTAAATACCTGGCATATCACCAAGAGCATACACTCTCCTCTAAGCAAATTCTAGACTTCTCAAGTTTATTGGGAATCTTCATCCCCCTCTATAGTGACTAGCTTCACCTCAATTCAGGCTGTTCAACTCATGCTACCTCCAAATTTTCCCCTTCCGCAGGATGTAGTTCCTACTGTGCTTCTGCAATAAATCCTCCCACCAAGCCTTCCTCCCTGAACTCCCACTGCAGTTTCTGTGCAAGTAGTCAAATGAGTTTATTCACATCTTAGCAGCCTTCCCCTTGGTTTGTGTACGTTAACGAAGAGCCTGCAGCAGCAGGTTGGCACTAACCCAGCTGAGCTCCTCTTCACCACTTCCAGCAACTGCTGCCAAGTTGAACAAGGGAAATAGCAATGCTTGGGAGTTGTGGTAACTATAAGAAGAAATGGGAAGTCTTTGAGAAAATTTGATTTGGAGGTTAGACTGAGGGGAGGGCAGTATTTTGATTTCTGAACATTTGTATGGTTCTGAGATTCAGTCTTCATGAGAAGAAAACCTGAGCCATCATATTTCTAAGTGAATGAGATCTATTCAAGCTAACATCAGGCCTCCCTGTAGATGTGCAGCTCCCTCAGAGATGCTGTGCCCAAAGCAGGGAAGGCTAAGTGCAATCCCCCATCATGGATAATAGATCGTAATCTTCTGTTCTCTCTGGACTGATAAAACTTACTTGATTATATAATGTACTTGACTAAAAATTTGGGGTTGAGGAGGTTCACCAGTAGTGTAAGAAATTTAGATTCTTCTCTGCTTTGACTGATTCAGACAGAATGTTTCCTATTTAAATTGTTCGAGAATTTCTGGGCCCTAAAGACTTCACTTTTTTGTTTAAATAAGAATTACCAGCCACATTGTTTTAGTCTCTTTAACTGGGTGGCTACCACTGAGCAGGAATAAAGCAAGTAATCCTTAAGGAGAGAGCTTACATTTGCATAAATTCCGATAAGCAAAATCACGTATTTCTGCAAACACTCATTCCCAAAACACACATGCAAAATAAAACTGTTCACTCAAGCTACTACTTATCGTGAATGAACAATCAAGAGAACACTGGTCAAGTACTGGATATAGAACTATGTGAAGTGGTCATTATCTGTCCTGGGATAAAGGTGATGGAGCTACCGAGAGAGTAACCCTCAAAGGGAGACAGCCTAAGGACCCCATTTTACAGTACTAACTCAGCTTTGGTTGTGGCGTTATCCTCTAAAACCTAGCAGTAATCTGCAACCTGGGTAATTAAGTCTGCCTGAGAGAAAATGTATTTTCTCTTTTCCTGGTTCTGCTGCATGCTTCACTTGTTACAGCCCATTTTAACAAGCCCATTCAGCTGCATTTAGTCTTTTGAGATGTCAGATTGATTTTTATTCTGGCTACTAGACATTGCACAAGATCATACATTATGGACAGTACCTCACTGTCATCTAAGCCACTGCTGTAGTGGTGGCTATTTTGTAATGTAAAAGCCCAGCTGTCTGCTGCTATGTGATAAGTACTAAAAATGGTACATTGCAATCCAAGCTACTGTAGCATCATAGCCAAAAGAGGATTACAAATGGGATGGTTGCTGTAAGGAAAGGCTATATACAGTTGCACATATGCACTCCAGTGATCCTTATCATGGGAGAGGAAAACGGCATTTTCACTTCTAAGAAAAATATCTCTCCAGGGTGTACTACTGCTACCTTGCTGCCAATTACTGCTTCCTGGCAATGAACAGAGACCGTATGCTCATAGGCCATGACATTTGATTAACGACTCTAATACAGAGTCACCTGAGGAAGGAGCAGTGTCATTAACATGAGCAAAAAGGAATCAATAGCTGTAGCATTGTCTCTCCACAATATTTTGTGGGAAAGCGAGGGAAGGAGGTTAAATAAAATAGAAATTAATTAGAGCAGGAGAGTAATGATCATAGCTGTCTTTAGATAGCTCCCTAGAGAGGGGTAATTGACAGCTTTTGCTTGGATGAGGCTGTTCCCTTCCCCCATGCAATAGCCTCCATCAGGTTATATATCACTGAAGTAGACTGAATCCCTGCAAAGAGGAAGAGGACATCCACAGGCAAGCCTAGGGACATCAGAACGGAAACATTTGTAGCCTCACAACTTGAGCCTCAGACAAGTCTATAAATGCAATTCTACTCATGAGAGAAACTGAGAACATCATGATAGTCTTGGAAGGGTTGGGGCTGGTGTGCAGCCCTGCTGGTAGCTCATGACCTGATCTTTCTTGTAGGTTAACAACCCAACAAGCCGAAGCAGTAAATAGGAGAAAGAGAATTATCAGCATCTTTACGCAGCAGGCTCCTTGTGTAAGAAACTTGCAAGTACGCATGTAGAACTTTGATTTAGTAACTGTGTTTGACAAGTACCGACCAGAAGGCACAATTTTACTAACACATGTTCGTCCAGCTTCCCATGGAGCCAAATGGGAGACAGACAGGAGGAAGTACCTAAGGCCAAAATGGGTCTGCAAAACTACAGAACTACTACTTTTTTTTTTGGCCCAGCATTCTCACATTCACTACAGAATACAGGTTACACAGATATTTGGATCAACGTAGCACACCTGAGTCACTGTAGTGTCTTATTTTCTGCAACATATGAGAAGCTTGTGTGGGGTTTACAGCCTGAGACATGGCAGATTCCCGAGGGCCAAGTTTTTCTCTCTAAGATTTGTGTATTTATTTGTTGCTGTAAATATTACATGTCTTTGATGTAAACCCAGACCTTCCACCTGAACATGCTGTGCTTTTTGCCCCCAAATCACTTATCGTATCAGAAAATAAAGGACCAAGGAAGAAGTGGGAAGGTCACAGAATCATTGTCTAATTCTCATCTTGTTGCTCTCATTGTTCAATTCCATAGACAAACCATCGACAAAAAATGCAGCATCAACCTGAACATTTCATGCTTGCCGAACAGAAAAATGCCATATGCAATCATTAAAGGGCACATAAAAGACTGAGGAGCCTCACAAAAAGCCTAACAGCAACAGGAAACATAACCAGCGTCAAAGAGTTGAAATGAGAAAGAAAAATTCTTCAAAGGAGCATAACCCACATACAATAACAGAAATGAGCTCAGAACAAAACTCAAGGTTTTCATTTTTGCCTTCCTGGCTTGGATGGGAGGTTCGAAAAGGGCAACTCTAAGGCAACTAAGATTTAGGACCAAACCTCATAAGAGCAACAGTCAATCTTTATCCTCCCTGAACACTGCCTGAGGACTTGCTCATCAAGACATTCATGTAATCCCCTTCCTCCACATTCATGTCCCAATATTACCCAATTCTAGAGACTGGAAAAGAAAATATCTGATGGCACAATTTGATTATGACAATATAATCTTCTTGGAAATACATGCAATAAAATCATCACAGATTACAAAACAAGTGTCATCTGGTTAGTGTGACACAAGGGCATTTAAGAAGTAGCTCCAACTGCCAAACTCCTGTTATTGTCTTCCTAATAAAAATTAATTGAAGAAAAAGAAAAAGGCAAGACGAATCATAAAGTCTGTAGTCTGTAGTCTGTGAAATGTATGTTGGGGCAAAACGAGTTTAAGGACAGAGTTGTAGCACTGACCTGAAATCAGCAGGAAATAAAGCAAGGGAAGCAGGGCAGCATTAAAAGCTCTCTTGGTGCAGCTCTTCAAAACAGAATCACTCAATGCCAGAAACCAGAATCGAGGCAGGGATCCTGGTGGGAAGCCCTGCCAAGGTGCTCACAGACCTCATTAAAAGGAGGGGAATCAGGCAGTGAGTGCACTGTAATTTGGGGAATTGTAAAATACCCTTTATTTTGAAGATAAAAATGCTACAGACAGGTCTTTTAAATTAGGCAGTCACAAACACAAGCACGGAAAATATTCTAGGAGGATGACAGCAGGGAGAACTCCGAAGTGGAAGGACCTGATCTGCCCCAGCGCATCATCCCCTAAGACTATGTTGGACAAGATCCTTAGTGTAGTATCTCTATGGCAGTGCAACCCCCATTAAACAGTACAAAAGAGAACAGTTTTAATCTTTTATAGATGTCCCCTTGCAGAAAAAAATGTGTAACCAACTTGAATTGCAGGATCTTCTCATAAGCAGCATGATGCACATCTCACCTCACTTTACCACTGCCTTTCCCACAGATTTACAGTGACGAAGGGATCTCAGAGACAAGCCATCCGCCAGAATACCATAATAATAGGAATTTTGTAAAATGCCACAGACTATCCAGAACAGCCAGGAAGGAAAAATATTTTTGCCTTGTTTTGTTCTATCAAGTGATGTGTTTATTTTCAAGAGCTATAGTGGCATAGCTGTCCATGTGTGCTAAGAGTGAGGCAATCCTCTCAGGCATTCAGACAGGGCATGGAGATTTTAACTGTCAAGGAAAAATACTTCTCATGCTACATAATGCATCAAAGATTTGGTGCGCTCTTGTTTATTTCACTCTAGGATGACATAATGGGATTTTTTTTTTAAAAGCAGACACAAGCACTGAGGTTAATGGTTGATCTGTAAATAGACCCTGTAAATATTCACAATATTTAGCCCTTTAAAATGAGATCCAGCTAATGATATGTTCAGAGGCATGAAGTTAATTGCTTTCACTAACCAGAAATGCAGAAACTGGCATTATTTCCTGCAAATGGCTTTTATACTTCAGATATCAAACTCAGTGTCAAGTAGACTATGATTTATGTCAGACACACTGTACATTTGCCTCAACGCTCTCCTCACGAAAAACAAAACCCTTGGGCATGAGGAGAAAGTAATTAGAATGGATGTGTACAGCTGCCTTCCTGCTCCTGACAGAGAGCCGTACAGGTAAAAACCTTCACCAAAAAGGGATTGCAGTTATGGGGTAATGGAAAAAAATTTGGCCAAAACTAAACTAATTCCTCCAATTTTCCAACTATACTGTCTCCTCCACAAACTTCAAAGCCAGAGGTTTTGTCTCATTTACCCTTTTTCCATTTTATGTGAGAGAAAATTCATGAGGCTCATGAGACTTTAATAGTAAGTTAATTAAGATGAAAAATAAGACTGAAAATCTTTGCAGACTCAGTTCAGACTGTCTTTCTATCTTCAGTTTATCTAACCATCTTTGTTCAAGGAGCTGAACTAAAATTTTCCTGGGATCAGTTATTTCACTGTTTGGGTCAAAAGACACAGCAATTACTGTTTTATTGTTTCCCTTCCTCCCCCTCTACTCACTTAGGGCTCAATACAGACTTATGACCCCAGAACAGTAAAAATCAAAACAAAACCAATTCAATGTTTCTTGAACCTAAAAGACTGAAGTCTCATGTAACTTCAAAGCTGATTCATGTTAAAGCAGGATAAAACCACAGCCCTCAAAGCTGGAGTAAATTACCAAACACACTGAAGTTTGAGTGTTTATAGAGTCGAATTAAGCAGGCTCAGCTTCCATACAAGTCCCTGAACCTCCTGTTTCTGTGAGGGCAGGTTGGGGGCCTTCAGATCTAATGAAGGCTTTTTAGGCAGTGAGGTGACTGAGTTCTGATCTAAGTGAAAAAAAAAGATCGTCTGTGGCAAAACAAAAACAAACAAAAACACCAAAGAACTGCTCTGTAAAACACTCAGAACTAGTAAGGGGTGCGAAGAAAAAATGAGCTTTTCAATCCAATTCAGACATCAAGAATCTGGGCTCTATTCAGACAAAGGACAAAAAAATGGAGCACAATAATTTTTTCCTCAAAGAAACCCTACACATTCCTGATTAAGAGATGGTGAACACCATTCGTAAGAGAGATCTCCAGTATTTAAAACCATGTGAAACTGAATGTTCTGTGAAAGTCAATTATGAAATTCCTCCTTCCTGCTCTTTATGCTGACAACTTTCTCTTAGCCCTCCCTGCCTTCCTACAAAATATATTTAAAGCCAGTGGGGATTCTGGTCTGTAAGACATCTAACTTTATCCTAAGCAGACAGCCCATCTCAGACTATATTTAAAATAATCTAATAACTAAATTACAGTAATAGTCATTTGGAAGTCACAACATGCCAACAGTCATTACACAGAAGGCCTTGATATTGTACAGTTTTCTCATTTTAAGAGACATAGGAAATAACTGGCTCTGTCTAGTGTGGGCTGAGATATGCTAGACATCTAGCGTCAACAACTTTACCTATGTTTCAGAGTTCATTAAATCCATAAGGTACCTATTACCTGACTATTCTTTCCTTTGGCATCTGTGAAGATCTGACTCCAACTTTACACTGATAAATCTTTAGCAAACTTTGCTAAAGTTTTATCAATATAAAGTTTGATTTAAGTCTTCACAGCACTTTTTTTTTGCTACAGTGATATAATTTGGAGGTCTCCCACTCACTTCTGCTGTCATTTATACCAATGGGCAAGAAATGCTAGCCCTTGGGAATATGAGAAAAGCCCATTATCAGTTGTGCTTCACTCCCACTGTACATAGCCTACCTATTGTGACATGTCAACAAATCTAACTCAATCTCCTGGCCTTGGCTGGGTGATCACTGCAGAACTGGATTAGCCAGATTAAATTTAGATACAACTTCCTCACACCATGCTCTTTTATTATCTTTCCCTTTAGTAAAGTTTGCCATCCCTATGTGAAAGATAGCTAACGCGAGCATCCTTCATCAGCCCCAATGCCAGCCTTGACTGAAACTACCAGAGGGGGCTGTGTTTTTACATATTAAAGGAGCATGGACCCTGAAAACAAAACAAAACAAAAAAAAAACACCAGAAAACAAACAACCCTTTCCCAAAAAAACAATGTCTTCGGATCACCCTATCCACATTTACTGTATATTTGTTTTGAAAATATTCCAAAAGGGACATGGTTACTTATGCCAACATTGCCAAATGCTTAATTACACAAATGCTTCCATCTGGAGGAAGAAAAGATTTAGAGGCTGTTTAGCCAAAACAAATTATATTTTAACTCTGAGATATGAATGCATGTGCCTGGGAGGTCTCAGCTGGAGAGTCCAACGAGCTTTTCAAATGTGAGAGTTCCTACAGCTTCTGAAGCTGACTGATGGCTTCACTGCAAGACCAATTACCAGAAACAGTGGGCCAAACCTTCCCCAGTTCATTTCGTTTGAACTGTGGCTGGATTCCTGGCACAAGAGCTTCCACCCCTTTGTTTGGGGCTTTGATACTCTCCAAGGAGTCCTGGGCCCACAAATAGAAAACGTTTTCATCTTCACAACTGGGCATCGACACGTAGTGCATTATATTTTAGAGAACTTCTACTTATTTTAGACAGTATTGTACTCTACACAGCCAAAAATTATTTGCAGTAACATTCTGACATGTATTATGTAGACAGAATGCTTCTTGTTTTAGATATTTTTAGCACCAAGTTTAGGCAAAATGCTAAGCATTTCTTCTGAAATATTTCAAAATAAGTATAAGAGTTCACAGAACTAAAAAAATCTGCTGCAGAATGTTATGATATTTAGGCATCAGGCATATTGCAGCTAACTATATATATGTATTTTCAATGCAAAGCAGACTTGAACAAGATAAAAGATTGCCAACACTGTTCATCTTGAAACATCCTGCTCTCAAAACCACTATACAATGGAGGAGCATTACACTTCCCTTTGTACATGTAGGGAAGTCAAGGCACAAACATGAATGCGACACAAAATCTACAATATATGCCAGCAGCACATTAAAAAACAGAATGCAGGTTTCTTAATAACGATTCTTGTGATATTTAGTGTAAAAAAAAAAAAAACAAACCCAAAACAACCTAGGAGTGTGCATCCTGTTAGAGATCAGACTAAATTTGTAGCTGGCATAGACCAGTATCCTTGAGATAAGCAGATCCCCCATTTGGATGATACCGCTTTTAGGGGCAGTACTGGAAGCATGACACCCAAGTTGACATCTCCAACTAAGGATGTGACCAGCATGTGTGTTTAAGCAGTAAAGAAACAGAGCCAGAAGAAAGGAAAAGTCAGCAAATACAAATGCTATGGTAATATGGACTGATATGAAGAGCATATTTTAGTGAATTTGAGATGAACATATAGCATCGCTCTCACGTTAGTCTGGGTCATTGCAAAGGAGCCACACAACCTTTAGACTTTACCATCAGGTATTGTGTCTCTGCCACTCATTTTTATTTTGTTTACAACTTGATTTTTTTTTTTTTATTCTCCAGCTCATTCCATCTTTTGAAGTCTTTGTTACCATGGAAACAATTACAGTGTTGGTCTACATGTAGCCTAGTGACACCTCAGAGTGGAAAAAAAATAGGAAACATTTTTAGGCAAAAATTACTTAGATTTCAAATCATAAAGCACTATAGGACAGTTTATTGCCTCCCCTTTAGCTCCCTAATTCACCGCTGATAAAATCAGAAAGGTTAGTTTATGCAGTTTAAATAGGTGTTTTGCCTGAAGCAAATTAGGGGAGCACTCGCACAAACACTTAGACACAAACACACAAAACAGGGTTGTGCCACCTCAGCAGTTGGAAATGACTGGCAGCTGGGCATGGCAGAGCCTTCTGCTGGAGAAGGACCTTCATGGGCTTTGATGCGTGCTAGTATACATGCCACATACTAGCAAATTATATTTTCCCTGGACTGGTCTTTGGGATTCACGCTAACAAGCAAGAAATGGCTCAGGTCCATGCTATAAAATTTTCTTAACCTTCAGAATAAGGTAGCTACATACAGACTACTTATTAAGGATGGTGTCCAGACCATGTGACCTCCTAAAACGATGCACTGGACCTTTTGGAGAAATAGCAGTTGACCGCAGGATAAAATCCTACCAGGGCCATTCTAACAGTTCAACTAGAGAGTGGGCTGTACCTCAGTACACAGCATTATTTGTTTGGTTTTTTTTTTAGCATAGACTTAGCCTTAGGGCACAACTATCCTGATAAATACTCTGAAAAGAGGGTCAAGGAGCACATTTAAGAACTAGCCCCTAACTGTCCGCCCAGTTTTACTGCTAGCTCACTCACCGGCTCTGTCCTGAACTGCTCCAGCCACCTCCCTCCAAAACTAATCCGCTACAGAGAGTGTTAGCTTTAAAGTCTGCAGGTGTCATCCAGTCAATTCAGATGATTTTGGGGCCAGCGATTTATCTGTGGGCCTCTTTCCTTCAGTGAAGTAGATACAGCCATGCCTTTAATATCACAGGAGCCATCAGAACAACTGTGTATACAAGTACTTAGCTCTTCCCTAGGGCACCGAAACCAGCCGCTTAGATCCTGAAGAATAGCAACCATTGAAAAACCTGGCCACAGACAGAAATTCAAACCCATTTCCTAAACGAGCCTGAGGCACACCCTAGGGAGCCAAAAGCTTAAACAGAAAATTGGAAAGGTATTTGTAAGAGAAGCTGGTCTTGCCCAGTAACCTCAAGACCCTGTTGCAGCTATGCAGAACAAAAGGGTAAGTTCAATGGATGAAACCCTGTGGTAATATTGCAGTACATCTACTATATAATTGTTTTACTTCAATTAGAAGATATTACTGGATGCTAGATGGCTATCAAATCAGATTCTTTTGAGAAGAACAGAAAAGACAGTATTTATTCACTGTCAGCTGGTTATTTCAGAGAGTTTTTTAGATACGTGGTCTGTACTTTCTTCTTTGTAATATATGGAATGATGCTCATGCAAACAAATGTATCGAATTCTGTTTTCCCTCCATCCTAGTGTTTTTTCCCCAGTATAATTTCTCACAGTCCAGCATTAAAATAAATTTTTTTTCCAAGATGCCTTTCTGCTCAAAGTCTTATTACATTTCAGACCTGTCTGTTCAAGGGCAATGGTCTCATGGATTTTAAGGGATACTTATTATCTTCTACTATATATGCCACTTTTCTTGAAGTTCTTCTTCACTGTTACTAATTTGTAGTCAGGAAGAAATCCCCTGAGCTTTCCTGCAATACTCTAATATACTGAATCTTATTAACTAGTGATACTTTTTTCTCCCAGGAAAAGAACTGAGTTATTAAATCCCCTTTGACTTCACTGTGAATTTGGACTGAACAAGAAATATAGATATGAGCGTGAGATGCTGGTAAAATCTGGAAACACTACAGAAGTCAATTCCTCTGTGCCTTTGAGATCTAAGTGAAATTCTCCATCAGAATGGCGTAACTCTTGGTTTAGTTGTTTATATTTGGTATTTAACCGTCCGAATATGGAAAACATGCCTGAACGGTAGGCAGGAGCACTTCCAGGATGCCTCTCAAAAACACAAACACGCACTGAAGGAGGTGGGTGCTCTTCACATAGTTCTTTTTTTTTGCAGCAAGAGAGGGAGAAACAACTCTGGAAAAAAGTTTAAGAAATCAGAGCCTGAGGTATGAGCTGAATTCCTCACTGCTCGTAAGGATCCAGTCACAGTGCTCTGTGGAGGCTGTGTTTTATGATCCTCCATCACAGCCCCTGTTGGATTTATTGCCACACATATCAACTGTAGAACTATATATGCTTTCCTCATTGAACAGCCACAGCAACAAATACTTGCTTTGGAAATAGTTCTAATAGAGACAGATCCTTCTTATTGAGGGTGGGATATCAGTGTCAGCACTTCAAAGAGAACATAACTCAGAAAGACCTAGAAAGCCCCATTGGTCCCAGCAAAGCCTGTTCTGACTTTGCTGAAACCGATGCATCTTTCAATATTCGTTTCATACTCATCAAAGAAAGATCCTGTGATTAGATTCCATATAAAATTGGATGATTCTGATTTTATTTCACAGTGAATGAAAATGTAACAATTATGAAAAAAGTCAAATTTGCACATTTACATATTTCATGTAATCAGGAGAAGTGGAGGCATATACTGAAGCAATGAGTGGTATCACAGACTGTGTATGACTCGTATTATTCTTGTGTGACTTTTCAGTACACTTTCTCTGAATGAAGCTAAAAGTCATGAAGTGAGTTCAATGAACTTCATACATGGGAAACATGTTTCTGCATGGAAACATATTTTTCTTGAGAAGCGATGCTCAGCTGTTTAAGTAACACTTTGGATATTGGATAACTCCTCTAACAGTATCTCTCCCCTCCCCATAGACTATACCAGGTGCCTGGGTGGCCATATTAGGTTAGATACCTAGCTTTTAGTTGGCCATAATTAAGATAAATCTCACTTAAGAGGACTGTCTTGGAAGGCATCACAAATTTTAGGCATCACTTCAATATAGAAGTCCAAAATTGGCAGGGAAGACCACAGCAATAAGGAGACTCCAAAAGCCTGAGTGGTTTTAAAAGCTGAAAGCAACCGTTCTTGAAAAGTAAACTGATTTAGAAACTAAGTTATTGTGTGAAAATAAACAGACACCTCACTCCAGTCTTCTTACTAAATTAGTTTTTCTGGACACACACATTGACATGAGAAAGTTTGAAATCTAAGAACAAGGGCGAGCATGGAAAATAGGACTGGAAGGATCCTTGAGAGGACATCTAATTCATCTGTTGCTTCAGAAAAAGATCATATCCTGTCTTAATCCGAGGTCGTGCTTGTCAGACACTGGCTCTGCTTTTAACACCTTCAGTATTGAAATTTCCATAGTCTCCCTAGGCAAGCTAACCCCTTGCTTCACTCATCATCTTGAATGCTGGGAAGATTTTCATACTGTCAAATCTGAATCTTGCTTACTGAAATACATTTCTTGTCTCTTTGATCATTTGAATGCTGTATTCTCTTCTCGTTTGCAACACCCTTGTACGTGTTTAAGGAGTGCTGTTGTATGTTTCTTTAATCATTCTTCCTTTGGAAGAAGCAATCCTAGTTCTGTCAATCAGTTCTTGATTGTCAGACTAGGAAACAGGGCCCTCCAGTATATGTTGCAGTTTTCTGCAAATGCATGTTCTTCCAATTAAGGGAATTTCATCTGAACAAAATTGCTATTCAAATAACCTATTAAGGTTATTTTGTGCTATCAACTCTGAAGTATTCACCACTGATTAAAGTGACCTTTTCCATGAAGAGGAATGGAAATGCAGAGTGCTTCAAAGTCAATGAAACAATAATAGGTCTCATTCATCTCTTTCTTTGGCTGGCTTGAAATTCCAGTAACTTAGAAATACCAAGGAAGAAAACAGCTCAGCATGATCATATGGGACACAGCCAAAAGATGAAGAAAGCTAAAGCTCACATGATGACACAGTCACTTTGTTGACCAGATATAAACATTTGTCAACTCTTATTTGAAAATTTAACCAACAATGTAAAAGGGCAGTGTTATTATACAAATCTGTAGTGGTCTATTAAATTGTGAAAACAGAAATTATAACAACAGGTTTTCAAAGGCCAGAGGGAGGTGGTTTTCAATTTCTAATTGTTAACAAAGAGAAAACATCTGAAACAATTCTGCCATCTCTGCTGACCTGGCACGTGCCACCTATGAGCATGAGGAAAACTAACTTTAAAACTCTTTAATCTAATTACACCCAGTATAAACCGAAGAAAAAGATTAAATTACCTACTCGATTCAGATATAGGACATGAAAAAAAGTCATTTATTGAATCCATTTGAAATAGGAAAACAATTAGGTTTTAAAATAAGGAAAAGAAGGGACACACCACACCAAGGAAAAAGAGGGTTTCAAAACTCATATAACCAAAGTTCAAAACATTGTGATGAGTCCCATAAACTGGAAAAAAATGAAATCCACAAATATGTCCAGTCTGGTTGAAAAAGATGTATTTACAGTCATGAGTGATTCACCTTTTTCTCAAGAATCTAATCATGGCAGCTGTAAAGGCTTGCATAAAACGTTAATATTCTAAATAAATTTAGTAGCAATGAGATACTGATTTCCCCTAAGCAAGCAAACATTAGGAGAAAGTATATCTGACTTCCCTGGGATCCTTAATAAGCTGTCCAAGTTAAATTTGTTTATCATTTAATGAATCACTGCATTTCCAAAATCAATTAAAGCAATTACACTAATTAATATGCATAACGGGCTTATTTGACTGTAAAACCTTGATACATAGATCCAACAAAAATCTCACTGTAGTAAATAAAATTCCATAGTCATCGATTGTATTTTCTTCAAGTCTAGAACATGTTTCAGCTTTGTATCTAGAAGTTCTGTATCTTATCTTTCCGATATAAATATATTGAGATTTCAGAAGTTCTTCTGTTTCACATTCCACCTATTCAGGGATCAAGTTCTAGGCCTTGTGTTAGAAAGCTATCTTCCTCCCCCAAACTGAGACCATGTCCTTAAACATCTCAATTAAACTGACATGTGCTTAGAAGAAAGAAATTCTTATTCTACAAATCAGCAGCTATGTACAAAAAAAAAAAAATCAACTTTTTTAGAAGAGTCCCTGTCAATATTCTCTCTACCAGGTGGAGACCCCCGATGTCCATTCTACAATTGCAGTCTCTCAGATGCTCTATTTTGAGGTCCTGTAGAGGGCCACATCAAGAATGAAGTTTGTTACTTAAACACAGAATCAGAACCCCAGTCATTAGGAGCAAAATGAAAATAAGTTAAACATTTTGACCAAACTTTTGATTAGCTGTGCAAAGCTTTGGATTTGTATCAATGAAGAATACCTTATATTGAGTTTGACCAGAAATGTGAATGCCTGACACAGAACAACAGATAAGTTGTTTGGAGGGCACTTCTGGTGACTATCTAGCACAGCCTCCTACTTTAAGTGGGACTACTGCCAACACCCAACCAGGTCAGCTGTGGCTTTTCTTAGCCAAGTCATGAAAACCTACAAGGACTGAGATTTCACTACCTCTGAGTAACAGGTTCTTATATTGTGCCAAACTCCTAGTACAAAGCTTTAACCAATATCCAGTCTGAACTTGACAAGCTTTAATTTGCAGCTATTGCCTCATGCTACACCATCTTACACTGCTGTTCAGCTCTGCCATTTTTTAGTTCCTCAGTTGTGTCTGCTATTTGCTCCTTACCCTCCTCTTTGCCAGACTAAACCAGTCCAGCTCCCCTGCCTCATTCTCTCCCTTGGTGCTTTAATCCTGGCAGCTAGATCCACTCCAGTTTCTCAGCAGCCATCCTGAAATGGGGAGTCTCAAACCAGGATGCAGTAATCCTGGGGTGGCCTCACCACCACTGAGAAGATAGGGTTGGTAATTCCTCTTGTTCTGCTGCCCATGCTCCTCCTAATGCATCCAAGCGTACGGTTTGCCTTATCCATGAGGAGAACACAGTGCTGGCTCCTGTCCAGTCGGGCACCCACTGCAATACACAGGTTCTTTTCAGCAGTTTTTTTAGCCCATCGGTTCCTCACCTGTACCCATAAGTGGTTGTTTTGTTTTTTTTTTTCAACCCAAGCATGTTAATTGGACCCTATAATAGTCATCATCTGGACAAAAAAAGACACTGACTTGCCAGTGTCTTTATGATCCGTATAGGGTTAATGCAACAAGAGGATCAAGCATATTACATCTCTGATATGCTGATATCATACTTACACATACTCATTACATTATGCTGCTATTCTAAAGCTACATAATTCCCTCACAGAGCACGAACATTATGAGATAAGATGAGACCCTGGAACCCTGATCCTCCAGTCCTTATTTAGTTTTCAGTTGAGACATTATCATTAACAGGCAGGGATAAAAAGTTTAAATGTACTCGCTTAAAATGTGCAAGACAGTAGAGAGGTTGAAATCCCACAGATTCCAGATGAACATTTCCCTTATTCCCACCTTTTCCTTTAAAGCATGCCCAGGTAGGTCCAGGCATACAGCCTACACAATTAGCAGCTTTCCATTGTTACTCTGAGGGAGTGTCCTGGTTAAATGTCTCCCATTTCATGTCCTGCCCTTGTCCCACAAGTCACTAAAGTGGAGAAAAACATTTTTTTCACAATCCTGCTATCTATGGAAAAAAAGTAATTTCATATTCTTAGCAATAAAATATTTCAAATATTGAGCTGTGCTTCTTTCATAGGGGTACTGTAAAGCTTCTTAATCACATTCTGTGTGTCTGAACCCAAGCTTTCCAAGTCAATGAAAACTGTGGATAGCTAGTGGTGTTATTCCTTAATAAGCAGTAAAAGACCAGGATCAAACAAAGGGCCTATATTGATAAAAATCAGCTAACACCCATATAAGGGATCAAGCTTTTAAAAAAGCAGTAGGATGCACCATTTTGAAGAACTGTTCCAAATGGCCATAACTTTTTTAATTCATGTTACCAATTTCACTTTGGAAGAATGCAAATTTCCTTTAATTATTTTGGTTAAAAATAAAACAAAAATATTTGTGTGAAAAAAATATTTAAAGTATACATTTTGAATAGGAAAGTAACCTGAAGTGCTTACTTTGCAAAGAAAACAAAGTGGAAGTTTTAACATTTTCCAGTGAAAACAGCTTTGAATTTTCTATCAGCACTATGAGAAATGAATTAAGCAAATTCTCCTTAAAACATTCAACAAGTTAGTGGAGCTGGACCAGTAGACTAGATAGGGGTCAACCTTAATTTTCTTTGGAATAATGGAATCATTGGAAGTTGGAGAATAAAATTCTTGGAACCTGGAATATATGCCAGTGTGGTGTTTTTTTTCCCCCAACACTAGAAGTCCTGCATATGATTAGACCAGAGAATAGAAGTATGCTGTAAAAAGCATTACAAAGACTTATGTAGCATTTCCATTTGGGAAAACATAGATCTGGCAAGGAGTGTTAAATACTTCTTTTTATCTACAATTTTTTAGGAAAATATCCATGCTTGTTAAAATTGTGCTATATTATTGATTGTTCAGCATTCCACTATTCAGAAAAAATTCCTGCCACACAACCTAAATCTGGGTGCTGGAAAAGGATACAGTAAGTAATGCATCAAGCTAATAGAGACTCTGAAATTATCCCCAGGTTTTAATAAAGGCCACAGCAAGATAAAACTACTCCCTTGAAATTAGATTCTGTAACTTTTTTCAGGCAGGCAATGCCAGGAAGTCCATAGCATTGGTTGAAGAAGGACCTGTTTCTAACAGAGCATAAGACAAGTAGCTCAACACAAGCTCAGAATCAGAGGAGCAGCTAATATGCAGGCACGGAAATACAGCCTAAAACCTGAGGTCGTTTCTGAGGCTCTGCTCCTGGCCTGGACAGACAAAGCTAGAGTGAATGGCAGGGTTTAGTAACTTCCACAGGACTTTATTTGATATATGAGCGTATCCTGGAGTAGGGCATACTGCCCCTCATTTCCTGCCCAAGGGGCAAAACGCAGAATTGCACAGTGTTCCTCCCCTCGCCCTATCTCATCAACATTTGCCGGGCTGGTGCAAATATTTTATATATCAATGATCAGGAGATTCGTCAGGAGCCAATGTTGACTGCAGGAAAGATAGTTCTACAGAATCATGAAACTGAGTGTCAGAGTACTTGACTTTCTTCCAACAACTAACTGGTTAATGAATAGAGACGCTTGAACTGAAAACAAAAATCAGCATTTGTCAAGACATAAACAAATAACTAAAGCAAAACATTTCATTTTAAATTAACACAGCACCTTCCTGGGTGGTAGTGAGAAGCAGTGGAAAGCTGGCTTTCCAGTAAATAAAAAGCTCAGGAAGGAATTTAATGAAAAAGAGGGCCTAAATGAATATTACCCCACCAGAACAGCTGAAGATTTGAAGACTAATGCTCTTAGCAAGCGATGCCAGAGAATTCCAGCTGTATGCAGACAGAACAGATTGTTGCAAGGCAAAGTAACGCCATACAGGGTTGAGTTGCTAGTATTGAAAAATGAAGAGTCATTAATGATTTCCAGGTAAAAAAAAGATACAAAAGTATGAGTGACAGCAAGAAAAAACTGAGCAACTTAGAGGCTCTTTTAACAAAGGAGAAAATTAAAAAATGCAGGTGAACAATACTTGAATCTGAGTGAGTACGTGAATAGGTGTATTTTAGTGCATTAACAAAATGGGAGAGAACACATCACAGATCTAGTAGAAGATGAAGATAATTACAGCAACTGAGTGTGAAAAGACCCATTGTGTTACATGAGCATAAGGAAAAGCAGAAACCTCAAGAGCCGTATGTACAAACATTAATTTGCTAACCTCAATCATGTCCCCTGATGGCTGCTAACCCTAGTCTCAAATTAATCGCTACACTTCAAACTCAGCTACTACAGCTGTCTATAAATAATAGTCCTTCAAATTCCATAAACTATGAACTTCACGTGGATGTAAAGTCCAAGCTGGACAGAAGTTAGTGTGTTACATGACAAATGCCCCAAAAACACATTACAAAAATAATTTAAAATGCATGTGTTTATCTGCTGGAAAACAGAGAATTGTTCAGTTTAAGTGATCTAAAACCAAACTTAGTTTTCAGTTTCTCATCAAAAACACGGACTATTTCAGAACAAAGTGGCATTCCACAGAAACTTCTGTTTAATTAGAGAGGCTATTTTCAGTGAAAACAATTCTCATGTGCAAATACTTGTTCATATGCAAAGTATACCCTTAGAAATACTTATACACGGTTTTGAAAAGACAAGGATAAGTAAACAAAAGAGATTACAAAGACCTCTAATATAAAATACTGTCATCCTGCATAGGTGCCTAAAAATTTTTGACCAGTAGCTTCTTAATCTTTTTTTGATAAGCTAAGCAGCTCAAGCTCATAGGATCCTTCATGGTTACACAAGCAAGAAATCATTCTTACAGCTTCTCTATTTAATCCTTTCCATCTTTTTTCTGTAAGCTTTCTGATGTAGAGGCCCAAGGGCCAGTTGCATGCCATCAGGAGCGGGTTGCCTGTTCAATGTCAAAGCTCACAGCTATTGCAGGAAAGGACAAGGACTGACATTAACCAACCTCCGAGGTGAAAATACTTAATCTCAATTAACACGACTCCCATTTCTCCAAGTTCATAACAGCACTTATCTCTGCCACTGTATAAGTTTTTGTTACTGCTTGATAGTTTTTAAGATTTCTTCCCTTTTCAATGGCCTTGGCCTTAGAATTAGGAAACCTACAACAGCAAGAGTTTATTTTATATTCAAGTCCTCTCAAATAGCACTGGTGGA